>WNWK01000179.1:347500-542500 GCA_009830355.1 Cherax destructor | reverse complement strand
GTGCGAGTCAGGGTGCCGAGTCGCGAGTCAGGGTGCCGAGTCAGCGATTCCGTAAACTGGAAAACTTTCCTGGTCTCGTTACTGCACGGTGACCTGATGTGCTTGTATACGTGCCGGTGTCGTTCAGTAGTCCTTGTATACGTGCCGGTGTCGTTCAGTAGTCCTTGTATACGTGCTGGTGTCGTTCAGTAGGCCTTGTATATGTGCCGGTGTCATTCAGTATTCCTTGTATACGTGCTGGTGTCGTTAAATAGGCCTTGTATACGTGCCGGTTGTCATTCAGTAGGCCTTGTATACATGCCGGTGTCGTTCACTAGGCCTTGTATACGTGCTGGTGTCGTTAAATAGGCCTTGTATACGTGCCGGTTGTCATTCAGTAGGCCTTGTATACGTGCCGGTGTCGTTCAATAGGCCTTATATACTTGCTGGTGTCGTTCATTAGGCCTTTTATACGTGCCGGTGTCGTTCAGTAGGTCTTGCGTAAGTGCTGTTATCGTTCAGTTGGACTCGTATACGTGTTGGAGTAGTTCAGTAGTCTTGTTTACGTACTGTTGTCGTTTAGTAGCCTTGTTTGCGTAATGTTGTCGTTCAGTAGCCTTGTTTGCGTACTGGTGTCGTTCAGTAGATCTCATATACGTGGTACTGTCGTTAAGTAGCCCTTTTATACGTTCTGGTGTCGTTCACTAAGTCTTGTTTACGTAATTGCTGTCGTTCAGGTCTCATATACGTGCTATTGTCGTCCTTTCTAAAATTTTCTCTTATACATTTAAATATATATTTTTTCATTCATGTTATTATAAAAATTAATGATTTTGTACCAAAAGAACCTTAGAAAACTTACCTAACCTTATTATAACAAGCGCAATTTAATTTAGCCTAATCCAACTAAATATATTTCATACAAGTTTATAATAATTTAATAAAGAAACACAATGAAATATATTTTTTTGGGTTAGATTCAGAATGATTTTTGCGAAATTATTGTATACACAAATTTTCGCTTCCCCTATTCGGCAAGAAGTGCGTTGCTACTTAAGCCAAAAATCGCAAGTTTTACGTATTCGGCACGACGTATACGTGCTGGTGTCGTTAAGTAGGTCTTGTATACGTGCTGGTGTCGTTAAGTAGGTCTTGTATACGTGCTGGTGTCGTTCAGTAGGCTTGTATACGTGCTGGTGTCGTTAAGTAGGTCTTGTATAAGTGCTGGTATAGTTCAGTAGGCCTCGTGTTTTTACTAAGTAATGTGCTTGGCTCTAGATGACCACGGCTCCTGTGCTGTCTGCCGAGGATACGAAATTGTTACCCATAGAGGCGAGGTCGTTCAGTGTCATACAGTAGCTTGGCGAGGTGACGGAGTGGCATCTTAGACCCCAGTTATACCACACTTCGAGAAAAGGGGGAAACTTTAAACGTTTTGGTCCGTCTTGTGCAGAAACGTTCTCTGTTTCCTCTCCTTGTTTCATGTTGAAAACTGAGTCGTTCTTGTTTACGTTCTGCTGAACGAATCTCGGCAGGAAATGGTTCAGAGAACCGATAGGTTGAAGAATGAGACACTTGTGTGACACTTAGGTATTGTTACTGTGGAAACGTTTCGCCCGCCAGTGGCTTCATCAGTCCAACACAGAGAAGAAGAGTGGAATATCAGGTCACTCCACACCGCCCGCCAGGTCACACGTGAGCCTGCATATATGTACATCTTCCTCCACCATGTATACTTATCTACTGAAGAGGGTCACTGAGGCCGAAATGTTCATATCTCTCTTGCATGTGTTTCAGTTTTCTATCCATGTGGTTAGTCACTTTCTAGCAGCAGTTATGTTGAGTTTCATTCCTCCACGACGGTACACTGGTCTCCACGACGGTACACTGGTCTCCGACGGTACACTGGTCTCCACTACGGTACACTGGTCTCATCGACGGTACACTGGTCTCACGACGGTACACTGGTCTCCACGACGGTACACTGGTCTCCGACGGTACATGGTTCCGACGTACATGGTCTCCACGACGGTACACTGGTCTCCACGACGGTACACTGGTCTCCACGACGGTACACTGGTCTCCACGACGGTACACTGGTCTCCACGACGGTACACTGGTCTCCACGACGGTACACTGGTCTCCACGACGGTACACTGGTCTCCACGACGGTACACTGGTCTCCACGTACGGTTACACTGGTCTCCACGACGGAGTACAATGGTCTCCACGAGTACACTGGTCACCACGACTGTACTGGTCTCACGACTGTACACTGGTCTCCACGACTGTACACTAGTCTCCACGACTGTACACTGGTCTCCACGACTGTACACTGGTCTCCACGACTGTACACTGGTCTCCACGACTGTACACTGGTCTCCACGACTGTACACTGGTCTCCACAACTGTACACTGGTCTCCACGACTGTACACTGGTCTCCATGTTGGTTCACCCCACAGCAAGAACGCCATCATACGAGGCGTGGAGAACAACCTTGAAAAATCAAGTCATGGCGTCATGTTGTTGTGATGTATGTTGAGTTGCCTCCTCGCACCACATAACTCTGCCGCAACATACTTTCTAACATAGTCGTCTGGTATACCACCACTGCAATATATTACCAGTGAATAAAGTGGGAGTGGGAGTGAGGGGGAAAAGGAGAGGGAAAAGAGGAATGGGGGAAGGAGGAAAGAGGAGAGGGGAAAGAGGGATGGGGGAAGGGGGAGAGATGCATTTGTGAAAGTAAAGGGCTCTTGATTTAACTAAATGGAGCTACACTCTCCTCTTTCCTAGGATCAAACCCGATTACCTCCCAGTGTAAGCTACATGTGCGGGCAAAATGTTAATTACCTTAAAACGGCTAAAAACCTTTAAAAAATTAATTACCTCAATGCAAAGTGCCTTTAATATGCTAATTTTCTTAACATGCTAATTACTTTTAACAATTATCTTTTAACATGCTAATTACCTTTAACATACCAATTACCTATAACTTTGTTAAAGGTAATTAACACAGATTAACGAGTCATTCAGTAAGCCTTAAGTTTTGTGAACATAAGCTGAAACAAAGACCAGCTGAGACGAACATGACCAGCTGAGATGAGCATGACCAGCTGAGATGAGCATGACCAGCTGAGACGAGCAAAATGAGCTGATTAGATGATTTTAAAATCATAATTCACAAGATCCTTACCATGCTGTCAGTAACTTTAACTAGTGAACTAGTTATGTTGCCAGGCTGTCAGTAACCTTAACTAGTGAACTAGTTATGTTGCCATGCTGTCAGTAACCTTAACTAGTGAACTTCAGACATGTCAGTAACCTTAACTAGTGAACTAGTTATGTTGCCATGCTGTCAGTAACCTTAACTAGTGAACTAGTTATGTTGACATGCTGTCAGTAACCTTAACTAGTGAACTTCTGTCATGCTGCCAGGCTGTCAGTAACCTAAACTAGTGAACTTCTGTCATGCTGCCAGGCTGTCAGTAACCTTAACTAGTGAACTTCTGTCATGCTGCCAGGCTGTCAGTAACCTTAACTAGTGAACTTCTGTCATGCTGCCAGGCTGTCAGTAACCTTAATTAGTGAACTTCTGTCATGTTGCCAGGCTGTCAGTAACCTTAACTAGTGAACTAGTTATGTTGCCAGGCTGTCAGTAAACCTTTTGAACTACAAACAAGTCAAGATAACTAGAGAATATAATGATAGTGAATAAAGCGGTACAGATGCCTATAATGAAAATAACATAGACAATGGTGACTAGGTGGGATACGGAATACTGAACAGAATATAATGACAGAATACAAAATAGTAGGTTGAAGGGATACCATATAATGTTAACTTGGAGGGATACCAGCCCATAATAAACATAATATTTTGAGTCATTACAATGTTAGCTTGGAGGGATACCAGCCCATAAACAGAATACAATGAGAGTCGATACAATGTAAGCTAGTACGAGGGGGATACCTAGCTAGTACGAGGGGGATACCTGCCCATCACTGTTAGTGGTTACATTATTCCATGCACCTCTCTACCTCGCGCGCTGAATAATAATTCAGAATATATTACTGAAAGGAGAAAAACATCAGAATATGAGGAAATTCTGAAAAAAAAGAATAGTGTAAAAACTGTAAAACACTTGTAAAACATCTGAAGCTGTAAATACGGGATTTTCTGAAAGGACAACATGATGTATTTAGCATCGTATGAACGTGTTTCAACAGATCATGACATGCTTGTAAGATCACGTCTCAACCAATCATAGTTCCGCGAGAATACTGTAAGAGTAGTGAGGTATGTAAACACCCACAATCATAAGATACATATACAATATTTTGAATTTTGTTGTTAGGCAATGTTTCTCTCACCAGAAGATCCATCAAGCCTTACAAGACGACTACTACTACCACTCCTACTACTACTACTACTACCACTACTACTACTACTATCACTACTACTACTACCACTACTACTACCACTACTACTACCACTACTACTACTACTATCACTACTACTACTACCACTACTACTACCACTACTACTACTACCACTACTACTACCACTACTACTACTACTACCACTACTACTACCACTACTACTACCACTACTACTACCACTACTACTACCACTACTACTACCACTACTACTACCACTACTACTCCACTACTACTACCATTACTACTACTACTACCACTACTACTACTACCACTACTACTACTACTACCACTATTACTACTACTACTACACATACATAAATTATTTGTGATGGCCACTTGGGTCCTTCATACTAGCCTAAATAATACCCTAAAAACCCTGACACAGTCAGCTTAGCAATATAGGAACCAAAACTGAGTTACACATTACAACTGATGTCTTAGCAGCAGTCGTAGGAATTTAGTAATACACAAGACTAATATACACTTGTTTACATGAAACCATGCAGTATATTATCTAGTGTAATACACCAGGCAGTGTATTACCTAGTGTAATACTCCAGGCAGTGTATTACCTATTAACCAGAATTCTTTAGTTTGGCCTCGTTGGTCTTGATTATATTGACATTTAAAAATAAACTTAAAGGTGCGTGATCGCTTTCTTGCCCACATTGATCTTGATATGAGGAATCGAATCCTTTTCTTCCCTTCTTTGGATCGAACCATATTGAAACCCATTCACCAGTGACTGTTTGACCCCCAATTGGTTTTGAGCTTCCCGCTATGTATAATAATATTTTGTTTACAGTAAACACCATCTGTTCAGCCATCTGGCCACGCGGCAGCTTGAATCACACAATTCTATGGTAAACAGAATTTTGTGATCAAGCTTTGATCCTGACGACGTTTCGCTCTGGATTAAGCTTTATTAAGCTTTATCAGGTCTTAACTTGATAAAGCGATCCGAAATATTGTCGAAATGAAGATTTGCTTTACAAACTGCTTACCACACAGGTTGGCAGCATCTACCTGTCAGACAACACTTCCATTGTAACTAAGTATCGCAACTCAACATTGTAACTTAACGTCACAACTTAACACAGTGAAATGTGCTTGTAGTGTTGCAGCTTTGCCACACGATAATCACTTGTTTGTTGTCAGCTTAAGAAAGGGTAAACACGTGTCCTGTTGTCAGCTTAAGAAAGGGTAAACACGTGTCCTGTTGTCAGCTTAAGAAAGGGTAAACACGTGTCCTGTTGTCAGCTTAAGAAAGGGTAAACACGAGTCCTGTTGTCAGCTTAAGAAAGGGTAAACACGTGTCCTGTTGTCAGCTTAAGAAAGGGTAAACACGTATCCTGTTGTCAGCTTAAGAAAGGGTAAACACGTGTCCTGTTGTCAGCTTAACAGGCACCGAGTATCTGCCAGTGTTCTTGCATTAAAGTGAGAAACAAACACCACTTGCACAGAATAATAATAAGAGGCGTACATAGTGTTCTATCAATAACAACATTGCGACTAGCCGGGGGATCGAACCCGTGTTGTTTTAGCCCCCCTCATGGTGAGCGAAAATTCCACGACCCTCTAACCCACGGGACCATACAATAATACAAGAATCACGCACCCAGCAGAGCTAGGTGTTGTACCGTGATCCGAGGACATACGATGGTGTGGGTTCCTCAGAGTTAATTTCATTCTACTCCCCGTTTGGTGTACTAGCCTCCACAAGCAGTATATATCGTATTGTAACCACGAACGAGTGGTATTTAATCAATAACAGAACTTCGTGGAATTTTCGCTCGCCATGAGGCGGGGTAAAAACAACACGGGTTCGATCCCCCGGCTAGTCGCAGTGTTGATTAAATACAACTCGTTCGTGGTTACAATACGATATATACTGCTTGTGGAGGCTAGTACACCAACGTACGAACCACCACTTTAGGTATCTGTCCAGCTCCCTCTTGAAGACAACCAGGGGTCTATTGGTAATTCCCCTTATGGCTGGTGGGAGGCTGTTGAACAGTCTTGGGCCCCGGACACTTATTGTCTTTTCTTTTAGTGTACCAATGGCGCCCATACTTTTCACTAGAGGTATGTTGCATCGCCTGCCAAGTCTTTTACTTTCGTAGGGAGTGATTTCTGTGTGCAGATTAGGGACCAGTCCCTCCAGGATCTTCCAGGTGTAGATTATGATGTATCTCTCTCGCCTGCACTCCAGTGAGTACAAGTCTAGTGCTTCCAGGCGTTCCTAGTAGTTAAGGTGTTTGATGGAACTTATATGTACAGTAAAGGTTCTCTGTACATTCTCTAGATCTGCAATTTCACCTGCCTTGAATGGAGATGCTAAAGAACAGCAGTATTCCAGCCTAGAGAGAACAAGTGATTTAAAAAGGATCATCATTGGCTTGGCATCTCTTGTCTTGAATGTTCTCATTATCCATTCTATCAGTTTCCTCGCAGATGTGATAGTGGCATTGTTGTGGTCCTTGAAGGTGAGATCCTCAGACATTACCACTCCCAGGTCCTTCACATTACTTTTCCGTTCTATTGTGTGATTAGAGTTTGTAGTTTGTCTCCTACCCTGCCATCCCTCCGTCACTCCCTTCTTCATTCCCTCCCTCCCTCCTTCCCCCTCCCTCCCTCCTTCACTCGCTCCCTCCTTCACACATTCAACTCCTCATTTTCTCACTTTTCCTTTCCATTGATTTTCTTCCAATATCTTTTCCTCCTAGTTATTTCTTTCTCATCGAATCCATTATCTCTCTCTCTCTCTCACTCCCTTTCGTTCTCATAATAATTCTCTTCACCTTCTCAGTCCTCTTTACGTCTGCTTCTCATTGCCCTCTTTCTCCCATCCCATTACCCACTCTTTTCACTGCCCTTTCCTTTCTGATTACCTCTTTCCCTTCCCTTTACTACCCTTTTCCACCTCTCTCATTACCCTTTTCTTCCCTTTCTTTGCCACCTCTTGCCCTCTTTTCATTATCCTCGTCTTCTCATTATCTTGGGTACTCATCTCTCATTCCTCTCCCTCTCTTCCTCATTCCCCTCCCTCTCTCTCTCATTCCTCTCTCTTCCTCATTCTTCTCTATCTCTTCCTCATTCCTCTCTCCCTCATTCCCCTCCCTCATTTCTTTCCCTCATTCCCCTCCCTCTATCCCTCATTAATCTCCCTCTCTTCCTCATTTCCTTCCCTCTCCCTCATTCTCCTCCCTCTTTCCCTCATTCCCCTCCCTCTCTCCCTTCCAACCTTTTTTCCTCTCTTCTGCTTCCCCTCACTCTCCCCTTCCCAGCCTCCCACCTCTCTGCCTCCTCTTACCTCACTCCCTCACCTCCCTTCTTCCCCTCCCTTCCTCCCCTCACAGGTGAGGGGAGGAAGGGAGGGGACAAAGGCCACGCCTCACTCTGAGTCTTTATTAAGCTACTAATTAAGACCCGTGACCCACCAGCCAGCACTCATGCTCAGGGTCACCCCGGGTAGTGACCTGCCAGCCAGCACTCATGCTCCGAGTCACCCTGGGTAGTGACCCACCAGCCAGCACTCATGCTCCGAGTCACCCTGGGTAGTGACCCGCCAGCCAGCACTCATGCTCCGAGTCACCCTGGGTAGTGACCCGCCAGCCAGCACTCATGCTCCGAGTCACCCTGGGTAGTGACCTGCTAGCAAGCACTCATGCTCCGAGTCTCCCTGGGTAGTGACCCACCATGCAGCACTCATGCTCCAAGTCACCCTGGGTAGTGACCCACCAGCCAGCACTCATGCTTCGGGTCACCTTGTTTAGTGACCCCACCAGTCAGCACTCATGCTCCCGGTCACCCTAAGCAGAGGTTACCCGTGAACCAGTACTCATGCTCCGAGTCACCCTGGGTAGTGACCAGCCAGGAAGCACTCATGCTCCGGGTCACCTGCGTAGTGACCCACCAGCCAGCACTCATGCTCCGGGTCACCCTGGGTAGTGACCCACCAGCCAGCAC
Organism: Cherax destructor; assembly: GCA_009830355.1. Taxonomy (NCBI): domain Eukaryota; kingdom Metazoa; phylum Arthropoda; class Malacostraca; order Decapoda; family Parastacidae; genus Cherax; species Cherax destructor. The sequence continues at coordinate 534,109 of WNWK01000179.1, read as the reverse complement.
TCATGATTCGGGTCATCCCGGAGAGTGACCCGCCAGGCAGCACTCATGCTCCGGGTCACCCTGGGTAGTGACCCACCAGTCAGCACTCATGCTCCGGGTCACCCTGGGTAGAGGTTACCCGTGAACCAGTACTCATGGTACGGGTCACCCGAAGTAGAAGTGAGGTCTGGAAGGTGAGTGAGGGAGGTAGGAAGGGAGTGAAGGAGGGAGAGGAAGGGAGTGAAGGAGGGAGAGGAAGGGAGGGAGGAAATGAGTTGAGGGTCTAGCTCTTTTTAAACTGTTTCCAGGTATTGTTTTTTCTGCACAGTTATCAATACATAGTGATCTAAACGTTAGTCTCATCTCAACTGTTAATACATGCGATCTTGTGAGACCAGTTCTCACAACACCATGTGAGACCAGTTCTCACAACACCATGTGAGAACTCACCTGTGGGAGATCACAGGTGTTGAGAATACACTTGTCTAGTTGTTCTCACATATCATCTTAACAGTTATCGATCACAATACTTATTAAGAAATATATCACAGGTGGGAAGTCCCCACTTTTAACACACAATATACATTGCAGGTGGGAAGTCCACACTTTTAACACACAATATACATCGCAGGTGGGAAGTCCACACTTTTAACACACAATATACATCGCAGGTGGGAAGTCCCCACTTTTAACACAATATATACATCGCAGGTGGGAAGTCCCCACTTTTAACACACAATATACATCGGGGAAAACTTTAGCTAGATACTATAGAGTTCCCTTTATTAATACACTGCGACAGTTCTTAAGTCACAGTGTTAATTACTTCCGCCGAAGGAATTAACACATAATTCCACAACTAGTATATACTGTTAGACAAATATAATTCTAAACTTATGAGAATATTGAACCATTGAACCAAGAAGTCAATGGATCCCGGCGATTACTACATGGGCACAGGGCCCAGATAACCTTACAGCGCCCACGTAACCTTACAGCGCCCACATAACCTTACAGTGCCTTACAGTGCCTTACAGTGCAGTTTCAGCACTCCTATACGCCACAACCTAAGTGTTGGCCTTATCTCTTCATCAATCAAGAAGTGCTGACCTAAGTGTTAGCTATGAAGAAGTGCTGACCCAAGTGTTAGCTAGCTAGACTGACTAGCTAGTTTTAAAACTGGCTAGATAGTTTTAAGGCTGGCTAGTTAGCTTTAAAACTGGCTGGCTAGTTAGCTTTAAAACTGGCTAGCTATTTTTAAGACTGGTTAGCTAGTTTTAAGACTGGCTAACTAATTTTAAGACTGGCTAGCTAGTTTTAAGACTGGCTAGCTAGTTTTAAGACTGGCTAGCTAGTTTTAAGACTGGCTAGCTAGTTTTAAGACTGGCTAGCTAGTTTTAAGACTGGCTAGCTAGTTTTAAGACTGGCTAACTAATTTTAAGACTGGCTAGCTAATTTTAAGACTGGCTAGCTAGTTTTAAGACTGGCTAGCTAGTTTTAAGACTGGCTAGCTAGTTTTAAGACTGGCTAGCTAGTTTTAAGGCTGGCTAGCTAGTTTTAAGACTGGCTAGCTAGTTTTAACAAACCCTTCTTGTTCCTTCGGTTGAAAATGCTTTTTATAATATACGTGAAAGTTCACAGGTTTGTGCATCTTAAAGAACGATTCCCATTTTTAAGAGGCTGTGTAGGTACTAATTTGTTATTTCGATAAAAATTTAAGGCAGCATGGCTGTATAAGGTGATTTTGAAATGTTTGTGATTTTGGAATGTTTAAGGTGTTTTTGGAATGTTTAAGGCATTTTTGGAATGTTTAATGTGCTTTTGGAATGTTTAAGGTTTTTTTGGAATGCTTAAATTTTTTTTGGAATGTTTAAGGTGCTTTTGGAATGTTTAAGGTGTTTTTGGAATGTTTAAAGTATTTTTGGAATGTTTAAGGTGTTTTGGAATGTTTAAGGTTTTTTGGAATTTTACGGACTAGGGTTCTTTTACTCGCTGACTCCCACATGTCACCCACTGGTTAACCCCGCCAGCTGTCTTCCTTGCGTTATCTCGTATACTGTCATGAAATACCAAAACACATACTTAGTTGAAGCAAAGTGTTGACAGACGATACTTTGCGGACCCGTCCACCAGTTTCTTGTACACGAAGATAGCAGCTAGTTTTTTTTCGTCTCTGCCTCTCATGCCTAGAACCTCTCTGCCTCTCATGCCTAGAACCTCTCTGCCTCTCATGCCTAGAACCTCTCTGCCTCTCATGCCTAGAACCTCTCTGCCTCTCATGCCTAGAACCTCTCTGCCTCTCATGCCTAGAACCTCTCTGCCTCTCATGCCTAGAACCTCTCTGCCTCTCATGCATAGGACCTCTCTGCCTCTCATGCCTAGAACCTCTCTGCCTCTCATGCCTAGAACCTCTCTGCCTCTCATGCCTAGAACCTCTCTGCCTCTCATGCCTAGAACCTCTCTGCCTCTCATGCCTAGAACTCTCTGCCTCTCATGCCTAGAACTCTCTGCCTCTCATGCCTAGAACCTCCTGCCTCTATGCCTAGACCTCTTGCCTTCATGCATAGAACTCCACCATTATCCTGGTTTTATAGTCCTGTAGTATATTTTGGATAGTTTCCCTCTTAACTCCCTCCTCTACCACCTCCTCCTCCACACCCTCCATTCCCTAAACCCCCACCATCATACAACCCCCTCCCCAAACTCCCCACAAACCCCATCCCCAAATCCCCCGTCATACCACAACCCCTTCCCCAGCCCCCACTCCCTCCACCATGCATCATTCAAAAATAAATATTAGCGTCACATAGGCCCACAAATCGTGGTAAGCAGATATTAGGACAGTAAATCTTGTAAGCCCCGGCTGGACCACTCTCGGAATTCTTATCGTGTAGCCAGGAAAACGATGATCAATGGACGCCAGACTTAGACCAATTATTACAGCTAAAAGCAAGATTGGTGGCCCTGGCCACCTCTCTCTCTCTCTCTCTCTCTCTCTTTCTCTCTCTCTTTAAATCCCTCTTTTTTTTTACACAGGGTTTTACAAGGTTAGGTTAGGGTTCCTAACAGTTAAGAGCTGTTACCTACATCAGCTCATTTGAAATCCCTTTCGTTATAAGACATACATAAAGGGAACAGGATGAAGTTGGAGCCATCTGTGGGCCAGCGATTTCATTTGGTCAACTGACTTTATTTCGTTGATGTCGTTATGATGTACGAACATGTTCCAGACTCGAGTCATCCCGGGAATAAATGATCTCAGAAGAAGTGATGTTCTGTAGAAGGGTACATTCAGAGTGAAGTTGCTGCTGGCTGCCCGTCTTGTGGTGTAGAAGCTCACGTCTCGGAGTGGACAGCAAAATGCTAGTTTTCGTTGGAAAAAAAATCGAATGTAAAAAACATCACTCTTGAAGAGAAAAATAGGCGGAAGAGACCCAAGGTGAAAGGCTCTTGATCCGATGAATTGAAGCGATTTTCCTCCTTGGATTAGGCTTAATTAAGAAACAATATTAGCACTGTTCAATAAACTTTAGCTCCCCCATGAACTTGCTGTCAAGTTTTGATCTCCGGGTGCCACGAAGTTAAAAGAAAATAGACGATGATAAACGAAGATAAAGTGGATGCTGAGAAACCTCGTTTCAACAGCAAAAATAAACACCTAAGAAAGAATATTATGATCAATAACGTTTGGGCTTTAATCATTTGTTTTGACACAGAGACTCTCAGACCTCGTATAAACCTTTAAGACACTAACCTCACTTAACAGTCACGTAAGAAGATTCTTCGGACGTGATTCACAACGGCGTGAAACCTCGAGGTGAGAGGTGCAACACAAAAGTTTGGAGCAGTAAAAGAACACAGCAGACTGCCCTCTAAGTTGTAAGTGGAAAAATAATAGTCCTTTAAGAATCGATGGAAAAATATCGGAGTCCACTACCTGGTTGGTGTCCCTGGAACAATGACGTTAGTAAATAGACAATTCTCCATGACTAGGTGATCATAGACTCTCAGTATTAATAAAGGGAGCAACAGGAGCGTCACTATTAGTAGAGTAGTAATGGTGATAGTTAAATCTCCTGCAGCAAGAGTAGTTAAAGTAGCGGGAGCAGCAGTAGTAATAGTGGTATTAACAGCAACAGTAGTAGTAGTAGCAGATGTCCAAACCCTGTTTTCACACTTATAAACATTGATGAAGCATCCTCACTGAACAGTACTCTCAGCCTCGTACTTTACAAACTAGCAGTGAAGACTCAGGACGTGAAAACAGGGGAGAAACCCTCCTGCTATACTACCCTAGCCTCAACTCTAGATAGAAATAAAAGCTAGAGTATAGCTAGTTCTGGGTAGGGGTGAAGACAGAGGGTGGGGGTGATGACAGAGGGCAGAGGAGATGTAGCCTTAGACACAGAAGGGGAGAAAATGATAAGGGGAAGACAGAGGTGTGTGAAGGAGAGTGGAGAAGACAGCCAGGACCAGGCTATCTGGTTGATAGCCTTGTCAATCAGGCTGTTGGTGCTACCAGCAAGTAATTTACCCTAACTCAACATAGCTATGCTGATGAGAAACTGCCTGTCTCTTGTACCCTGGTCAAGTTATCCAGTCTCCTGTACTCTGGTCAAGTTATCCAGTCTCCTGGGGGAGTAGAAAGTAATCAGATCTGATCCGCTGAAGGGAATGATAGCGTCAGTTCCTCAGATCAAAAGCCCTTGTCCAGCATCCAGGCTTTCTCTCTCTCTCACTCTCTCTCTGTCTCTCTTTCTCTCTCTCTCTGGTAAGACCTGCTGGTGGAAGTCAGGTTGATAAATGTTGGATCCAGGTGATACATGGCTACTAACACATGATACATAACTGCTAAGACACTCGCACCAACTTATACAATTCTCCCCTCTCAGAGAGTTCATTACATCTGTTATCCTTTCCTGGGAGAGAGGGAAGTGGAGAGGGAGAGAGGGAGGTGGAGAGGGAGAGAGGGAGGTGGAGAGGGAGAGAGAGAGGTAGAGGGAGAGTTGGAAGGGAAGTGGAGGAGGGAGGAAAGGAGGGAATGTGGAGAGGAGGAGGAGGGAGAGGAAGGAAGGAAAGAGGGAGGGGAGGGGAGGAAGGACGAGTGGGGAGAAAGAGAGGGAGGGAAGAAAAGAGGGAAGGAAGCGTAACGAGAGGAAGGCATATAGTGATGGAGGGAGGATGAAAGAGAGGAGGGAAGAAGGGAAGCAATGACATATGACATACGGAGATGGGAAGGCAGGAAAGGTACGAGGGAGAATAGGAGAGAGGGAGGGAAGCAGGGAGGAAGCAAGCCACAGCAATCATACAGGGTGATGTGACCAGATCGTGGCCCCTGTTGTCATCCATAAGCCTTTTAGTGTAAAAAACGTTGAAGCAATTCAATGCTTCTTTTTTTTCTAGGGACTCGAACCGAGAGTCTATCAGGCGACAGACCTAAATCTCCATTCAGCCATTCTGCCTTAAAAGACCTAAGAAACTTCTTGTGACCATCAACTGCTGTACACTTACGTTTTTTTACACCATTAAATTGTGCTTATAGATAGCATCAGAGTCACGAGTTAGTCTCCACTTCCTGGTTTACGTCCTGTGGCTGCTGGCTGGAAAAAAGTAGATGGGTCACAGTTGGTGGTCACTACTAATTATTCCACAGCTACAGAAAGCAGCAGAAGGTTTGCATGCAATGTTTTTAGAGCAACATGGTCGAGTGGACACTGCATGTTGCTGTCTGCTGACAGACCCAATTCCAGACCCCACTTTTGGGAGATTAATGAAGAGAAGTTGCTAGTGTTTGTGAATGAATTAGGGTACAAATAACAAGGAAATTAAAAGGGGACTTTAAAAAAATCAAAGAGAAGTGATGATAAAAAAAGAGGTTAGTCAATAAAAATATCTGGTATGAGGTTGAAGGGGAAAGAGCATAGAGGAAGTGGATGCATTCACATATCTGAAAGAGAACATGTCGGCAGAAGAGTCTGTAAACGTCAAGATCAACAACAAAATAAACAGTGAATAGAAGATAGATGGTACACTGAGGCATCTGTGGAAAGATGGAAGTTTATCCATGGAAGCATGAAGGGGAATGTACCTTAGTATAATAGTACTAGCTATTTTATATGGAAGGCAGTGGATATGTTATGTTTACAATTAATGTTTAGTGTAGATGTTATTCATAGAATTCGGAGCATAGATGTAAGATGGAGGCGAGTTACCACAGGTATAATTCATAGGACTAATGAAGGGTTGTTGAGGTGATCTGGTCATTTAGAGATGATTGAACAGAACAGGTTGACGAAGAGAAGGTGGGGGGAGGGAAAGAGAGGGAGGATCATCCCAGGAAGAGTTTGAAGGGGGTCTACCTACCTGGAGTCAACCTGGAGGCTACCTGGAGAGCATTCCGGGGATCAACGCCCCCGAGGCCCGGCCAATGACCAGGCATCCTGGTGGATCATGGCCTGATCAACGAGACTGTTGCTGCTGGCTACACGTAGTCCAACGTACGAGCTACAGCCAGGCTGATCTGGCACTGACTTTAGGTATCTGTCCAGCTCCCTCTTGAAGACAACCAGGGGTCTATTGGTCATTCCCCTTATGGCTGGTGGAAGGCTGTTGAACAGTCTTGGGCCCCCGACACTTATCGTGTTTTCTTTTAGTGTACCATTGGAGCCCCTACTTTTCACTGGTGGTATGTTGCATCGCCTGCTTTCGTTGGGAGTGATTTCTGAATGCAGATTAAGGACCAGTCCTTCCAGAATCTTCCAGGTGTAGATTATGATGTATCTCTCTCGCCTGCACTCCAGTGAGTACAAATCAAGTGCTTCCAGGTGTTTGATGGAACTTATATGTGCAGTAAAGGTTCTCTGTACATTCTCTAGAACTGCAATTTCACCTGCCTTGAATGGAGATGTTAATGTACAGCAGTATTCCAGCCTAGAGAGAACAAGTGATTTAAAAAGGATCATCATTGGCTTGGCATCTCTTGTCTTGAATGTTCTCATTCCGACACCTCTTAAGAACATAAGAACATAAGAAAGAAGGAACACTGCAGCAGGCCTACTGGCCCATGCGAGGCAGGTCCAAATCTCCAACGGCTTAAGCCCCGACCCAGCCAGGTCAGGTTACATTCACTTAAGGAGGGAACACTGCATCTGACCTAGCACAGGCTAGTCAGGACCAACTCACACCCAACCGCACCCACTCATATAATTGTCTAGTTGACCACCTGGTCAGCCGACCACCTGGTCAGGTCACTTCCACTTAAGGAATTAGTACAGCTACTGACCTGGTAATACAAGCTAGTCAGGTCCAAATTCACAGCCATCCACACCCACCCATGTATTTATCTAACCTATTTTTAAAACTACACAACGTCTTAGCATCTATGACGGTACTCGGGAGTTTGTTCCACTCATCCACAACTCTATTACCAAACCAGTGCTTTCCTATATCCTTCCTGAATCTGAACTTTTCCAACTTGAAACCATTGCTGCGAGTCCTGTCTTGGCTGGATATTTTCAGCACGCTATTTACATCCCCTTTATTTATTCCTGTTTTCCATTTATACACCTCAATCATATCCCCCCTAATTCTACGCCTTTCTAGAGAGTGCAGATTCAGGGCCCTCAGTCTATCCTCATAGGGAAGATTTCTGATACATGGGATCAACTTTGTCATCCTCCTTTGTACGTTTTCCAGTGCATTTATATCCATTCTGTAATACGGTGACCAGAACTGTGCAGCATAATCTAAATGAGGCCTAACCAAAGATATATAGAGTTGTAGAACAACCTGAGGACTTCTATTATTTATACTTCTTGATATGAAGCCAAGAATTCTGTTAGCTTTATTGCGAACACTTATGCACTGTTGTCTTGGCTTCAGATTACTACTAACCAGAACTCCTAAATCCTTCTCGCAATCACAAGTAATAAGATCTACATTATTCAGCTTATATGTGGCATGGTTATTGTCCTGCCCAACATTTAGAACTTTGCATTTGTTTACATTAAACTGCATCTGCCACTTCTCCGACCACTGCATCAGTCTATTCAAATCATCCTGGAGTGCTCTAATGTCCTCATTTGAATGAATTGGACGACCTATTTTGGTGTCATCAGCAAATTTACTTATGTTACTATTTATTCCCTCATCTATGTCGTTTATGTAAATTGTAAACAACAGGGGGCCCAAAACTGACCCCTGTGGAACACCGCTTGAGACGCGCCCCAATTCTGATTTCTCTCCATTAATGCAAACTCTCTGCCGCCTATTTGTCAACCATGCCTCTACCCAGGAAAACATTTCTCCTGCTATTCCGTGTGCCTTAAGTTTCCTCAGTAGCCTCTGATGTGGAACTTTATCGAAAGCCTTACTGAAGTCCATATACACAATATCATATTCATTACCATGATCTACCTCCTCAAACACCTTAGTGAAAAAAGTTAGTAAATTCGTAAGACAGGAACGCCCCTTAGTAAAACCGTGTTGAGATTCATTAATCAATTTATGCTTTTCAAGATGGCTACGAATTGCCTCGGCAATTATTGATTCCATAAATTTGCCTTGATCCACTCTTGTGCTATTCCTGCTATTCCTGTCTGCTCCTCTAGCTTTAATCCCAGTCTCGTGTGTGTGTGTGTGTGTGTGTGTGTGTGTGTTAACTTTACGTGTGTCCCTTTAATTAAAGGGGACGAGTTTGGTGAAAGGCTCTTAATCCAAGAAACAGCATCTCTTCTCTCATTGTTCTATTTGTAACTTAATAAAACGTTCACTACTGCCTTGAAAAACATGTAGATGGTGATTACCTAAGATGGTGATCACTTGCCATCACTTGCTAGGATCACTTTTAGGATTATTTTCTAGGATCACTTGAACATAGGATCATTTGAAGATGCCTTTTCTCCAGTGGACATAATGCTGGTGTATGATATTGGTGATACAGGCTGGTGTATAATAGTGATGATACATGCTGGTGTATGATAGTGGTGATACAGGCTGGTGTATGATATTGGTGATACAGGCTGGTGTATAATAGTGATGATACATGCTGGTGTATGATAGTGGTGATACATGCTGGTGTATGATAGTGGTGATACAGGCTGGTGTATGATATTGGTGATACAGGCTGGTGTATAATAGTGATGATACATGCTGGTGTATAATAGTGGTGATACATGCTGGTGTATGATAGTGGTGATACATGCTGGTGTATGATAGTGGTGATACATGCTGGTGTATGATAGTGGTGATACATGCTGGTGTATGATAGTGGTGATACATGCTGGTGTATGATAGTGGTGATACATGCTGGTGTATGATAGTGGTGATACATGCTGGTGTATGATAGTGGTGATACATGCTGGTGTATGATAGTGGTGATACAGGCTGGTGTGAGAAAAGTGTGCATACGGGCTGATGCAAGGGAAGTGGACATGCAGGATGGTGTGTAATCAAGTGAACATTAAGGCTGGTGTGGGTTAAAGTCTGAGCTGGGGGGAGGGGGGTGAAAATCACGTATCCAGGCCACAATTCAAGGCTTTCTTTCCTTCCTTGTTTTTAATTATGATATTTCTCCCCCCAGTTCGTAATCAGAGACGCGGTCCAACTACTGATTAGCCCCCAAAAAATAAAACGAGAGATCTGATTTTCACGTCTTTTCCGCTCGCCGCTAAACCCGGTGTCTGAATGATGTGCCAATAAAGGCGGAGGCCAGTCAAGCGATGCCAACGGAAGCTAAACAAGTGATTGTAATTATCACCGGCCAGTGGGATCGGAACCCACCTCAGAACCCACATAATCAATTTGCGACGCTCGGAAAGGTATTGGATCCTCTCCTCACCTCCCCTCCCACCACCGAGGCTTCGGTTTTCAGAGTTTATGATTAAATTCTGACGCCGCTAATAACGTCTTTGTTGAGTCGTTTAAACTTTTATCAGAGTTAGCCTTGAATTAAGACTTTCTCTAAGTCTCAGACTCTTTCTCTCTCTCTCTCGCTCTCTCTGCTCTAGCTCGCTCTCTAGCTCACTCACTAGCTCACTCTGTAGCTCACTCACTAGCTCATTTGTGCTGCATACTCCAGTATGGGCCTAACGTACACAGTGTACAGGGTCCTGAACGATTCTTTGTTAAGATGTCGGAATGCTGTTCTTAGGTTTGCTAGGCGCCCGTATGCTGCAGCAGTTATTTGGTTGATGTGCGCCTCAGGAGATGTGCCCGGTGTTATACTCACCCCAAGATCCTTTTCCTTGAATGAGGTTTGTAGTCTCTGGCCCTCTAGACTGTACTCCGTCTGCGGTCTTCTTTGCCCTTCCTCAATCTTCATCACTTTGCACTTGGTGGGGTTGAACTCCAGGTGCCAGATCTGGACAGGGTGCAGGCCTGGTCCAGATTCCTTTGTAGTTCTGCCTGGTCCTCGTCCGATTGAATTCTTCTCATCAGCTTCACATCATCTGCAGACAGGGACACTTCTGAGTCTATTCCTTCCGTCATATACCAGAAACAGCACCGGTCATAGGACTGACCCCTGTGGAACCCTGCTCGTCACAGGTGCCCACTCTGCCTCCTCGTCACGTACCATGACTCGTTGTTGTCTTCCTGACAGGTATTTCCTGATCCATTGCAGAGCATTCCCTGTTATCCCTGCCTGGTCCTCCAGCATTTGCACTAATCTCTTGTGTGGAACTGTGTCAAACGCCTTACAGTCCAAGAAAATGCAATCTACCCACCCCTCTCTCTCTTGTCTTACTGCTGTCACCCTGTCATAGAACTCTAATAGGTTTGTGACAAAGGATTTCCCATCCCTGAAACAGTGCTGGTTGTCGTTGATAAGCTCATTCCTTTCTAGGTGCTCCACCACTCTTTTTTAAAAATTGGGACTACATTTGCTGTCTTCCATACCTCAGGTAGTCGCCCTGTTCCGATAGATGTGTTGAAGATTGTTTGTGGTACACATAGCGCCTCTGCTCCCTCTCTGAGGACCCAAGGAGAGATGTTATTCGGCCCCATCGCCTTTGAGGTATCTAGCTCTCTTAGCAGCCTCTTCACTTCTTCCTCGGTTGTACGTATTGTGTCCAACACTTGAAGGTGTACCCACCTCTTCGTCTTTCTGGAGTCCCTTCTGTCTCCTAAGTGAACACTTCTTTGAATCTCATGTTGTGCTACTCACATACTTCGCGGTCATTTCTTGTGATCTCCCCTCCTTCCTTCCTCAGCCTGATAACCTGGTCCTTGACTGTTGTTTTCCTCCTGATGTGGCTGTACAACAGCTTCGGGTCAGATTTGGCTTTCGCTGCTATGTCATTTTCGTATTGTCGTTGGGCCTCCCTTCTTACCTATGCATATTCATTTGTGGCTCTGTGACTGCTCTCCTTATTCTCCTGGGTCCTTTGCCTTCTATACTTCTTGGTTTTGGCCTCTCTGGACCTTTGGGTGAATCAACAGCTCATTCTAGCTTTCTTGTTACTTCTATTACTCTTGGGTACAAACCTCTCCTCAACTACTTTGCATATTGTTGTTACATATTCCATCATCTCATTTATTGACTTCGCTGGCAGTGCTCTGTCCCACTGAACCCTATGCAGGAAATTCTTCATACCTGTGTAGTCCCCTCTAGTAGTTTGGCTTCATTTGTCCTGCCCTTCCTGCTTCCCTCTTCAAGTGTAACTCTATGTATTCAAAGCTCAGAACCACGTGGCCACTAGCACCGAGATATCTTTCATGTGTGATGTCCTCAATATCTGCACTACTCAAGGTGAATAGCAGATCCAGCCTTGCTGGTTCATCCTCTCCTGCCCCTTACGTGTTGGAACATGAGGTTTTCCAGTACCACCTCCATCATCTCAGTCCTCCACGTTTCTGTGCCCCCATGTGGCTCCAGGTTCTACCAGTCAATTTCCTTGTGATTCAAGTCACCCACAATCAGCAGCTTCGCCCTGCTCGCATGAGCCCTTCTGGCCACTTCAGCCAGTGTGTCAACCATCGCTCTGTTACTCTCATCATACACTTGTCTTGGCCTTCTGCTGTTCTGTGGTGGGTTATACATCACTGCAATTACCACCTTGGGACCTGTGTGTGTGTGTGTGTGTGTGTGTGTGTGCATGTAAATCAAGTCTCCTTAGCTTATGTGTATGATTTACACAGGCTGTGATGATTTTCACATAATGTGATTTACAAATGCTGGGATGACTTTCACATGCTGTGAGGATTTACGTACCCTGAGATTGACACATCCTGGGATGGGTTACACAAGACTCTTCTAGTCACTACACACGACTCCAATTGCTGATCCGCATAAACATTTGCAACCTGCATGCAGACCTGTATTCATCACTGTATACATGCATATAAACATGCGTGCACAGGAGTTACTGCATATGTACTTACTGATAATGCATCCATAACTGTATTCATTGCAATATATTACAACATTAACACCTACGGTATATTTATGCTCAGTATTTTTTTTATGTATACATAATTAATTTCACGTACTGTACACATACTTTGAGTGTATGCATATTATTGCCTGCTCTGGGACCGGGCAGGGGGGCGCTGACCCCAGGAAACATTCTTCAGGAAACATATTAAAGCATGTATATGTAATTGTATTGCATGTATAATTATATATGTACAATAATCGCGAACACGCTATACAAGATGCAAAACAGCCACTGGGGGAGTTGGTTGAATGATAGCTCTAGGCCTTTCGTGTTGCAATCAACACATCTTCAGGAACTTGCAATGTTGCAGAAATGAGTAGGAAGTCCACGTAGATTCGCTCAAGGGAAAAGACTCTATCTAAAATCGTTCCCATGAACGTATCTACCTGGACCTCCTACTCATTTCTGCAAAATATATACTCCTGAAGAAGTGTTGATTGCTACACGAAAGGCCCAGAACTATGATTCATATTTGCATGCATACGTTTATTGTAAATTCTAGCAGAACACACACGATCAGTTGTATGATTGTTTCTAACACACAAGCAAGTTATTGTACAGTCATACAATCACAACTAACCTACAATATGGGGGGAATTTTATATGACGTTTCGTTCATCTCTGACCATTATTTAGTCACGAATGAGAGAAAACTCAGAATAAAGTGAAAACGTCGAGTGTATTGTGCACTCCACAGCCAATGGTAGTGGCTAGTTTATTGTGCACTCCACAGCCAATGGTAGTGGCTAGTTTATTGTGCACTCCACAGCCAATGGTAGTGGCTAGTTTATTGTGCACTCCACAGCCAATCGTAGAGGCTAGTCTATTTTTGATAGAATAATTAACTCTGGTATTAAAATGTTAAGAAATGAGCAAGATATATCCTTAAATCTTGCTAAATGTCTTTAAATAAATTGGCACAAATCTATTAGAATTGTGAAAACATAATTACATAATTTTTTACAACTTGTACGAATTATCTCTGTAGATAACAGGAGCACATAATCGTTACTTGCTAGTTAGGTTAGTCTAATATCATATATCTTAATACCACCCCATAAGAAGTTCATTAATGATAATCCATCTCCTAACTCGCAAAGGCAACTGCTAGTGAAGAAATTTCACGTCTAACTGTTAGAAGACGTCACAAATTATAAACACTGATGGATGTAAGCAGGAGTCTACTGGCATGGCTGCGCCTGCTCTTGTTACCACCTCCTTACATAAAGATTATATCAACCATGATCAGTTAACCTTAAGAATTACCTACTGGTAGTCTTCAATACCAACTGAATAGTGATCCATTCAAGCAACACTAACGTCAAGTTATGACACTGAGTTTGACTCTTTGATCATAACTGATTCTGTGTCATCACTTGACCCACATAATGACTCTTAACGTTATGCTGGCTGGAGAAACCACGTATAAATACCGGCATTAAGTATCAGAGAGAAAGGAATTAATGTGCAATTCTTATGGATTTCATCACACATTAAATAGAATTATTCTTTCATGACAAAACTGATAAAGATACTTTCTATAGCCAATGTGAGGAAGAGTAGAACATTGGTCTCTCTGTGTTTACCATTAGAAATCATCTCAAGAGATAAGCAAATACTGTGAATGAAGCCACACAGTGGCTTCATCAGTCCAGTGCAAAGCAGAAATTTGTCAGGAAAGGAGGAGTTTGAGGTAATCAGTCCCTCAGCCTGGAATCGAACACATCGATTCCAGGCTGTGGGACTGATTACCTCAAACTCCTCCTCTCCTTACATCTTTATGCTTTGTATTGGACTGATGAAGCCACTGTGTGGCGAAACGTTTCTTCAATTAAGATTCCCATTTGTTGCATAAGTGTCTCAATCTTCAACATGTCGGTTTTAAACCATTTATCAAATATGTCGGAAGGATACACTTAGAAGCCAGAGTAGACGTGAATAATTAGACACGTGAGGACTAACTGGGTCTAGGCTAGTGTTGTGGTAGCCAGGCTTAGGCTGGTGTTGTGGTAGCCAGGCTTAGGCTGGTGTTGTGGTAGCCAGGCTCAGGCTGGTGTTGTGGTAGCCAGGATCAGGCTGGTGTTGTTGTAGCCAGGATCAGGCTGGTGTTGTGGTAGCCAGGCTCAGGCTGGTGTTGTTGTAGCCAGGCTCAGGCTGGTGTTGTGGTAGCCAGGCTTAGGCTGGTGTTGTGGTAGCCAGGCTCAGGCTGGTGTTGTGGTAGCCAGGCTCAGGCTGGTGTTGTGGTAGCCAGGCTTAGGCTGGTGTTGTGGTAGCCAGGCTCAGGCTGGTGTTGTGGTAGCCAGGCTCAGGCTGGTGTTGTGGTAGCCAGGCTCAGGCTGGTGTTGTGTAGCCAGGCTCAGGCTGGTGTTGTGTAGCCAGGCTCAGGCTGGTGTTGTGAGCCAGGCTCAGGCTGGTGTTGTGGTAGCCAGGCTCAGGCTGGTGTTGTGGTAGCCAGGCTCAGGCTGGTGTTGTGGTAGCCAGGCTCAGGCTGGTGTTGTGGTAGCCAGGCTCAGGCTGGTGTTGTGGTAGCCAGGCTCAGGCTGGTGTTGTGGTAGCCAGGCTCAGGCTGGTGTTGTGTAGCCAGGCTCAGGCTGGTGTTGTGGTAGCCAGGCTCAGGCTGGTGTTGTGGTAGCCAGGCTCAGGCTGATGTTGTGGTAGCCAGGCTCAGGCTGGTGTTGTGGTAGCCAGGCTCAGGCTGGTGTTGTTGTAGCCAGGCTCAGGCTGGTGTTGTGGTAGCCAGGCTCAGGCTGGTGTTGTGGTAGCCAGGCTCAGGCTGATGTTGTGGTAGCCAGGCTCAGGCTGGTGTTGTTGTAGCCAGGCTCAGGCTGGTGTTGTGGTAGCCAAGCTCAGGCTGGTGTTGTGGTAGCCAGGCTCAGGCTGGTGTTGTGGTAGCCAGGCTCAGGCTGGTGTTGTGGTAGCCAGGCTCAGGCTGGTGTTGTGGTAGCCAGGCTCAGGCTGGTGTTGTGGTAGCCAGGCTCAGGCTGGTGTTGTGGTAGCCAGGCTCAAGCTGGTGTTGTGGTAGCCAGGCTCAGGCTGGTGTTGTGGAAGCCAGGCTTAGGCTGGTGTTGCGGTAGCCAGGCTCAGGCTGGTGTTGTGGAAGCCAGGCTTAGGCTGGTGTTGTGGTAGCCAGGATCAGGCTGGTGTTGTGGTAGCCAGGATCAGGCTGGTGTTGTGGTAGCCAGGCTCAAGCTGGTGTTGTGGTAGCCAGGATCAGGTTGGTGTTGTGGTAGCCAGGCTCAAGCTGGTGTTGTGGTAGCCAGGATCAGGCTGGTGTTGTGGTAGCCAGGCTCAGGCTGGTGTTGTGGTAGCCAGGCTCAGGCTGGTATTGTGGTAACTAGGCTCAGGCTGGTGTTGTGGTAGCCAGGCTCAGGCTGGTGTTGTGGTAGCCAGGCTCAGGCTGGTATTGTGGTAACCAGGCTCAGGCTGGTGTTGTGGTAGCCAGGCTCAGGCTGGTGTTGTGGTAGCCATGCTCAGGCTGGTGTTGTGGTAGCCAAGCTCATTCTGGTGTTGTGGTAGCCAGGCTCAGGCTGGTGTTGTGGTAGCCAGGCTTAGGCTGGTGTTGTGGTAGCCAGACTCAGGCTGGTGTTGTGGTAGCCAGGCTCAGGCTGGTGTTGTGGTAGCCAGGCTCAGGCTGGTGTTGTGGTAGCCAGGCTCAGGCTGGTGTTGTGGTAGCCAGGATCAGGCTGGTGTTGTGGTAGCCAGGCTCAGGCTGGTGTTGTGGTAGCCAGGCTTAGGCTGGTGTTGTGGTAGCCAGGCTCAGGCTGGTATTGTGGCAGCCAGGTTCAGGCTGGTGTTGTGGTGTTGTTCATTTATTGAAGGATAGAGAATATAGAAATATATCAACGTCAACATAACTGAGACTAAGATCCAAGTTCATGACAAATAATGATAATAATAATTAATAATAGTATAATAATATTATAATAATGTGTAATAATGTGTTGTTTTGTTGTACTTATTGCTTTTGTTGACATTGTTGCTGTTTTTTTCTACTGTTATTGATGCTCTTGCTGTTGCTACTTTGTTAATGTTTTGTTTTTCTTATTGTTGTATGAAAGTTTTAATTAAATATTCGTGAAGTATTCCCAAGACGAACAAGATAGTCCTGTGATAAAATTCCCAGGATGAACAAGATAGTGCTGATAACATTCCCAGGATAAACAAGATAGTCCTATGATAAAATTCCCAGGATAAACAGGATAGTACTGTGAGATAACATTCCCAGGACGAACAAGATAGTGCTGATAACATTCCCAGGACGAACAAGAAGTGCTGTGATAACATTCCCAGGATGAACAAGATAGTACTATGATAACATTCCCAGGACGAACAAGATAGTACTTTGATATTCCCAGGACGAACAAGATAGTACTTTGATATTCCCAGGACGAACAAGATAGTACTATATAATAACATTCCCAAGACGAAGAAGTATTGTATAATATTCCCAGGAGGAACAAAAAAGTACTGTGAGGAAACATTCCCAGGATGGACAGCTGCACACTGGAATTTAATCAAGAATCATCTGGTAAGTTAGATGCCTTGATGCCTCTACATGGCTCTTGATCCAAGAATTTAGAGAAACCCTCCTCTTCCATGGATCGATCCATCTGGAGTGGCAGCAACTTCAGAAATTATTTCATCAAACATTCAACATTAACTTTGGTAACATTTCCGGGGCTGACCAGACGCTGTTCTCCCCTCGCTGGCCCTGGTCAGGGGTCAGGGGGTCCCCTCATGACCTCTGACCCCTCCCTTGACCGACTCACCCACCCGCAAATGCCGTTGTTGGGAAATGTATTAAAGTTTGACGTGTACTGGCTTTTGACCCCCAGAGTTGCCTCATCACATTTGAAACCCAGTATTTGTTTAATAATTCTCTATTATGCTACGCGAATTACCTACCACAGCGCACAACTCATTCTATTTTGTACCTCTCAACAAATTCTATGTTAAACCACATTGAAAACTATATTTCAATACCGAGCAAATGCTATTTTATATCCGGCCACAATTTCTACATTATACTTTGTAACATACAACGTAACTAACGTTATATTAAATCACTTGAAATTTTTTTTACATTACATAACAAATTCAGTATTATATCACGTTTAAAATACAATTGTTACATTAAATTGTATGAATATTATACCAGGATAATTAGTTGATCTAACATGTAATATATAAGTATTACACAAAATAGAATTATTATATAATATGATAGTATTATAGAATTATTATAGTATAGTATATACTGACGTATATTATAGAGTATACATATCTTTAATACAAGAGACACTTCCATTATCAGCGTCAGCTCTGAGAGATAACCTAACTTGTCGATAAAATGAGAAATTTGGCCAGTCAGCGGCTTCTTCAGTCCAGTGAAATGAAAGATGAGAAGGAGTTTGAGGTAATCAGTCCCTCAGTCTGGAGTCGATGTATTCAAGTCTATCAGTCTTGATGGACTGACCATATCGACTCCAGGTTCAGGGACTGATTGCCTCAAACTCCTCCTCCTCTCCCACCTGTCTCTGCATTGGACTGAAGAAGCCACTTGCTGCCTAAACGCTTCCAGAATAATGATACCCAAATGTTGCACAGGTGTCTCATCAACTTGTTATTCTAAATAATTTGTACTATAATTCATGTTACAGTGGGGTTAATTTAGCATGATAATTATCCAATAAGTAATTATGTTAGTGGGGTTAATTTAGCATGATAATCATCCATTAAGTAATTGTTACAGTGGGGTTAATTTAGCATGATAATCATCCAATAAGTAATTATGTTACAGTGGGGTTAATTTAGCATGATAATCATCCAATAAGTAATTATGTTACAGTGGGGTTAATTTAGCATGATAATCATCCACTAAGTAATTATGTTACAGTGGGGTTAATTTAGCTTAATAATCATCCATTTTTGACGTAACATTCACGTTACCGAAGGGTTAATTTAGCATGATAATCATGCGGTTTTAAAATACAGTAGGCTAGTATTCGCGGATGCTATCCGTATTGTATGATTTATTTCATACTAAATATATATTTTACAGATGATTCAAAGTCAAAGTTGGATATTTTTGACTTAGAGATATATTATTTAGTTGAGAGAAGTTCACTTTCTTCACCTTAAGTCTGCCACTTAAGATTAAGAAACTTAAGTCTTAGGGAAAACTTGTGTTGAGACTTGGTGTATACAAACTTAAGTTGTTAGGGGAAAAAAATGCCTACAGCTGGGATGGGGAGAAATATTCACAACTTTAGGGAATGTTCATGAGTAGATTTTTGGTGGTGTTGGTGGGGTGGTGGTGGGGTGGTGGTGGGGTGGTGGTGGGGTGGTGCTGGGGTGGTGCTGGGGTGGTGCTGGGATGGAGGTGGGGTTTTGCTGGGGTGGTGCTGGGGTACAGCTGGGGGTGATGCTGGGAGGAACTTTACGAGTTTGGGAACACAAATTTTCCTATTTGGGGAGGAAAATTTTCCCTTCTAGGAAAGAAAGTGTTCCCAGCTAGGGAAAAAAATGTTTACAGCTGTTAAAAAACACTCACTTTATGGAGATTTTGCTGTCTAAGTGTTTCAACTTTGACACTTCTTGATGTCTGAGTGATTTGGTGCGCAGGACCTCACTCAGGCAGCAGTGGAACACTTTAAGAATACCTTTGATATACCTTTGAAGAGTTTCGAGAGTTTATCTAGTCTCTGAGCCCGGCCATGGGCCAGGCTCGTCTGGTGCTTGTCTGGTCAACCAGGCTGTTGTGACAGTTTGAGGAGAGCGTCTAAGAAGTAGAGAGACTATCTAAAAAGTACAGAGAGACTGTCTAAGAAGTACAGAGAGACTGTCTAAGAAGCAGAGAGAGGGACTGTCTAAGAAGCAGAGAGAGAGAGAGAGACTGTCTAAGAAGCAGAGAGAGAGACTGTCTAAGAAGCAGAGACAGACTGTCTAAGAAGTACGGAGAGACTCTCTAAGAAGTACAGAGAGACTGTCTAAGAAGTAGAGACTGTCTAAGAAGTAGAAACAGACTGTCTAAGAAGTACAGAGAGACTCTCTAAGAAGTAGAGACTGTCTAAGAAGTACAGAGACTCTCTAAGAAGTAGAGAGAGACTAAAAGTAGAGAGAGACTAAGAAGTAGAGAGACTATTTATGGAGTAGAGAGTATGATAGGTGATTGTGGTAGTGGATCTAGTGATGGTAATGGGTGATTGTGGTAGTGGTTCTTATGATGGTAGTGGGTGATTGTGGTAGTGGTTCTAGTGATGGTAGTGGGTGATTGTGGTAGTGGTCCTTGTGATGGTAGTGGGTGATTGTGGTAGTGGTTCTAATGATGGTAGTGGGTGATTGTGGTAGTGGTTCTAATGATGGTAGTGGGTGATTGTAGTAGTGGTTCCAATGATGGTAGTGGGTGATTGTGGTAGAGGTTCTAATGATGGTAGTGGGTGATTGTGGTAGTGGTTCTAATGATGGTAGTGGGTGATTGTGGTAGTGGTTCTAATGATGGTAGTGGGTGATTGTAGTAGTGGTTCCAATGATGGTAGTGGGTGATTGTGGTAGAGGTTCTAATGATGGTAGTGGGTGATTGTGGTAGTGGTTCTAATGATGGTAGTGGGTGATTGTGGTAGTGGTTCTAATGATGGTAGTGGGTGATTGTAGTAGTGGTTCCAATGATGGTAGTGGGTGATTGTGGTAGAGGTTCTAATGATGGTAGTGGGTGATTGTGGTAGTGGTTCTAATTATGGTAGTGGGTGATTGTAGTAGTGGTTCCAATGATGGTAGTGGGTGACTGTGTTAGAGGTTCTAATGATGGTAGTGGGTGATTGTGGAAGTGGTTCTAATGATGGTAGTGAGTGATGGCGAGGATAAGGGGTGGTGGTTGACGGTGGTAGTGATTGTGGTAGGGGGAAGGTAGCACTTGTGGGGGAGGAGTGGCGAGTGGTGGTGGTTATGGGGGAGGGGGTAGCTGGTGGTGGTAGTCGTGATTGGGGGTGGTACGTGGGGGAGGTGGCAGGTGGAGGAGAGGGAGAGGGGAGCAGCAGTCTACACAATTCATTGGTCTGCCATGTTCCCTCTACAACCTCTCTCCCCCACCCCCCTACCCCTCTCCCTCCCCCTCTACTCCCACCCACGCCTTCTTTCATTCCTTCTTTCCCCTCACCCTAAATTTCCTCCCTGTCTTCCCCCCATCAAAGTTCCCCTCCACCCACGCCTCCCTCTGCCTATAATATGTGTCCTCACCGAGTTTTATATACGATGGTCGAGCCTCGGCTCCTGACTGACGGTCATCGCTGCTTCTTGGCCTCTTGGATGCTGTCGTACCTAATCTTAAAACTGGGTGTATGTTTTGTCTCTAGTTCCTCATACATCTTATTCCATTTTTCAACCATTGTGATATTAAAGTACTATCTTTACCATCTGTATCTCTTGTGTGTGTGTGTACTCACCTAGTTGTGGTTGCAGGGGTCGATTCACAGCTCCTGGCCCTGTGTGTGTGTGTGTGTGTGTGTGTGTGTGTGTACTCACCTAGTTGTGGTTGCAGTAGTCGAGTCACAGCTCCTGGCCCTGTGTGTGTGTGTGTGTGTTATGTACTCACCTAGTTGTGGTTGCAGGGGTCGAGTCACAGCTAATGGCTCTGTGTGTGTGTATGTGTGTCTGTTTGTGTGTCTGTGTGTGTACTCACCTAGTTGTGGTTGCAGGGGTCGAGTCACAGCTCCTGGCCCTGTGTGTGCTACTCACCTAGTTGCTACTCACCTGTGTGTGTGTCTGTACACTCACCTAATTGTGGTTGCTGGGGTCAATTCACAGCTCTTGGCCTGTGTATGTGTGTGGGTGGATGTTCGTGAGTGATGTGTGTGTGTGTGTGTGTGTGTGTGTGTGTGTGTGTGTGTGTGTGTGTGTGTGTGTGTACGTACGTACTACCTTTCACTCCCCTCATCCTCCTGCCATTCGACTGCGAGAGGGTGAGGGGAGGGCAAGAGAGCGGACAGAGGGAGAAACAGAGAGGAAGAGAGGGGAGTGACCACTGGGCAGCGCTGATAAGCCTCTCCCCTCACCCTCTCCCCTTACCCATTTCCCCTCACCCATCTCCCCTCACCTCCGTCCACATAGCCACCACCAAAGCCTACAGTGACTGAGGGGTCAGGGAGTGAAGGGCCGGGCAGGGGTGGAAGGGGGGAGGGAGGTATGTGTGACGGGAAGGGGGGTGAGGGCAAGGGGAACTCGATGCAGGTTTCGGGGAATATACAGAAATCGGGGGGAAAATACGGTGAAGTTTCTAGGGAAATAATGCAATGCGACTCAGTTCAATGGAAAGATCGACCAGAGGGAAATAATTGGATCTCCAGCCTATATTCCCCCGCCTGGGGAAGGGGAAAATACTCACTGCTGGGGAAGATTCTTCATCCTGGCGGGGAGAAAACTGTCAACAATTGGGGGGGAAAAAATTGGCTGTATTTAGAGGGAAAACTGGTCGAGAATGGTGGATGAGGGGAATTAGCAATGACTAGGGGGAAAATTGTCATGAATTGTGAAAAGCTGACTGGGGCTTGGGGAAAAAATTGGATATTGTTAGGTAAAATTTGGCAATGTTTGTAAGAAAATTGATCGTTACTGATAAAAACATGAGCTGATTGATAAAAAATTACCCATGACCGAAAATTAGCCATAATTTTGGGAAAATTGGCCATAATTGATTTTGTGAGCAGGAAAATTGTATAAGGAGGAAAATTGTGTAAGGAGGAAAATTGTGTAAGGAGGAAAATTTATTGTGTTGGTAAGAAAATTGATTGTATAAGGAAGAGAGTTGATTGTGTGAGTAGAGAAGTTGATTGTGTGAGGAAATAGTTGATTGTGTGAGGAGGAAAATTTATTATTGGGAGGAAATTTCGTTGTTTGGGAAGGAAACTGGGTCGTGTGTGGATAGAAACAGAGTTTTCAGGAAAATTCGCTGTATGGCAGAATTCGTTTCGAGATGAAACTTGGCCATAAATGGGTTAAACCTAACCAAAATTGTTCCCAAAATAGGACAAACTGATGTAAATTGGGAAGAAGGATGAACTAACCTAAAATGCAAGGCTTTTTTTTTTTTGCTTTTTTCTTTTTTTTTGAGGGCGAGAGTTATGACAAGAGGATGGCACTCATTCCAACTTTAATTCGTGCGTTTTAATATAAAAAAACACTAGTGGGGGGAAAAAATATATTAGAAAGAATGCTCGGAGAAATAAAGTATTTGACGACCATGGTGAAAGAAGATACAGTGGTACCCCGGATTTCGTCAATAATTCGTTCCAGAAGGCTGTTCGAGTGCCGTTACCGAACGAATTTGTTACCATAAGGACGAATGTAAATTAGGTTAGTCCGTTTCAGACCCCCAAAAATACACTTACAAAAATACACTTACATAATTGTTCGAGTTGGGAGCTGTACGAAATCCGGGGTACCATTGTATTGGAACGAGACAGTTTTCATGAACAAGAAATTTCGCACCTTCAAAATTTTTGGCTACTGATGTTGACATATATGGAAATCAAATACCTGTCCATATTGTTCATGTATGTGGGTACAGAATGTATATAATTTTTGGTACAGAATCTACCTACTTGGATCCTACCTGGAGGATGTTCCGGGGATCAACGCCCCCGCGGCCCAGTCCTTGACCAGTATACCCGGTGGATCAGGCTTGATCAATCGGGCTGTTACTGCTGGCCGCACGTAGTCCACAGTACGAACCACAACCCGGCTGGTCGGGTACTTATTTTAGGTATCTGTCCAGCTCCCTCTTGAATGTAGCCAGGAGTCTATGGGTAATTTCCCTTATGCCTGGTGGGAGGCTGTTGAACAGTCTTGGGTCCCTGATACTTACTGTTTTCCATTAGTGTACCAGTGGCGCCCCTACTTTTCATTGGGGATATGTTGCACCGCCTGCCCAGTCTTTTGCTTTCGTAGGGAGTGATTTCTCTGTGTAGATTTGGGACCAGTCCAGCTAGGATTTTCCATGCATATATTATGATGTATCTCTCTCGCCTTCACTCCAATGAGTACAGATCAAGTGACTCCAAGCGTTCCCAGTAGTTAAGGTGTTTGACAGAGCTTACATGTAGAGTAAAGGTTTCTCTGTACATTTTCTAGATCTGTGATTTCACCTGCCTTCAATGGAGCTATTAATTTACAGCAGCATTCCAGTCTAGAGAGAACAAGGATTTTAAAAAGGATCATCATTGGCTTGGCTTCTCTTGATTTCAAGGTTCTCATTATCCATCCTTCCAGTTTTCTCGCAATTGTGATAATAAGATTCTTGTGGTGCTTGAGGGGAAGATCCTCTGAAATTATCACTCTTTAGTTTTTCACATTAGTTTTTCGCTCTACTGTGTCGTTAGAATTGGTCTTATACTCTGTTCTAGCTTTTCATTTCCCATGTTTTCCATAATAGAGAAGCTGGAATTAGTCTTAAGTGATCATCATATTGTTTTCTGTGGCCCATTTGAAGACTTGTTCAATATCTGACTGAGGATTTACAGTGTCCTTGATGTATGAGACTATCATTCACATTCCAGTATCGCCTGCGAAGGAAGATACCGCATAATTTACATCTTCATCCATGATAGATATGAGGTTGAGGAACAGGATGGGGGCGAGTACTGTACCTTGTGGAACAGAGCTTTTTCACTTTAGCAACCTCTTGACTTAACTCTGTTTAATACTACTCTTTGTGTTATCTTAGAAAGCTAAATATCCGTCTGCCCTAATTTCCAGTTATTCCCTTAGTAGGTTTTTGTAAAATGTGTGTATATTACATCTTCATTATTTTTGTCCCCCTGCGCATCCAAGACCATGTCATAGTGGTCCAGTAGTTTTGGGAGGGAGGAGCGACCTGTTCTGAACCCATGCTGCCCTGGGTTGTGTAAATGTCGGGAATCTAAGTGGTTGGTAATCTTGCTTCTAAGGAACCTTTCAAATATTTTTATGACGTTAGTGCTATGGGTCTGTAATTCCTGGCAATTGTTTTACTGCCACATTTGTGGACTGGGGCTATATCCGTTGATTTTAGCGACTGTGGGATGACCCAAGTGTCCATAGCATACATATAAAATGCGAAAGTTTTTTTTTTTCAGTTCTTGATGAACACAGAGTTCCACGAGTCTGGGCCTAGGACAGTGTGTGGGGGCATGTTGTCAATAGCTTTTTCAAAGTCCAGTGGTGTTAGGGCGTACGTCTGAAATTTTGGAAATGTCTAAGGTTTTTGAGTCTCGTTCATAAAAAAATTATTCGGACTGTGAGTCCTGAGTGTAACAACTCACTGAACACTGAGTCATTTTGAGACTTCAGTATTTCGCTCATTTCTTTGCTGTCATCGGTGTGAGTTGCATCTTGCTGAAGCAAGAGCCGATACTGGATGTGACTTTGCCTTGTTTTTGACATATAAGAAATATTTTGGATTTTTTTTCAATATCATTCATAACCTTTAAGCTCCAGTCTCCTATTCAATATTTTCTATTTTCATAGTGTTTCCTTCCGCATTTCGGATAGTCTAGTCTTCTAGAGAATCTCTGTGATTCTTCTTCTTCGCATGTAGAGGGAGCGTCTCTCTCTTGCTAGTTTACATCTTCTCTTCTTTTTACTTTGGGTAATGTGCGTTGAACATACTTCAACTGTAGCATTAGACAGTGTACTCAATATAGACAGTGTACTCAACGCAGGCTGTAATATACAGTGCATCAATCCAGGCAGTAACAGTGTACTCTGCCATAACATTACACAGTGTACTCAATACAATCGTAATTGATACACTGCATAATAGTGAGCACAAGACACAGTGCACCACTTACTGGACGCAACACAGTGCACCACTTACTGGACGCAACACACAGTGCACCACTTACTGGACGCAACACACAGTGCACCACTTACTGGACGCAACACAGTGCACCACTTACTGGGCGCAACACACAGTACACCACTTATTGGACGCAACACAGTGCACCACTTATTGGACGCAACACATGGTGCACCACTTACTGGACGCAACACACAGTGCACCACTTATTGAACGCAACATACAGTGCACCACTTATTGGACGCAACACAGTGCACCACTTAGTGGAAACAGTACTTGGGAAAGGCAGAAAAACATATAAGCTCTTCACTTGGATACTTAGGACACCACTTAGACACTTAGGGCGCCGCTTACACTCACTCGGCGCCACTTAGACGCACTCGGCGGCACAAAAGGTCACTTACTAATTGCCCGACTTCCCTCTTGTATTTTGATCTGATATTCAATTATCGACTCTTTGACGATAATTCACAGCGCCATAAATAATTTGAAGGATAGTAGAGGAAGGGGGTTTTGTGGGGGGTAGTGGGGGAGGGGGTATTAGGGGAGGTGGTAGTGGGGACGGGGTAGTTTAGGGGAAGGGGCTATGGTGGGGAAAGGTGGCGGGGAAGGGTTGCTAGAAAACAGTTAGGGTCAGCAACACTAACGACAATCACAGGTAGAAACAATAACAATCACAGGCAGCAACAATAGCAACAGTCACATGCAGCAGCAACACAATCACAGCCAGCATCATTAACATCAAATACAAACAATAACAATTACAGGCAGTAATTCTAACAGTCCCATAAAGCAACACTAACAGCTTTCGCAGTCTACAACAGTAATAACAATCACAGAAACATTAGCAACAATCACAAGTAGCACCAACAATCACAAGACGTATCCCAAGTATCATAGGCAACAATAACAATCTTCACAAGCTACAAAAGTATCAATCAGTGGCAGCAACACTAGCAACAGTCCCAATAACACAATCAACAATCCCAACACAAGCAAGGCAGTAACATAATGACAGTACTGATAATCAGTAACACAAGCAACAATCACGACTCGACCCTTGCAATCACAAATAGGTGAATACGAGCAACAACCACAGTAAAACAAGCAACAATCACAGCAACAATCATCTAACACAAGTAACAATCACAATCAACAAACACTGCAGGTTATATGTTGTCCAAAGTTTAACTATATTTTTTTTTTCAAAGATTCTACTTGTCTTCCTTACATTCTAAATTCCTTCATCTCTTCTTTCCCCTCTCTTCTCTACTTTCTTCTCCATTTCCCTCTCTCCTCCCCTCCCCTCCATGCTCCCCTGTTTCCCCTGAGGGCATAGAGATCAAAGGTGACGGAGGGGGCAGAGGGGGATGGGGGGTCCATGACCCTGAGGGCCGCGGGCCAGGACACACTGACCACCCCAAATGAAATTTACCCCACGCCCCAGTGGTCACCACCCTATGTGTCCAGCTACACCCCCACCCCACTCCCCAGTGGTCACCACTCCATGTGTCCAGCTACACCCCCACCCAACGCCCCAGTGGTCACCACCCCATGTGTCCAGCTACACCCCCACCCCACGCCCCAGTGGTCACCACCCCATGTGTCCAGCTACACCCCCACCCCACGCCCCAGTGGTAACAACACCATGTATCCAGCTACACCCCCACCCCACGCCCCAGTGGTCACCACTCCATGTGTCTAGCTACACCCCCACTCCACGCCCAAGTGGTCACCACCCCAAGTGTCCAGCTTTACCACCACACCCCAGTGGTCATCATCCCGTGTCCAGCTACACCCCCACACCCCAGTGGTCACCACCCCAAGTGTCCAGCTTTACCCCAACCCCACACCCTGGTAACCCATGGTAACCCCCCCAGTGGTCACCACCCCACGTGTCCAGCTACACCCCACCCCACGCCCTAGTGGTCACCACCCCATGTGTCCAGCTACACCCCACCCCACACCCCAGTGGTCACCACCCCATGTGTCCAGCTTTACCACCCCTAGAACTGTTCAGCTGCACCACCACCACATACACTGTCCAGCTGCACCTCCACCACCAATACTGTCCAGCTACACCACCACCAACACTGTCCAGCTGCACCTCCACCACCAACACTGTCCAGCTGCTCCACCACCAACAACACTGTCCAGCTTCACCACCACTACCAACACTGTCCAGCTTCACCACCAACACTGTCCATCTGCACCTCCACCACCAACACTGTCCAGCTGCACCACTAATACCAACACTGTCCAGCTGCACCACCATTACCAACACTGTCCAGCTGCACCTCCACTACCAACAATGTCCAGCTGCACCTCCACCACCAACACTGTCCAGCTGCACCACCACTACCAACACTGTCCAGCTGCAACACCACTACCAACACTGTCCAGCTGCACCTCCACTACCAACAATGTCCAGCTGCACCTCCACCACCAACACTGTCCAGCTACATCTCCACCACCAACACTGTCCAGCTGCACCACCACCACCAACACTGTCCAGCTGCACCACCACCACCAACACTGTCCAGCTGCACCACCAACACTGCCCAGCTGCATCTTCACAAGTATTGCAAAGAACCTGGGGATAATTTATTTGGCAAATATAATATGTATGCTAGGGATGGGGTGCATCTCTGTGGTGCACGACTGACAGTACTGGATCACCACGACTGACAGTACTGGGTCGTTCACTTGATAGAACTGTTACTCAGTTAAGCAAGACTTATAAACAGAATGAAGATGTTAGAAAGGATGTGTGTGGGAAGCAAAAGGGGCGGTCGTGTACTACTAGGGATGGAAGTAACAAGAATTATACTACTAGGGATGGAGGTAACAAGAATTATACTACTAGGGATGGAGGTAACAAGAATTATACTACTAGGAATGGAAGTAACAAGAATTATACTACTAGGGATGGAGGTAACAAGAATTATACTACTAGGGATGGAGGTAACAAGAATTATACTACTAGGGATGGAAGTAACAAGAATTATACTACTAGGGATGGAGGTAACAAGAATTATACTACTAGGGATGGAAGTAACAAGAATTATACTACTAGGGATGGAAGTAACAAGAATTATACTACTAGGGATGGAGGTAACAAGAATTATACTACAAGGGATGGAGGTAACAAGAATGGCAAAGATATATAGGGAAGAGGCCAGCTTATAAAATATATACTGATAAAAATGAGAAAATTGGTCTACGAACAGAAACAGATGAGAAACATATTGTATGGTATTTACTATACAAATAGCCAAGAGCACAAGAAATAAAATAGATGAACTAAGACTTAAGAACTATAGACTATACGTACTCACGCACACACACACACATACATACATGCATATATATATATATGCATGGTGTATTTTGGGCACTCGCCCCAGCTGTGAGGAGGTGGATGAGATTTTCGCATTATAATCAGTGACAAACATGTAACAATATGTACTAGACATGTATCTCTCACACCTTATGTACTGTATATGCCATCTTTGTACCAACAATGTATCTCTTAAATCTTTTGTACCATATTATGTAATAAAATATACCTATTGGTAAAAAAAATGAAAAGATGGGGTGGTAGAGGAAGTGGAATATTCAAATGGCCTCAGGAAGAAATCTAAATATTCTTCCTTGAAGCCTTTTATCCACTTCTCCGAGGCTATGGGTCCTACAATTTGTACCAGAGGTGGACATATATATATATATATATATATATATATATATATATATATATATATATATATTTTATATATATATATATATATATATATATATATATATATATATATATATATATATTTATATATAAACTTACATTGAAAACTAAAATAGAAACACTGAAGATTATGGCGCAACAAACGTAGAAAGCACAATAAGAGCAAATTGATAAAGAAAGTAGAGGATATAAATAAGGAATTATTAAAAACAAAAAACAAATTTGATTTAAAAAGCTTGGTAGCTTGAGAAACAAAAATAAAAAAAAACAAAGACAGCGAGGCAGAACAAGTGGATGACAAATAGTTCAATTTGCTACGCAGAAGTCCACTTGTTAAGTCTTTATGTCCAACATAAAATGACTGCAAAAAGGAATCGTAAAGTCTTATGCGTATTAAGTAAAAAAAAAAAAATAATGACCACCTCATGGTAAAGCTTCCACTTGAGCTTGGTGTTGTTTAGGGTTGGTATGACTGGTGGTATTACTGTTGCAACACCATAGAGGGGGCACAGGTGCATCAGTATTCATGCCACGGTGTGTGGAGACTGGTGTTTCCTCATGTTGTTCTACAGCTCCCGACAACTTCCTACCCCAGCCTCGTCCAATTCATTACGAGATCTCTCTCTCTCTCTCTCTCTCTCTCTCTCTCTCTCTCTCTCTCTCTCTCTCTCTCTCTCTCTCTCTTCTTGAAACTAATTACGCAAGCAGTGTCTTTAAGACTTATTACAAGAGCAATGTCTTCAAGGAATCAGAATGCACCTTGAAGATTACCTTGTAATTAACGTAGTCTTATTCCTTAAAGCAAACTACTCTTTTATCATTTATCAAATCAAAATACTACGACGATTCGTAACGATTGGTGAATATTTTTTCCTGATAATTCTGCGTAACATGAGCTAAGTTCCTGGAAATTAATTTTTGCGTGGTGCACCAAGTCAGTAATGCAGATAATTGTTTATTATATAACATATCCTTAGTTAATAATCATAATAATTAGGTAATTAATCTCCTAATCCTGAGAGCCAAGATTTAAAATAATTCTTTAAGGAATTTTTTTTTTCCGATTTTTATTCTATTTTCTGATCAGCAGTTAGTCCTCTGAGGGCCTCGTTCCTAGGCCTTGTGCAGCACTGTGTGACCCTCGTGGGTTTAGCGCTGAGTTATGATTATGATAATGCTAAGACTTGTCTGTACCCATGGGCTCCTGCGCTACTCTCCACAGGACGCATCCTCGATGGCAGTTCGATGACTGCTTCACCAGCAAAATGGACATAATTTAGTAGCTGTCAGTACTATGATGTACTTTATTACATAATTAGGGAGGTCTCGAAGGATCACTAGGACCAGCTGCTGCAAAACTGGCGTTTAATTCCCTTTGTCAAAACAGCTTTTGTATTTAGCCAATCAGAAATACACTCTCTCTCTCCCCAGTACATTTGCTGAATCTTCACCCCACGCCCACCCAACTCTCACCCCACGCCCACCCAACTCTCACCCCACGCCCACCCAACTCTCACCCCACGCCCACCCAATCTACATCTATGTCAAACCTTCACCACACACCCACACGTACGTACGTGTTTAACCCCCCTAAGATGGACTCAACAGACTGACAGCAAGTTAAACAGGGTTCTACAGGACGTGGATGTTTGGCACTCGACTGTGTCGATCGACTATCGGCTACACACATCTCACCAATAGCCACCTGTCCATAGGTGCTCTTACCCTCCCCACCCCCAATCCCCGTGTAGCTGGTGGTGTGCAGTTGATTGTGGAAGACGTTTTAACTGCCCACGACTTAGGTTTCTCGCTTTCATCGTTTTATTTTTTATATGATTAATGAGGTACCTGTGGGGACCTCGGTGAATTTTTAGGCGAGTCTTTTTGGCACTCATGACATATTTGGAGTCTTAACTGATGCTGTTATTTTTTTATCTTGGTGTTTTGTTCGTGCTAGTGGTATTTATTGTATGTAGTTTTATTGTTAAAAGTGCTGAGTGTTGTAGTATATCAAAATGCTGCTCAGACATTACAGCTTCCCTTTTTCCCCCATGATAAACCCTCTCCCACATCCTCACATTCACAATAACCTCTCTCCCACGCCCACACATTAACAGTAACCTCTCTCTCACGCCCACATATTAACAGTAACCTCTCTCCCACATTCACAAATACATGTTAAACCCTCTTCTATGTCTACTCACTTATATTAAATCCTCTCCCATAAACACCTTAAACCCCCTCCCACGGCCATACATCCTCGAAACACACTCCTACGCCCACACACCCACATTAAACCCTCTCTTGCTCTCACCCACCTACGTTAACCCTCACACGCACGATCACCCACATTATACCCTCATCCACGCCCACACCTTAACGCTAAACTTCCCTATCACCCACACATCGAACACTCATGATAAATCCACTCCCACATCCCACACCCACACGTCCAACACCCGACGTGAACCCACACCCACACATCCAACACCCGACGTGAACCCACACCCACACATCCAACACCCGACGTGAACCCTCACCCACACATCCAACACCCGACGTGAGCCCACACCCACACATCCAACACCCGACGTGAACCCACACCCGACGTGAACCCTCACCCACACATCCAACACCTGCAGTGAACCCTCACCCACACATCCAACACCTGCAGTGAACCCTCACCCACACATCCAACACCTGCAGTGAACCCTCACCCACACATCCAACACCTGCAGTGAACCCTCACCCACACATCCAACACCTGCAGTGAACCCTCACCCACACATCCAACACCTGCAGTAAACCCTCACCCACACATCCAACACCTGCAGTGAACCCTCACCCACACATCCAACACCTGCAGTGAACCCTCACCCACACATCCAACACCTGCAGTGAACCCTCACCCACACATCCAACACCCGACGTGAAACCTCACCCACACATCCAACACCTGCAGTGAACCCTCACCCACACATCCAACACCTGCAGTGAACCCTCACCCACACATCCAACACCTGCAGTGAACCCTCACCCACACATCCAACACCTGCAGTGAACCCTCACCCACACATCCAACACCCGACGTGAACCCACACCCACACATCCAACACCTGCAGTGAACCCTCACCCACACGTCCAACACCCGCAGTGAACCCTCACCCACACATCCAACACCCGACGTGAACCCACACCCACACATCCAACACCCGACGTGAACCCTCACCCACACATCCAACACCTGCAGTGAACCCTCACCCACACATCCAACACCTGCAGTGAACCCTCACCCACACATCCAACACCTGCAGTGAACCCTCACCCACACATCCAACACCTGCAGTGAACCCTCACCCACACATCCAACACCTGCAGTGAACCCTCACCCACACATCCAACACCTGCAGTGAACCCTCACCCACGCATCCAACACCTGCAGTGAACCCTCACCCACACATCCAACACCTGCAGTGAACCCTCACCTACACATCCAACACCTGCAGTGAACCTGAGCCTCCAAAACAGGAAATACAAATCCCATGTTACAAATTTTCTCTGCTATTCCTCAAAGCAAATTAAGGAGAAGGATTCAGAAGGGAAAAGAATCAACATTGATTAATTCCATCTGCTGGACGTTGATAACACTGTGTCAACACTCTTTCCTTTCCATTCTTCCTCTTCCCTTCCCTTTCCCCTGGCCCCTCCCCTCCCCCTTTCCCTGGTCGTCTTCCCCTTGATGCCCCCTGATTCCAACGTTGCCAATATGTACTGTTATATATTCCCACGACGACATGACCCTTGTTATAGACACCTGAACGACATGTCGACGTCTCATTGTGAACCGGGGAGCCAGACACGACACAAGGTGAGGGGAAACACTCTACGAGAAGAGCGTCGTTGATGGCAAGTCGGCACCTGCTAGCGACCTGCTCCGAGGGAAGAGGGGACAAAACGAGGACAAAAAGGGAAATAGAAAACCAGGCGACACGAGGGGAATGGCCGATAAAGAGAATAAAAAGGGGCTTAGCATGCGGGGGTGGACGAGGGGAGATGTCACGCCGGGTTTAGGGAAACGAGGGGAGAAGGGCCAGTCAGGACAGCGCGTTTTAGGGGAGAGTTGTAGTGAGGGAAGATCTTTTGTGAAGGTGTACGATACTGGTGGATGAGGGGTATGTGTGTGTGTGTGTGTGTGTGTGTGTGTGTGTGTGTGTGTGTGTGTGTGTGTGTGTGTGTGTGTGTGTGTGTGTGTGTGTGTGTGTGTGTGTGTGTGTGTGTGTGTGTGTGTGTGTGTGTGTGTGTGTGTGTGTGTGTGTGTGTGCATGTGTGTGTGTGTGTACTCACCTAGTTGTGGTTGCAGGGGTCGAGTCACAGCTCCTGGCCCCGCCTCTTCACTGGCCGCTACTGGGTCACTCTCCCTGCGCCATGAGCCTTATCATACCTTTACTTAAAGCTGTGTATGGAACCTGCCTCCACTACATCGCTTCCCAAACTATTCCACTTCCCGACCACTCTGTGACTGAAGAAATACTTCCTAACATCTCTGTGATTCATCTGAGTCTTCAACTTCCAACTGTGTCCCCTTGTTGCTGTGTCCCATCTCTGGAACATTCTGTCTTTGTCAACCTTGTCAATTCCTCTCAGTATCTTATATGTCGTTATCATGTCCCCCCTATCTCTCCTGTCCTCCAGTGTCGTCAGGTCGATTTCCCTTAACCTCTCGTCATAGGACATACCCCTTAGCTCCGGGACTAGTCTTGTTGCAAACCTTTGCACTTTCTCTAGCTTCTTTACGTGCTTGGCTAGGTGTGGGTTCCAAACTGGTGCTGCATACTCAAGTATGGGCCTAACGTACACAGTGTACAGGGTCATGAACGATTCCTTATTAAGATGTCGGAATGCTGTTCTTAGGTTTGCTAGGCGCCCATATGCTG
Organism: Cherax destructor; assembly: GCA_009830355.1. Taxonomy (NCBI): domain Eukaryota; kingdom Metazoa; phylum Arthropoda; class Malacostraca; order Decapoda; family Parastacidae; genus Cherax; species Cherax destructor. The sequence continues at coordinate 500,191 of WNWK01000179.1, read as the reverse complement.
CAGCAGTTATTTGGTTGATGTGCGCCTCAGGAGATGTGCCTGGTGTTATACTCACCCCAAGATCTTTTTCCTTGATTGACGTTTTGTAGTATCTGGCCCCCCTAGACTGTACTCCGTCTGCGGTCTTCTTTGCCCTCCCCCAATCTTCATGACTTTGCACTTGGTGGGGTTGAACTCCAGGAGCCAATTTCTGGACCAGGCTTGCAGCCTGTCCAGATGCCTTTGTAGTTCTGCCTGGTCCTCGTCCGATTGAATTCTTCTCATCAACTTCACATCATCTGCAAACAGGGACACTTCGGACTCTATTCCTTCCGTCATGTCGTTCACAAATACCAGAAACAGCACCGGTCCTAGGACTGACCCCTGTGGAACCTCACTCGTCACCGGCGCCCACTCTGACACCTCGCCACGTACCATGACTCGCTGCTGTCTTCCTGACAGGTATTCTTCTGTGTGTGTGTGTGTGTGTGTGTGTGTGTGTGTGTGTGTGTGTGTGTGTGTGTGTATGTGTGTAGTGAGTGTGTGTGTATAGTGTATGTTGTATGTGTGTGCTCACCGACTTGTGTTTCCGGGGGGTCGAGTCTCAGCTCTTGGCCCTGCCTCTTAAGCCACAATCGCTGGCATTATTAGTTCCTGGCCACATGGAACCTATCATACCTACTCTTGAAACTGTGTATACACTTTTCTTTTACCACTTTATCTAGTTCACTCCATTCATTTACCACCCTGAGACTGAAAAACTATTTCCTAACATCTCTGTGACCTATCGCACCTATGTTCTCGTTTCATAAAGTTTCTCTTGTGAGGGTCAGTTTATCTGAACCTTTTTTTTCCCTCCTCGAACACTTTCCACATTTCCGAAAATTCATCACATGGTCCACTTTTGCCTCACCACTTGTGAATTCAGTCATAGTTTGAATTAAATGTTTCTCTGGCTTTCGTGTGTCTTCATCTTCCATTTGGCCTCTTGAAGTCAATGGATAATCAGCAGCCTCTTCCTCCCACTTCCTTACCCTCCAGTTCCTTTCCAGTTCTTCTGCAAATTCCAGTTACCGTAGAGGATTTCTGCAAAGATTTTTTTTGCTTCCACTTATTTTCCGTCTATCCCCCTCACCTGCTGTTACTTTCTCTACCTCATTCCTCCTTGCCTTCATCTCCTCTTTCACATCCTTTTTCCGATTTTGTACCTTTGCCTCGGCAGCTGCAGCCCTTCTCTCCTGTTACGTTCTTTCTACATATACTTTCTGAAACTTTCCCTTCATTTCTTTGTGAAAATCCCCCCCCCCCCACTCTTCCATCCTGTATCTATACCCAGCTAACATCAATTCCTTCTGTGTCCACTCACATCATATGTCTTCCTCTTTAGTTCCCCTTCCTCTTCTAGCTAGCTTTTGGGTACAATAATTTGCTCAGATTGCAGATTGTAGCAGTGAACAAGCCTCTAGTCCCAACTTTTTCCTATGTATACACATAACAACAATATAAGAAGGGAGGAACACTGCAGCAGACCTTCTGGTCCAAACTCGGCAAATCTTTCTCTAAACCAACCACATCTACCCACCCACATCTACCCACCCACTTGTCCAACCTTTTTCCAAAACTACCCAAGAATTAGCTTCAGTACCTCAGGTACTAATCAAAACCCTCCCTTCTCACTCAGTTCAGTTCAACTGAGCAGACGGGGATGACTGTGTGTATTAGAGTATGTACTATGCGAGTCTACTTAGATTGATTTTGCAATGATCAAGAGTCCTCTCCTGCATGCGTCCATGTCTAGGAGTACGTATATATTTATTAGCGTGCGTTTGTGAGTGCATGCAGCTGGTGTGTTTGCGAGCCTGTGTGCTGTGTGGGTACATACGTAACTCTGTTTATGTTTTCCCACTCCTGCTGTGAGCGGCGGCTTTGTGTGTATTTATGGCTTATATATATATATATATATATATATATATATATATATATATATATATATATATATATAGGATGGGTCCACCTCTGGTACAAATTGTGGGACCCATAGCCTCGAGAAGTGGATAAAAGGCTTCAAGGAAGAATATTTGGATTTCTTCCTGATGCCATTTGAATATTCCACTTCTCCTACCACCCCATCTTTTAATTTTTTTTTTTTTTACCAATAGGTATATTTTATTACATAATATGGTACAAAAGATTTGAGAGATACATTGTTGATATAAAGATGGCATATACAGTACACGAGGTGAGAGATACATGTCTAGTACATATTGTTACATCTTTGTCACTGATTATAATGCGAAAATCTCATCCAGCTCTTCCGAGCTGGTGCGCGTGCCCAGAATACAGCATGCATTACCCTCTGAACAGCAGCGCTGAGTCGCTGGAACAGAAAACTAGCTGCCCTGGGATCCCTAGTTACCCTGTTGAGTCTTTTGCCCAGCTCCTTGAGGAACTTAGATGCACTCTTTCCCCATGAGCCAAGGGTCTCTGAGCCTATGGGAACAAACATATAATGATGGGCAAGTTCTCCATATTTTCTCGACTTCTGGGACTCCCTGAAGGTGCAGCAGCCCCTCCTTCCTCCCTGGTGTACTGGAGATAGGTATCAGCCAAGGTAGATGCACATGTGTAGTCCCACACCACCTGCTTGCCGTCTGTCCAGGCTTGAAGGGTGATACCATCTGGACGCTTTTGGTTGCCATCAGATCTGCATAGTTGGGGTGGTTCCCTTACTGCTGGGCATCCGGCTGTTGTGAGGCTCCTCTTGATAATGTTATTAACCTCTTCATGTCTTGCAATCTTTCCTCGGATTTACGACACAAGACCATGGTACCCGAATCGGTCTGCTGCTTCACTGCCACAAATACACCTGTGTTCGGCGAGAATAGGGGCGGCAAGTCGAAGGGCAACACTAATGCGGATGGTCTGTGGGTCGAGGCGTGTGCCAAGGCTGGAGTTGGGAACAGCCAAAGAAAGTCCCCTGCATGAGGAGCCTCACTGCAAGTAGGCGGGCTCTATCCTTCCCTGACACACTCTGAAGCATTGCTGAGGCTATATTATCTACTATTGGGCCATCCCAGTGCGACTGTTTGTAGTTGTTGGGGGAGCAGGCCTGGTTTCAGAGCCTGTTAGGTTATCCCAGATCCTGGCTCCATCAACGAACTTTGGTCATGGATTCCAATCGTGTCCCTAAGATGTTCAGGGAGAATTGCTGCTACAAGCCCTCTGGATGCAATGCATGAAGACAGGAAAGCAGGTAGAGCAATCTGAGATGACTTGGGACACCAATGCCTCCTAGTCTGACTGGGAGTGTAGCTTGGTCCCACTGCCCATCTTCTAGAGTAAGGTTAAGTACTTTAGTAAAGATCTGCCTCAGGATACTGTCATATTCGTGCAGTATAGGATTATCATATGAAGGAGCACATCTTAGAAATATGTCAACCTGGGCAGACTCAAGCATTTTGTGAGGAGGTACAAGGCATCATGGGTGTCAAGATTGCCTATTCGTTGTTCCATTCTCCTCAATTCTTCCAGTTTCTTCCTGAGAATTGTGTCAATGGCATCTCTTCCCAGAGGTGCTCCAAGCAAGACACTATTAGTAGGGGCAATGACTGTTGCTCCTGGTAGTTTTGATAGCACTGCATCTATCACTTGTTGATTGACTGATATGATTTCACATTTGGATGGATTCAGGATGAGTCCCATTTCCTGTCCCTGTGTCATCACCTGTGTAAGATCATCTACAAGGACTCCTTTGTACCTGCTAGTGTGCCATCATCCAGGAACCAGATGTTTAGCTCACTGGTCAGTCTTACTGTGATTTCCCTAACTGCTATACAGAAGAGAATGGTGCGAGAGGGTCCCCTTGCTGGACACCCTCTGATGATGTGATTTCATGTTCTCCAAACAGGAGCATTGATTCCTTGCTATATCCAGCTGAAACAAAAGGGAAGAGACCTGGAAAATGTTCTTGTACAGCTGCTAATACTACGTCCCTTTTCAGGAGATTAAATGCATTCTTGAAATCTAATTTAACCACTGCATTGTCCTCAGGCAGGTTGTCGATATATGCCCTTGTTGCATGAACCGCTGCTTCACTTCCTTGAGAGACCCCAAAGCCAAGCTGGTTTGGTTGAAGCATGATGGCTGCCTCTGCGCGAATACTTCTGACAGCAGCTTTAGAAACGAGGCGGCGAAACGTGTTGCCCACTGCGATTGGCCTAATTCCTCCATCCTTCTTTTAAGGGCACAAAGTGATGCTCCAAAAAGAAAGGTTTAATCTCGTCAGGAATCAGACCAGCCAAGGAATTGTTGACGAACCTTGTGATCTCTGACAGCAGTGTCTCTGCAATCTCCCGATAACTGGATTAACCATTTCCTTTAAATGTTGTGGCCTTATTCCAGTGTAACCCCAGCAGAGCCGGAAGGGAATGACATTATTGCTTTGTAAATGTCCGAGTCTTGCACAATCAGTGGTTCCACAGTGGGGACAGAGGTGTTGGAACTGTTGGTACCCTGGTTTCCTGGCAGGGTGCTTTCCTCTAAGTGCTTCAGCAGTGTCAGCATCTCTGGGGGCAACTGTATCTTCACTGGTGATAATTCTGATTGCTCCCACTGTGTTGCCCTCTTCAATTTTCTTGCTCACTTGGACTCTGATTTTTCGCTGTCAGTGGAGTGAGTGGGGTTCTGCCTCTCCCATTTTTGTGTTGATGGGGAAGGGAATGAGGTTATCAGCTCTAGGAAAGTCTCTTAAGGATTTAATGATCATTGAGGCTAGCCTCTTTCCCCTTCTTTCCGGCACAGCTAAGCAGACATTGCCAAAAAGTAGTAAGTTGTGCCATGCCTTGATAGTTGGTGGAGCATTTAGGATAGCAGAACCATCGTTTACTTTTATTAAGAGGTCTGTAAGTTTCCCAGCTGCGTGTGGACGGGCTGCTTTGGGAATATGTGTGAGTGTTCTGATACCTGTTGCTTTAATTGCTTCCAGGATATTATCTGATGAGATGAGATCTGTTGGAGTGGGTTCAGGTGCCTGAAGTGGCTCTGAGTCATCACTGTCCACAGGAGGACATCCTGAACCCGGGCAGCTGCCATGTTTACGGAGGAAACCATTAGAGTTGAGACAACGAAGCTGTAAACACGACCGACACTTGCCTCTCCTAGTATTGCCAGCCGTGCCATTTCCCTGGCTGCTTGCTTCCTCCTGACTGGCATTCATCTGGCTAGGTAGACTGTAGTGGAGTACGACATGCTGGGTGGGTAAGGTGCGTGGAAGGTAGTGAACTTGACCGTGGTGGCCTGGTAGGGCTTGAGGGGTGTCGCTGGGATTTGGGTGAGTTAGGCAGGTAGTTTGTCTTGCGCTAATGATGACTGCTACTCAGGTTAGTCGAGGCATGATACGAAATGTTGACACTCATTTATATGCTTGTTACGACCATTCCTAATAGTTTCAAGACAATATGAAGAGACGTTCTCAAGATATGTTTGGGGAACCGAGAACTTTGGTAAAAAACCACATGTACACCAAAATGGGGTTTTCCTGCATAGAATGCCCTCCCCCAAAAAAAAATAAAAAAAAAATATTAACATTACTCACTGATACAACTAAAAACATTTAGAGGGTAGAATTTAGAGGGTAGAATTTAGATAAAATGTTCTTTCAAAAAGTTACAGTGAAAAACGTGTGCATTCACTTGAAAACCAAAGTATTTAGCATGTGTAAACAACTGGGTAGGAAGGTGTTAGTGTCAGCAGGTGATAACTGCCTCAGTTATCACTGCTAACCACACACATGCTAACTATTCAAGTCTTAACTACACACCTGTTATCCAGCTGCAAACTACGTACCTGCTAATTACATAACTGCTAGCTACGCAACTGTTAGTTACACAGCTGCTACACAACCTTATGGACTCCTGGACCTTATTGACTTTTGGACCTTAGTAACTTCTGGACCTTAGTGACTTCTGGACCTTAGTGACTTCTGGACCTTAGTGACTTCTTGACCTTGACTCCTCAACTTTAGCTCCAGGACCTTAACGACTCCTGACCTTTAAAGATTCCTGCACCTTAGCGACTCCTAGACTTTAACGACTTCTGGACCTTAGTGACTTTTGGACCTTAGTGACTTCAGGACCTTAACTCTTGAACTTTACTTCCTGGACCTTAACTCCTGGACTGAAGCAGCTCTTGGCCCTCACGAAAATTATATCACTTATGTTGCCATCGCTAAAATAGTTTTTTATGCTAGTAATCAACTTTATTTCTGGAGTATTAATTATAGCCAGTTTCCATTTCTTTACTAGTAGGTATACCCATTATTAACAAGGTAGGTATACCCATTAATAACAAGGTAGGTATACCCATTATTAACTAGGTATACCCATTATTAACGAGGTAGGTATACCCCTTATTAACGAGGTAGGTATATCCATTATTAACAAGGTAGGTATACCCATTATTAACAAGGTAGGTATACCCATTATTGCTAACAAGGTAGGTATACCCATTATTGTTAAGGTAGGTATACCCATTATTAACAAGGTAGGTATACATATTATTGTTAGCAAGGCTGTTACTTGTGTCAGGTGGAGGGTAACAAGGTAGTAACTGCCCACCACTAACACTGCCATCACTAACACTGCCCATCACTAACACTGCCTATCACTAACACTGCCCATTAAGGAAGTAGAGGTTACAAGCGTTACCAATAAAGTATATTCTCTCTCTCTCTCTCTCTCTCTCTCTCTCTCTCTCTCTCTCTCTCTCTCTCTCTCTCTCTCTCTCTCTCTCTCTCTCTCTCTCTCTCTCTCTCTCTCTTTATGAAGGCTGGGCAGGGTGAGGGGCAACTAGTAACCCTTCAGAGATGTACTTCCACATACCACTAAGGGTTAAGGGCCTTGAAGACCGACTAAGGGATCAATAGTGTGTTTATCTTAAGAGGGGAGTTTTGAAAATGTCTCTGACTGGGCATGGTTACTAGAGTGAGGGGAGACCGGGTACTCGTGCTAGAGTGAGGGGAGTGGGTGAGGGGAGAGTGGGTACTGGTACTAAAGAGAGGGGAGTGGGTGAGGGGAGAATGGGAATTGGTACTAGAAAGAGGGGAGTGGGTGAGAGGAGAGTAGGCACTGGTACTAGAGAGAGGAGTGGGTGAGGGGAGAGTGGGCACTGGTACTAGAGAGAGGGTAGTGGGCGAGGGGAGAGTGGATACTGGTACTAGAGAGAGGAGTGAAGGTGAGGGGAGAGTACTGGTACTAGAGAGAGAGGAGTGGGTGAGGGTAGAGTGTGCACTGGTACTAGAGAGAGGGTAGTGGGCGAGGGGAGAGTAGGTACTAGTACTAGAGAGAGGAGTGAGGGTGAGGTGAGAGAGGGTACTGGTACTAGAGAGAGGAGAGTGAGTACTGGTACTAGATGAGTGAGGGCAAGGGAAGAGTGGGTACTGGTACTAGAGAGAGAGGGGAGTGGGTGAGGGGAGAGTGGGTACTGGTACTAGAGAGAGAAAGGGGAGTGGGTGAGGGGAGAGTGGGTATTGGTACTAGAGAGAGGGGAGTGGTTGAGGGGAGAGTGGGTACTGGTACTAAAGAGAGGGGAGTGGGTGAGGGAGGAGTGGGTACTGGTACTAGAGAGAGGGGAGTGGATGAGGGGAGAGTGGGTATGGGTACTAGAGAGAGGGGAGTGGGTGAGGGGAGAGTGGGTACTAGTACTAGAGAGAGGAGTGAGGGTGAGGGGAGAGTGGGTACTGGTACTAAAGAGAGGGGAGTGGGTGAGGGAGGAGGGGTACTGGTACTGAGAGAGGGAGGGATGAGGGAGAGTGGGTATGGTACTAGAGAGAGGGAGTGGGTGAGGGAGAGTGGGCACTGGTACTAGAGAGAGGAGTGAGGGTGAGGGGAGAGTGAGTACTGGTACTAGAGGGAGGGAGTGGGTGAGGGGAGAGTGGGCACTGGTACTAGAGAGAGGGTAGTAGGCGAGGAGAGAGTGGGTACTGGTACTAGAGAGGAGTGAGGGTGAGGTGAGAGTGGGTACTGGTGCTAGAGAGAGGAGAGTGAGTACTGGTACTAGATGAGTGAGGGCAAGGGAAGAGTGGGTACTGGTACTAGAGAGAGAGAGGGGAGTGGGTGAGGGGAGAGTGGGTACTGGTACTAGAGAGAGGGGAGTGGGTGAGGGGAGAGTGGTACTAATACTAGAGAGAGGGGGGGTGAGGGGAGTGTGGGTACTGGTACTACAGAGAGGGGAGTGGGTGAGGGAGAGTGGGTACTGGTACTAGAGAGAGAGGGAGTGGGTGAGGGGAGAGTGGGTACTGGTACTAGAGAGAGGAGTGAGGGTGAGGGGAGAGTGAGTACTGGTACTAGAGGGAGAGGAGTGGGTGAGGGAGAGTGGTACTAGTACTAGAGAGAGGGAGTGGTGAGGGAGGTGGGTACTGGTACTAGAGAGGGAGGGTGAGGGAGAGTGGGTACTGGTACTAGAGAGAGGAGGGTGAGGGGAGAGGGTATTAGTACTAGAGAGAGGGAGTGGGTTAGGGAGTGTGGTACTGGTACTACAGAGAGGGAGGGTGAGGAAGTGGACTGGTAGAGAGAGGAGTGTATTGGTACAGAGAGAGGGTGGGGAGAGTGGTACTGGTACTGAAAGAGGGAAGGCAGGCAGTGGGTATTGGTACTAGAGAGGGTGAGGGAGATCAGTATTGGTGAAGAGATGTGACGATAGCCAGCCAGCATCACCTTACCTCCCCACCTTCCCTCCTCCTCCCCACCACCATCCCTCTTCCTCCCCACCACCATCCCTCTTCCTCCCACCACCCCTCTCCTCCCCACCTTCCCTCTGCCTCCCCACCATCCCTCTTCCCCCTCGCCTTCCTCCCCACCTTCCCGTATCCTCCCTACATTTCCTTATCCTCCCCCGCCGTCTCCCCCACACCAGTGATAGCGCCATAAAAAAGTGGGGGCGGCTCTCCCTGGCTCCCTGATTATTATTTATTAAGCAATGTCAACTGCATCCGCTGATGGAGACACCACTCCTCTTCCTCTTCCTCCTTTCTCATCTTCCTCCTCCTTCCCACAACTCACATACTCAGGCTGGAGCTACGACTCGACCCCGCTAACACAACTGGGTGAGTACATGCGCCTCACATTAACAACGTAACACATTCACTCGCTTGCACTCCAGAGTTGTCACTGTCTTCACTGAGTGACACTCTTGTGAGACTTAGTTCTTCGCTATTCTACACCTCCACTCTAAACCTCTGGGTATAGGCGGGCGTAAGGGCGTGTGGGCGGGCGTGCGTACGGGTCGGCGGATAATCCCCCTAGAGGGAGCCCGGATAAAATCGGGTAATCGCCCAATAATTCCCAGACCTGACTTTTTAGCTAATGGCCAATTTTACGGGAATACTCAATGAGCGAGACACCCCTCCTTCTTCCCTCCCTCCCTCCCCTCCTTCCTTCTGTCTCCCTCCCCTCCCCTCCTTCCTTCCCTCTCTCCTTCCTCCTTTTCTCTCTACTTGCCACTATCGGAAAATATATTTGTAGCACACTGCTTGTGTATCAAATTTTACTAAATAAAATCCATTGGTCTCTAGCACTCGCCCCTGATTGTTCCACTTCCTGACAACTCTAAGTCTGAAGAAATGCTTCCTAACATCTCTAAGACTCTTCTAAGTTTACAACTTCAAGTTGTGCCCTCGTGTTCCTGTATCTCATTTCTGAAATATTCTGTCCTTGTTCAACTTGTCAGTTCCTCTCGGTATTTTGTACGTCGTTGCGTTATCCACCTTAGCCCTCTTATCCTCCTCGTAGGATATACCCCATAGCTCCGGGACTAGTCTTGTTGTAAACTTTTGCACTTTCTCCAATTTCTTGACATGCTTGACAAGGTGTGGGTTCCATACTGGTGCTGCATACTCCAGTATGGGCCTAATGTACACATAAGAACATAAGAACATAAGAATGGAGGAACACTGCAGAAGGCCTACTGGCCCATACAAGGCAGGTCCATATCAAAACCACCACTACCTAAGAATTTATTCCCGTACACGGTGTACAGTGTCGTGGATAACACCTTACTTAGATGTCGATAACGCGCATTTGCTGAAGTAGTTATGAGACCAGGCCCACGAGGCCTGGTCTCAGACCGGGCCGCGGGGGCGTTGACCTACGAAACCTTCTCCAGGTATACTCCAGGTATACCTGTACTCTCCTGCCCAGCAGGCTACTGGATCTTACCTTCTGGACGCTGTACCACTTCCATTGTTGGCTCACGTGTCCTTATCAAATACTGTACATGTCCATTACAAGGTTAATACCATAGGATGTGAAATACCTGGGACCAGTTTCAAGAGTTCTACTTTCGAAGCCCCGTCCTGCGGCAAGGGTTTCATTGTTGAATAGCTGGTCAACCAGGCTGTTGGGGCTAGAGGCTCGCAGGCCTGCACGCGCATTACGAAATAGACAATGTGGTTAAGTTCCCACTGGAAACTGTGTGTCGGCAACATTTCTTATACCAATTGGTAGCTGTACAACAGCTCTTGGACCGCGTCAACTATTAAAAGGCAAGCTCAGATTTCATGGAAAAAAATGAACCGCTGGATTATTAACAAATTGCTGGATACCTCCAAAATAATTATCTTATTGTGATCAAGGTATCCACTGATCCACTTGGATCAGTGGATACCATTTTTAACAACGTATCGCCCAGACGGTGGACTTTATATCCAGTGTGTGGGCGAAACATTCCAGATAATAAAGACATGTACTGTAGCTCGATTGGTAGCACACTTAGCTCACACATTAAGTGTCCGTGCTTCGATCCCCGGTACGGGTGGAAGCATTCTGCTTGTTTCCTTACACCTCCTGTCCCTACTCACCCAACAGCAAGTAGGTACCTGGAGTTTAACCGACTGGTGTGGGTCGCATCCTGGGGGACAATGCTCTGCATGTCATTGCTGTCAGCTAGGTTTGTATAAGTTGTATCATGTATTTGTAGAAATAAAGATTATTATTATTATGATTGATTATTATTATTATTATTATTATTATTATTATAGCTTTTGTTCCCACCGTGTAGCTGATGTATTGAATGAGGGTAGCAGCACACTACTGGTGTATCCAATTTCGTTAAATAATAAAAAAAATTGCTCCTTCCCCCATTTCTTCTTACACCCCCTTCCCTTCCCTCGCTCCCCTTCCCTTCCCTCGCCCCCCTTCCCCACAAAATAAACCCAAAAATATTCTCAGTACAGATCTGTTTACTCCAAAATAATAGTTTTTGTTATGATTAAAGTGTTTCTTATAGTTTATGGCAACTGGTTCTCATGGCATATCACTGGGAAAAAAAGGTTTGAAAAATTCTTTGAATTAGCTCAAAATAAAAGTTTTCAAAGTGTATATTTCTTTGAAGAGAGTTGAGTGAGTGAGGTGAGTGAGGTGAGTGAGGTTAGTGAGGTGAGTGAGGTGAGTGAGGTGAGTGAGGTGAGTGAGGTGAGTGAGGTGAGTGAGGTGAGTGAGTGAGTGAGTTGAGTGAGGTGAGTGAGGTGAGTGAGGTGAGTGAGTTGAGTGAGTTGAGTGAGTTGAGTGAGGTGAGTGAGTGGTGAGGTGAGTTGAGTGAGTTGAGTGAGTTGAGTGAGTTGAGTGAGGTGAGGGAGGTGAGTGAGGTGAGTGAGTGAGAGTGAGGTGTGAGTAAGTGAGGTGAGTGAGTGAGTGAGGTGAGTAAGTGAGGTGAGTGAGTGAGGTGAGTGAGTGAGGTGAGTGAGTGAGTGAGTAAGGTGAGTGAGTTGAGTGAGTTAAGTGAATTGAGTGAGTTGAGGTGAGTGATGAGTATGGTGGTGTTCCCTCAACTTATTAATTATGATGTAAACTGCAACATTTCTGTAACTTCATAGCGGGAACGTTTCGCTCTCCAGCGCCTTCCTCAGACCAGCTCACCAATGCGTCGTACCGGCCGGAACCCCCCGTCTCCCTCTGGGGAAAAAAATATACACAAAACGCAAAACAGAGAACACTGCCGCATTTCAACATAGTTTTTTTCTTTAACCAAATAAATATTGTGCAAGTCTGAAGGCAATACGAAGAAATCTTCGTCGGAAAAAGAAGAAACACCTTCACCTGAGTGTCCAACACCTTCACCTGAGTATCCAACACCTTCACCTGAGTGTCTAACACCTTCACCTGAGTGTCTAACACCTTCACCTAAGTGTCCAACACCTTCACCTGAGTGTCCAACACCTTCACCTGAGTGTCCAACACCTTCACCTGAGTGTCTAACACCTTCACCTGAGTGTCTAACACCTTCACCTGAGTGTCCAACACCTTCACATTGAACTCTTGAATGTGCGAAGTCCCACTATGTTCATTTAAATACCACATGTTTGTTTTTGCACAGCACTTATGACGTCTTTCAGTTCCCTTACCAAAAACAAAAATGACTCCTAAAAGACAAGATACAGTCAACAATGCGCACATACACAGCTTCGTGTTTAGATGTTCTCGAAGTGTTACAAGTTAGAAGTCATTACCAGGAAGAGTTCTCGTGTTGTTATTGTCTAGGAACAAAACGATAGTAACAGGTCCTCCTAGACGATCACTTAAGGTGGCCAAGTTGATGACTTACTTAAGAGATACGACACGATAATGATCGTTATACGCAGCGGAACAGACAGATCAGCTAGTGGTGATGGTCTGTGGTCTCAGTGTGCAGGCACGATGTTCCAATATCCACTGGTGTGTGGTCTGTGTGCAGGCACGATGTTCCAATATCCACTCGAGCGGTTTATCCACTCTTAGACAGTCCTATTATAGAAGCATAATTCAGGAAGCGAATAATTTGTGCCTCGCATGTGGTTGCTTGCTTCACTGGATGCGCCATGGAGGTACAACTAATATATCAACTAGAGCCATTTCTTCAGTGTGTTAACCCTGAAGGGCTATTAACCCAGGGTAATCCAAGAAGGCTATGCAGTGGGGCGTATTACCACTGGGCTTCCTTTGCTCCTTTTTCCAGGATGTGACTCAAGAGAGTCGTCTATCACCCAGGAGCTTGTTCACTGCTTGCTGAACACAAGCAATAGATGTCAGGGAACCTGAACCCTTCATCTTGAACCCTGGTTCTTGGTGGTGCTTTCTTATGTAGTGAAGCAAAAACAAATATCCAACACTGAAGACATTTTTATTGAGACCTTGGAGTAATAATGTCAGAAGATCTTACATTCTCGGAGGACAACAATGTTAGGCAACCACAAGGAAAATAATAGGGAGATTAAAACTTTCAGAAAAGAGATGGCAAGCCAATGATGACCCTCTTCAGGTCACTCGTTCTCCCTTAGCTGCAACATTACCGTATATTGATAGCCCCCATTCAAGGCAGGCAAAATTACAAATTTGTAGAATATACTTAGAATCTCCACGGCTCATATAGAGTCAGTCAAGCAAAGAAATTACTGTAGCGATGGAAAGTCCTATATGTGTACTCATTAGAACATCGGCAAAAAAGATACATCATAGTTTACACCAAGATTTTGGAGGGATTGTCCCAAATCTGCATTCCGAAATCCCTCCATGTGAAAGGACATGTTTTAAACTTGTCGAGTTGAGTTTACAGGCGCGCGCGCGCGCGAGAGAGAGAGCGAGAGAGAGCGAGGGAGAGACAGAGAGGTAGAGAGTCCTGTACACTGTACTGCCTAGTGCAGTGTATATGACCTTCTCTGTGGAAAGAGGCAAATGTAGTCCCCGTTCACAAAAAGAAGAGCAGAGCAGAAATCAGCAACTACAGACCAGTGTCACTCCTGTCAATCACTGGCAAGATCCTTGAGACAATAATCTTAAGACAAATGACAGAGTTTTTTGACTACCACTCACTACTTTGTGACCGTCAATATGGCTTCAAGAAAGGTTACTCTGCTGCTGATCTGTTGTTAAACCTCTCCTCTAAATGGCACCAGCCACTGGATGAATTCAAAGTCAGCTGTGTGGTGGCACTGGACATTGCTGGTGCTTTCGACCGAGTGTGGCACCAGGGCCTATTGTGATTACCTTCATAGTAGACCATTGTTATGGAATGTCTACTTCAATGACCTTCATCTCATCCCAGAATCCCATGCATATGCAGACGACTGTACTCTGACATTTACTTATCCAAGAGAAGAAATGCCAGCTGCTCTAACTACATCAATCACCAGCTAAGAGCTATATCAGCTTGGGGAAACCGATGGCAGGTAACATTTGCACCTGAGAAAACACAAATGATGATGGTCTCTATGCACCATGATTGTAATGCCGGAGCAATAGTAAGTATGAATGGGAGAGTGTTGGTACCTGGCGAAGAAGTTGGTATCCTCGGGGTGAAATGTGACTCCAAACTGACCACGAAGAACCACGTTGTAAATCTTGCAAAAAAAGGCAGCCAGGAAGCTTACAGGACTTCGACGTATCTCGCCTTTGCTTGACAGTAGGAGCGGCAAGATTCTGTATGAGGCACAAGTACGCTCACACCTTGAGTATGCTCCACTTTCTTGGTTTGCCTGCCCAACCTCCCTCTCATCGGCAACTGCTTGACAGAGTAGAGAACATAGCAAGACGTCTCATCTCTGGCCTGGACCCATCCTGGATAGATCTGTCATTTCAGCAGAGCCTTCAACACAGGAGGGATGTGGGTGACCTTACTGTTATGTACAGGGCCAACATTGTCGAAGTACCACACTTGGCTCCACTTCGAGGACAGCGAGAAGCAAGCTTCTATACCACAAGACGGGCAGCAAGCAGCAACTTCACTCTGGCTGTACCCTTCTCCAGAACATCACTGCATCTGAGATCATTTATCCCCAGGATGACTCGAGTCTGGAACACATTCGTACAGCATTATGATGTCAACGAGATAAAGTCAGTTGAGCAAATGAAAATGCTGGTCCACAGATGGCTCCAACTTCATCCTGTTCCCTACTTGTATGTTTCATAACAATAAAAATGCTTTCAAATGAGCTGATGTAGGTAACAGCTCTTAGCTTGTCAATAAAGTTAGGAATCCTTAACCTGTAAATAGCTTGTCAATAAAGCTAGGGATCCTTAACCTAACCTTGTCAAACCCTGTGTAATAAAAAAAAAAAAAAGAGGGGGGAGGTGTGAGGTACTGATGAGTGGGGTGTTAGGGTCAATATGTAAGTTGTGGTGTTTTAGTGTTATTTAGGCAGTAGGATTTTGGTGTTCATATTAGTACTCTTATGGTACTTGTATGAACCTGGTATTGATATGGGCCCTGTTTAAGATTTGGAAAGTGCAGAAATTAGCTTTTTTTCCTGCAGGGTAAAGACCGGAAGTAGAGAGGGATCATGAAAACCCACTGTTTTCATTTGGCTATGAAAACAATGGTAATATTTTGTAATAATAATGTGGAAGACGGACTTTAAAGGGACAAGATACTCATCTAAAGCCTAGACAACAGTGCATAAGTGTTTGCAATAAGCTTAATAGAAATCTTGGCTTCACATTAAGAAATATAAATAATTATAATAGAAGACCCAAGACTTCAGGTCTGTACATCCTTGGTAAGGCCTCATTCAGATTATACTACCCACTTCTGGTCAACATCATTAAAGTTATAATACCTACAGTTTGGTGACTAAGACTCATGCTCAACACCTGACTTTCTTTCCTGAGAGAGGTTACATCTGCACAGCAAAGTATGTCAGTCTAATACAGAGGCATGAGGATGGAGAATTATCAGAGCCAGTGGAAGAAGTGGAGACATGCAGCTGTTGAAGACACAGTCACATGTGAGCAGGATCCACTAGTGAAGGAAGTAGATCAGGGTCATAAGGTTGGTCAGAGATTTAGCAGTGGAGTTGTAGAAGACTTGGTCGTATGTGGACAGGACTCGCTAGGTTGGTCAGAGATCTAACAGTTACAGTGTGGAAGATATTTGCTGTAACAAGCAAGAGTCTATTCAGATACCCACTTGTTTTTTGCATTTTATTTATATATATATATATATATATATATATATATATATATATATATATATATATATATATATATATATATATATATATACTAGTTTCTCTTTTTAAACTTAGTAATATATACAAGAGAAGGGGTTACTAGCCCCTTGCTCCCGGCATTTTAGTCGCCTCTTACGACACACATGGCTTACGGAGGAAGAATTCTGTTCCACTTCCCCATGGGATGGGGAAGTGGAAGAGTTTAAAAGAGAAACTTTAGTTTTTCTTTTGGGTCACCCTGCCTAGGTGGGATACGCCTGGTTGTTGAAAAAAAAAAAAAAAAAAATATATATATATATACTATATATATATATATATATATATATATATATATACATATACATATATATATATATACATATATATATATACATATACATATATATATACATATATATATATATACATATATATATACATATATATATATATATATACATATATATACATACATATATATACATATATATACATATATATACATATATATACATATATATATATATATATATATATATATATATATATATATATATATATATATATATATATATATATATATATAATATATAATTATTCTTAACACGCTCAGTGGAGAAGCCATATACAGATACACAAAAATCAGAGGTAAACGAATTAATGTAAATTTTTCATGGAATCCAAGACACAGTAAACTACTCCTTAATGATAAAGCTGATCAGTTATCAAAAGAAAGCACCGTGAAGGAAAACGTAGAATATAACTTTGGTATACCTGTGTCTAGCATTAAGAACGATACTAGGAGAGAAGTAAATAATGTAAGCAAATGTTACAGGAATGCAGCTGGAAGCCTGAGTAGATCTATTACTTACTTATTTACTTGTATGTAATCATAGTATGTTTATGGAACAACTTGCAATGTAAACAGACTGCCTGATGCAGTAGCCAGGCTTAGGCTACTCTACGTGTACTTCTGGCAGTTTGGCAGACACACAGATGATTATGAAACTAAATGCAAAGTATATGGTCAGCCCCGTGGTCATTTTCTTGAACACTTCGTGATTCATTGTCCACTTATTAAGGAATATAGAAAAGTACGGTATAATAACCTGTTATATATCTAGGTATCTTATTAACGATAATAGAATACCAAACAAATTAAGCAAATATCCTAAATTTTCTAGTAACGGATAAGTGAACTGTAGATGTAAATCCAGGTGTACTCCTGTTAGCTCTTTTGAGGCCTAGTTCCTAGGCCTTCTGTGTATCCATATGCTCCTGCGCTACCCTCCATAGGACGGATATGGGGGGCACAATAAACTAGCCACTTCGGCAGCGAAATATAAAAATCGATTGAAAATGAGGAAAAGAATGATGGGTGAAGAGGACAGAGGTGCGAAGATAAATGTAGGGAAGAGCTGGAGACGTGGAGATGGGGAATGGAGAAGATGGGAAAGATAAGAGTTGGGGACTGATTGCACTAGCAATGTTACAGCACTAGCAATTGCACTAGCAATCAGCCACGTCATCCTGATGGTCTCTGTTTAACATCAGAAAACTGTTGTCACTCTGAATGTGCCCTCCTATTCCCTCCATTTTCTCCCTCTCCCTTCTCCCCATCATCCCCACCTACCCATCCTTCTTCCATCCCCCGACTCCATTCCCATCCTGAGAGATGGTAGCATCCAAGTGATAGTGATTACAGCTCTGCTGGAACAAATCCTTTGAGGCTGCCGCAGCTACTGAACCTACCTGGCATTTACTTAGGCACTTCCGGAGGTCACCGCCCCCGCGGCCCGGTCCCACCCCAGGCCTCCTGGTTACTGGCCTGATCGATCAAGCTATGGATACATGTGCCACAACCCGGCTGATCAAGAACTGTTTTGAGGAATCAGTTGAGTTCCCTGTTGAATACAGCCAGGGGTCTGTTGTTGATCCCCCTATACATGAAGGGAGGGTGTTGATGAGTCGTGGTTATTTACCTTCTGAGGAATACAGTGCTAGTGACTTCAAGCGCTCCTAGTAATTTGGGTGCTTGAGTGAGTTCATGAGATTAATAAAGGTTTCTCTACAAGTTCTCCTGCTTAGTAGTTTCCTCTACTTTGAAGGGAGAAGTTAGTGTATAACAATATTCCAGCCTGGAGAGTCACCTGAAGAGTATCATCATTAGTTTGGTTTCTCTTGTTATCAAGGTTTTTAATTATCCAATCAATCATATCTGTGGGTTCTATTTATTAAGAAGTTAAATAAATATCCATCTGCTTACCGTCCCAATTATTTCTTTTGTCTCTGTAATGGAATACTTGACGATATTATTATTCTTTAATGGAAGATGGGTGATTATACACGGCCGTCAGGTGAGGTGTAGCAATGGCAGCAACTGACACATAAACACTGAGGAGTCTTGGTACGGAGGTCCCTGTGTCCCAGCTCTCGGGCATCACGTACCAGCGCAAGTGGATTCCTGTCCAGGTTGATCAGGCCCTGATCCACCGGGAGGCTTGATCTTGGTCCGGGCCGCAGGAGCGTTGACCCCCGGAATACCCTCCAGGTAGACTCCAGGTGGGCCGTGAAAGTTTCCTAATCTGTGGTCTGAGACAGTGGGGCCACAGTTGGTGACGCTGATACACTCACATAAATGTTTTTTTTTTATTGTCCTTATTTCTACAAGTACATGTACAAGGTATACAGGCCTGACATCAATGACATACTACTATATAGAAAGCCGCTTGTTATGCAGAGCATTTCGGGCATATTAGGGCATTTGTGTCCCAGGATGCTACCCACACCAGTCCACTAACACCCAGGTACCCATTTAACTGATGGGTGAACATGGACAACCAGTGTAAGGAAACACGTCCGATGTTTCCACCCCTTCGCTGGGAATCGAACCCAGACCCTTGTCGTGTGCAGCGAGAGCTTCAGCCACCAGGCAACTGGGCCCCCTGTTTAATCATCTTGTAAGCTCCTTGACTGACTGATTGCAACATTGGGCAAATCCATAACAATTCTTCCCCATCTCTTCTCCTGTCCCTTCTCTACTCCCTAACACCCCGTCAACTTTCTACCACTCAGTATAAATCTAAACAATAGCAGGATGCTACTAGCAGTTACTTGCCCAGGCCGCGTCAAGTGACATACCCCCTACCTCCCTTCCCGAATAAACGTCGGTCCTTTTCCCTACCGTCACGCTGCCCGGGCCAGGTCCCACACTTCCCGCCCCCCTACCCCTTCCCAACCACTGACCGCACCTATTTTCCATACCTACCTGGGATGATCCATCCTGATACATAATTTTTCCATAATTTTTAAAAGGGTGGACCGGTAAGGCAGTGGAAAAAGCCTCTGTCAGATGACCGAAAGCTCCAGCTGCGGGTCAGCATAAGACCCGCATCAGGAAACACTTGTCCTGATTCCTGAAAAACCTTACCTAACCTAACCCAACCATCCAGAGAGATGGTAATTCTTGTGTAATAGTGACTCCAGTTCTGCCGCTGTTGCTTAATAACATACCTGAGGATATTCTTAGTGCCCTACTGAAGTCTCCCAGCTCAGTCTGATACTGAAGTCTCCCAGCTCAGTCTGATACTACTGAAGTCTCCCAGCTCAGTCTGATACTACTGAAGTCTCCCAGCTCAGTCTGATACTACTGAAGTCTCCCAGCTCAGTCTGATACTACTGAAGTCTCCCAGCTCAGTCTGATACTACTGAAGTCTCCCAGCTCAGTCTGATACAACTGAAGTCTCCCAGATCAGTCTGATACTACTGAAGTCTCCCAGCTCAGTCTGATGCTACTGAAGTCTCCCAGCTCAGTCTGATACTACTGAAGTCTCCCAGCGCAGTCTGATACTACTGAAGTCTCCCAGCTCAGTCTGATACAACTGAAGTCTCCCAGATCAGTCTGATACTACTGAAGTCTCCCAGCTCAGTCTGATGCTACTGAAGTCTCCCAGCTCAGTCTGATACTACTGAAGTCTCCCAGCGCAGTCTGATGCTACTGAAGTCTCCCAGCTCAGTCTGATGCTACCATGACTACTAAAACTATCCTGGCTGACTAGTTTGGTGAAACCGTTGCTGAGATTTGAATGTGTTTGTGGTCAGGTCACTCATGTTGCTGCCCCAGGACCCTCTCAGGGCCCACCCCAGGACCCTCTCAGGGCCCACCCCAGGACCCTCTCAGGGCCCACCCCAGGACCCTCTCATGGCCCACCCCCTGGGACCTTCCCCAGATCTCCCCAAGGGACCTCTCCCAGGCCCCTCCCCAAGTGCCACTTCCTCAGTGTCCTCTCCACCTTTCTCTAATCTCCTCCATCCTCCCCGGCAGGAAAAAGAGGAAGACCATGGGCTAGGAATGAGAAGGAAGAGGAGTGACCTTGGAAAAGGGAGAAAGTGGAGAGGTGGACAACATGAAAAAGAAAATAGCAGAAGGATAATAAATCCACACACTATACTGCTTCACTGTGTTCACGAAGGTAATCAAACGGCCAGAGACTATTTGGTTGAGGTAGTGAATGGAAGACTCGAACTGGTAGCAATGTAGGCTGAGCTCTGGACACCAGTTCTTGAGCAAATAAATAAACAAGCGCTAGTACCCTTACCATTTGAGGTATTACTGTAATATGCGGCTAATAGAACAAAATGCGACAGCACAGTCAATAATTCTGGCGAACTTGCAATATTGCTCCATGACCAGTGACCCAAAACAGTCTTATAGCCATTATAAAATTTATGAGTTTATTGTCGTCTAATAACACACAAAGACACATACGCCCTGATAATTACTTAATTATTGACTTTTTTTAAACTATAAACTTCCCCCCCAAAAATTGTGAAAGGTGGGTTCCGGTATTTAGTTACATGTACGTGGATGATAGAGTGCAGCCTGTGTACATCGACCCACGTCCCCCCCCCCACTTACATGTGGGTGGAAAAGGTAGCAGTCACACAGCATCACCCATTCATCTCTTCTCCCTCACCCATCCTACTGCAACTCCATTTCTCACAGGTAGACAATCTGCTACATCCCCTCACACTCTCACTGCAATACAAATGAACTGTAAATCAGGATACAGACTACCACAACACAAAAATAAATAGCAGAAATCTGATATACTGGCGCTGAAGAATTACTAACCAGAGCATTGAAATAAAAAGGCAGAGGCTGACTTTATAGCTCTCACTGAAACGAAATTAAAAGGAAATTAAACATTAAACCCATAAATAAGGAAATGAAAAAAAACGAGCTGATTGAAGAGTGGCACTACAGATAAGGTGCCAGTGGAAACAGATGAAACATTTCAATGTCAGCGAGATGACCGGACGCAAAAAACCTCGTTAACCACACCAGTTTTATGGTAATTTGACCTGAGAGTGCGTCCCCCACACACTCGCCGGAGAGTGCGTCCCCTACACACCTGAGTGCGTCCACTACACTTGCCGGAGAGTGCGTCCCCTACACACCTGAGAGTGCGTCCACCACACACTCACCTAAGAGTGCGTCCCTTACACACCTGAGAGTGCGTCCACTACACACCTGAGAGTGCGTCCACCACACTCACCTGAGTGCGTCCCCTACACACCTAAGAGTGCGTCCACTACACACTCACCTGAGAGTGAGTCCCATACACACCTGAGAGTCGTCCCTTACACACCTGAGAGTGCGTCCACCACACACTTGCCTGAGAGTGAGTCCCTACACACCTGAGAGTGCGTCCAATACGCAGCTGCCACACACTCACCTGAGAAACAGATAATATAGCATTACATTACATGTTAGATGTTGCAGGTGTTAGATGTTGCAGGTGTTAGGTGTTGCAGGTGTTAGATGTTGCAGGTGTTAGAAGTTGCAGGTGTTAGATGTTACAGGTGTTAGATGTTGCAGGTGTTAAATGGTGCAGGTGTTAGATGGTGCAGGTGTTAGATGGTGCAGGTGTTACTTGTTGCAGGTGTTAGATGTTACAGAGGTTAGATGTTACAGGTGTTAGATATTGCAGATGTTAGATGTTGCAGATGTTAGGTGTTGCAGGTGTTAGATGTTGCAGAGGTTAGATGTTACAGGTGTTAGATGTTGCAGATGCTATACATTACATATGTTAGATGTTACAGGGGTTAGATGTTACATGGGTTAATGTTACAGGGGTTAATGTTACAAGGGTTTATGTTATAGGGGTTAGGTGTTACAGGGGTTAGGTGTTACAGGAGTTAGGTGTTACAGGAGTTAGATGTTACAGGGTTAGATGTTACAGGGGTTAGATATTACAGGGGTTAATGTTACAGGGGTTAGATGTACGACAACAAGTGTTATGTGTCACAGGAGTTAGGTGTTATAGGAGTTAGGTGTTACAGGAGTTAGGTGTTACAAGGGTTAATGTTACAGGGGTTAGGTGTTACAGGGGTTAGGTGTTACAGGGGTTAGGTGTTACAGGGGTTGGATGTCACAGGGGCTAGATGTTACAGGTGTCAGATGTTACAGGTGTCAGATTTTCAGGTGTCAAATGTCACAGGTGTTAGATGTCACAGGTGTTAATTTTACAGGGGGTTAGATGTTACAGGTGTTACATGTTACAGGTGTTACATGTTACAGTTATTGCATGTTACAGGTGTTACATGTTACAGGTGTTACATGTTACAGGTGTTACATGTTACAGTTATTGCATGTTACAGGTGTTACAGTTATTGCATGTTACAGGTGTTACATGTTGCAAATGTTAATGTTTAATCATTAAACAACTTATCAACTTTGTAACATGCAGTAAGTTAGGGATAGTTTTTCTGCTAGAGCCCGGCCTTGGGCCAGGCTCGTCTGGTAGTTGCCTGGTCAACCAGGCTGTTACTGCTGATGGTCCTAGTGAAGATACTCGTCCAACTTCCTCTTGAAGACTCCTACACGTGTTCCAGCAGTGTTTGTGATATCCTCTGTTAAGATGATAACCTGGGGCCACGGATGTTGATACAATGTTCTCATATTGTGCCCACGGTGTCCCTACTTTTCACTGGGTTTATTTTACACTGCCTCTCATATCTCTGACCCTAGTAATGGAGTGTGCAGGTTTGGGACCTGACCCTCAAGTATTTTCCAGGTAGCATTAATGTTGGCAGAATTACCGACAATGTGTGAGGTAAAAGGACACAAGTGCAACTAATGCGACATTTTATTGTGGCAACGTTTCGCTCTCCAAGAGGTTTAAACCATATTTATTAGAAAACGTTTCGGTCCTGGGAATTTGATTACTTAGTGATGAAGGTCCCAGGACCGAAACGTTTTCTGATGTGTTCTAGTGTTTCCTCACGTGTCTTTTTGAACTATGTATCATTATGACTCATGAAATCGTGATAACACGAGCGCAAAGAAATCAGGGAACGGGTGGGGTTCGAACCCGTGTCGTGTGAGTCTTAAAACTCGCAGCCCAGTGCGCTAACCACTGGACCAGCTGCCTCCGACTAGGTATATTTCTATACACCGTAGGGAGGTTAGCATGGGCCCAAGGTGTGGGGTCAGGGTGTGTAGGGGTCAGTGTGTATGGGGTCAGGGTGTGTGGGGTCAGCGTAGGACAGTAAAGGAAGAGAGACCGAGGCAAGAAATTAGAAATTGACGAAGGAGAGGACCACTTAAGAGAGATTAAGTTTCAGGTGAGGACAACGTCAACAAACATCCAAGTGACACCCATCACCCACCACACCCTGAGGAGGCGGACGTGGCGAAGGGGTGAGGAGGAGGACGTGGCGAAGGGGTGAGGAGGCGGACGTGGCGAAGGGGTGAGGAGGCGGACGTGGCGAAGGGGTGAGGAGGAGGACGTGGCGAAGGGATGAGGAGGAGGACGTGGCGAAGGGGTGAGGAGGAGGACCTGGCGAAGGGGTGAGGAGGAGGACGTGGCGAAGGGGTGAGGAGGCGGACGTTGCGAAGGGGTGAGGAGGCGGACGTGGAGGGGAGTAGGATTTCGAGGATGTGGAGGAAGAGGAGGTAAGAGAAGTGGAAACTTGAAGATGAGGGAGGAAGAAGAATAGAAATAGTTGAAGGAATTGAAATAGAGGAGAAGTAAAAAGCAGCAGCAGAAGCTAGAAAAAAAAAAATGGGCTGTAAAGGTTATTGTAGCTCAGAACTCCCCCCAAAAAAAAAATAAGATGAAGGCCTATTTGGAAAAGTTCAGTTAGGAACTCTGCAGCCAGGAAAAGTCTTACTAGGAACTCTGCAGCCAGGACAAGTCTTACTAGGAACTCTGCAGTCAGGAAAAGTCTTATATATATTAAATTATCAAAAAACTTCATTAATCTATACAAGTTTTGTCACCTTTGTTTCAATATATATATATATATATATATATATATATATATATATATATATATATATATATATATATATATATATATATATATATATATATTTCTGCAACCTCATATCCAAATTTTAGTTGAAAAATTGAAATGTATTTCCTACCTAGGTACTAGTTAGTGGAAGAAAATTCTATTAACGTACGCATGACTGACTGATAACCCCGAGAATCTCGGTATAGATTTCGAGAAACTAAAATTGGGAGTGATTGCCAGTGCCGTCCAGAAGGGGCCAGTAAGGGCCCGGTTTTGTCCACAATCTATATAACTGAAACAACATAGTTTGCTGACGTCAAAGTGAAAATTTCTGAGGGAGAAGCAAAGCAGCTTTGGTATAGAACTGATTCTTCTTTTTCTTAATAATAATAATAATAATAATAATAATAATAATAATAATAATAATAATAATAATAATAATAATAATAATAATAATAATAATAATCTTGGGAAGGTTAATGTTGTGGTCAGAAAAAGTGAAACAATGCAATTCACTATGACCAAATACAACGTCCTGGGAAAAGAAACTATCTGAGATATTAAAAAAAAAAGTAGAATTTATTATAAAGGGTCACAACTCACGTGTATAAATAGAAAACAAGAATAAAGGGGATTGAAACACAGTTGAAAACATCAACGTAGCTCGTAACATTATATTGAAGTTTGATAAATCCAAATTCAGCAAAGATCTGTGTTTTTTTAGTAAATTTGTAGATGAGAGGTACAAATTTGTTAAGTCGTGAGGTGTGTTCTCATACACTGGGTAACTTTACAAACATTTTAGACAAATGCTGAACTGGGGATCGAGAGTGAGTAGGACCTGCCTAGCATGGGTCAGCATGAGTCTAGAATGAGTCAGTAGGACTACTGCACTGCTATGTTCTTATGAATATTGGGTAATTTTATGAACACATACTGTGTGATAACCAATTTCATTTGTGAATTGCTGCCCTAATCTTCATCAGCCTCTTCCAGAGGTTTATTCTTCAAATGGATCCCAATTTGACTTATTATGATTGCATTTAGTGTTCTACAGTGAAAAAAACATCCAACGCTAAAAGAAATGTGTGGTCAGTGGTAAACAGAAGAGGAAGTAAATAAAGATTAAGAGGAATGAAGATGTTGGAAGATAAAATATTAACTCTTTTCTGTGGTTCAAGATGCTTGCAGCGAGGTCGAAGTGTGCAGAGTGATAAATAAGACATAGACAGTCTGTAAATAAAGAGGATAGTAAGCAATATTAAAGAGAGAAAAATGCAGGTATGAATCGTCTTGCTGGGGATTCGCTGTAAAAAAAAAAAAATAGATGGATTATAGTTATGTATGATTGATGTGTTTTCCTTGTAGAAAATTCAGACTCTTAACTGACTTGTTATTAAATGTATCTTGGGAAATAAAATTGTCACATCAGTGTTATAAAAAATAATGTGGGTTTGTCTTCTTGTAGGAGTAGATGATTGTGTGTCCAGGATCACCAATATTCTGGAAATGGGAAGAAATCCCGAAATCCCATTATTTGCCTGATTACAGGAGGAAAAGATATCTAGAAGGCTAGCAGTGAGGGATTGTTGAATAAGTTTACACAGGCAATTGCAAAGAGTAAAGAAAGTAATGGAATACCTGTCATATACGATATTATGCTCATGGTGGGGAACGAATGACTCTTCAGGTATTGGGACAGATTTTCAGGTTAAATATCTTGAGGCAAACCAGAAGTTCGCTGACAACTTGGACACACTTTTTTTGTGAGTCACGTGTGTAAATGCTAGGATTTATTTCTCCAGATTAAAAATTAAAGCTTTAGCTGGAATGGAGGATTAACAGCTTGTGATCTGTCTGACAACTAAAAATAACTGTAGACAGACAGGACTGGCACTTACACTTGAGGCTTCGTAATAGACGCGAGTAGGTTCAGGTTATTGTAGGCTAAGTAGCTTGAGTGGGTGTAAAGAGAGAGGGAGCTGTGGACGATGGAGTGGGTGCAGAGAGCTGCATGGAGTATAAATAAGAATTTTCACTATAAAAGACGGAGGATGAGAAACACAGTGCTGGAGGAAAAGTTTCTCACTAAAACAAAGTGGAATGGGAAGAAATCAGAAAGAGGACCAGCAGCAAGTGGCACTCCTTTTATTGGTCCTCCTGTGACCAGTCTGCATAAACAACACAGTTGATAATATACAGAGCAGCATAATTAAGTAGCAAGAAAAAGTTGAACAGAACACCACAGAGCTGCAGAATAATTTAGGTAAACAAATGTGGTCAGCAAAGTAGCAGAGGCTGCCTGATGTGGACACACATGAGGTGAGGAACCACTTAAATCAATATTCGCAGCACCTATACACAAATACAAAAGCCCCTAACCAAACAGTATGTTAGAAACGACTTGAGAGTTCTGGTTAGCAAAAAACCTGAAGGCAAACTATTAGAACTAAGTATCATCAGTTAAAAAACATGAAAGTGAGTATGCTAGGCTCGGATTTGTCACCGAGGAAAGATCACCGGTACAGGAATTCCACCCATCTCTGTATGTTCGGTGTAATTAGGATAGAGAACAGAACTGGGTGCAGATCTACCTGTGTTAGCAATCATTTAAATTTAGTGCTTGGATTCATATTAGGGTGGATAAATAAGTTCCAAGGTTAAAAAACTCTTAACAGAAGTTCAAACGTTTTACCACAATTTGATTTATTATTATTATTATTGTTATTATTATTATTGTTATTATTATTATTGTTGTTAAACGATGACCCCGGAGAGGTCATATAGCCTTGTGCAACTGGAAGTAAGTAGTCATGACTCACTAAATAGTAATAACACGATTACAGACCACGGAACGGTTGGGGATTGAACCCATGGCCTGGGTTTTTAGGACTCAGTCGCCATGGATTCAATCCCCACCCGTTCCGTGGTTTGGAGGTAAATATGTTTGATCTGAAGAATGGAAGAGTAACTGCAGTTTCTTGAAGATTATATTACAGCACAATGCATTGTTGGTAAGACCTCTATTTGATTTTCTGGCGCAGACGCTATTGGTGTCGTCAGTATGGGATAGTTTAAACCCTCTTATACTACTCTTCTGAAGAGTCTAACTTTGGGTTCCATTATGTTTTGGTAGGAAAGATTTTTTTTTTCAGCGCATATATATATTTTTTTGCAAAATATGATTACATTTTGTGCGATGTATTACTAAGTCTGAGGTGTTGTTGTAAGTTTGTGAGGGTCGTTGAGGTGGTATAGTAAAGTAGTGAGGGTCGTTGAGGTGGTGTTGTAAGGTAGTGAGGGTCGTTGAGGTGGTGTTGTAAGGTAGTGAGGGTCGTTGAGGTGGTATAGTAAGGTAGTGAGGGTCGTTGAGGTGGTGTTGCAAGGTAGTGAGGGTCGTTGAGGTGGTATAGCAAGGTAGTGAGGGTCGTTGAGGTGGTGTTGTAAGGTAGTGAGGGTCGTTGAGGTGGTGTTGTAAGGTAGTGAGGGTCGTTGAGGTGGTATTGCAAGGTAGTGAGGGTCGTTGAGGTGGTATTGCAAGGTAGTGAGGGTCGTTGAGGTGGTATAGTAAGGTAGTGAGGGTCGTTGAGGCTCTTTAAAAAAGAGATAAAAGAACACAGAGACAGTGTCAAGGAGACAGAGAAAGAGAGAGTCAGGGTGACAGAGTGCCAGACCGTGCCATCTTCCTTCAGCAGACATATTTTCCTGGGCGCGGGGCCGTGCCAAATCTTGGAGTATCAGTGTAAGCATGTGCCGGAGGCCCACACAACTGCTCGAGCAGACCCTAATGACCCTAACGAGCCAACTACTTGTCTCCGCCCTCACCCTAAAGTGACCTTGTATTACCCTGTCACTAGTGCCTCCTCATGCCACCTTGAGGGGCTAAGGGGCAGGAAGAATGTGGAAAAGCGGGGAAGAGAAGAGAAATGGGATAGAAGGTAAAGTAGGGGAAGGGTAATGTTAATGGGCTGGAAAGTGTTGTTTAAAGGAAGTTTGGTACAACTCCAGTTTGCTTCTGCAGTGACCTTTATTGTAGTTATATATGGTAGCAGTGTTCACTTACCCAATCAAATGCTTTCTTCCGGGAGAGCTGGAGTTACTATCACTTACTGTTACAGGAGGTCTTATTCCACACACACACATACACACACACGTATATATATATATATATATATATATATATATATATATATATATATATATATATATATATATATATATATATATATATATATATGTGTGTGTGTGTGTGTGTGTGTGTGTCGTGCCGATTAGGTAAAACTTGCTATTTTGGCTTAAATAGCAACGCTCTTCTTGCCATATAAGACAAGCGAAAATTTGTGTATGCAATAATTTCGCAAAAATCATAGTGAACCAAACGAAAGAAAATACATTTTACTGTGTTTATTATTAATTTTTGTAAACTTATCTAAAAGATATTTAGTTGGATTAGGCTAAATTAAATTGCACTTGTTATAATAAGGTTAGGTAAGTTTTCTAAGGTTCTTTTGGTACAAAATTATTAATTTTTACATTAACATAAATGAAAAAAATATATCTTATAAAGTATAAGAGAGCATTTTAGAAAGCACTTAATTTTAAATGAATTCTTGCTAATTGACCAGTTTTACCTATTCGGCACGACATTATATGTATATTAAAATGCCAATGCAACAATATAAACAAGTTGTATTAAAGAAACGAACATTACTTCAGTTAGCCGGGATCGAACCCCGGACTTTAGCAGCCTCTCAAGAAGAGAAATTCTGCTTCCGAAATCTTTCAAGCTAAACGCCTCGTACCTCAGTAGTAAAACGGCTGACCTGCTACGCCTCAGGGCCACCGTTCGATTCCCCGTATATTATTCTGCTTATTCATTAACTGTCGTGTAATATGACTTGTATTGAGTTTATATGCATATATAATAACATGCAATAATAGCGAACGAGAGACGAAAGATGTAAACTAACCACAGGGAGAAAGTAGCTCATCTGGACGAATCTTCTTCGATTTCCTGCTCTCTATTTCTGCAACATTGCAAGCTCCTGATGTTTTGATTGCGACACGAAAGACCTAAAGCTATCATTCAACTCCTTCCCCCCCGTGGTTATTTTTCATAAAATAACATGCAAGTGCACGGGACACCAGGTGAGGTGTTACGAGGTGCCTCGTATCTCATTCTATCAGCCTCTTTCCTAAGTTCCTTCCATGAAGATGGACTCTTACATGGAAGAAACATTTGTATCAAAGGTATCTTATTGAAAAATAAATTATTATTATTATTATTAGTAGTAGTAGTCGTAGTAGTAGTAGTAGTAGTAGTAGTAGTAGTAGTAGTAGTAGTAGTAGTAGTAGTAAATTTAAGGTAAGAGAGGTTAGGTCCAATTCTGTAAAGTAATAGGAAGTGGGTAATAATAAGAAGGTATTACGAAGGGAGTAGCGGTAAGAGGCAATAGGAAGGGTGGGTAAGAATGAGAAAAGAAAGAGAAATGGGAAAAGGGTGCCAGCTTGAAGGTTAATGACACTCTGGGAGAGCAGAGTGCCAATACAAAGGTGCCACCAGCCTTGTTACCTGGGCGTCAGGGGAGGAGTGAGGCACTATGTGAGGAAGATGAGGAATAACTGAAGAATGTGCTAGATAAGATAATTAGAGACATAGAGAGAGATGATGTAGGCAACGGGTCTTAGCTTGTAAATAAAGATAGGAACCTTAACGAACCTAAAATCCTGTGTTAGAGAGAGAGAGAGAGAGAGAGAGAGAGAGAGAGAGAGAGAGAGAGACAGACAGACAGACAGAGAGATATAAATTATTTGAATAAGTAAACATAATGACGAGGAAAAAAGTGGAAGAGGAGGAGGAGGAGGGAAAGAAGAAGAAGAAGAGGAGGAATATGAAGAAGACGATTATTCGAATCAGTAATCGCAGAGGAATAACCCAGAATAACCCATGAAAGCCAAGCCGTATCTATTTTTCCATTGCATTCTACTTGATGTGGAGAGAATGAGAAATTAAGAATTCATTGTAAGAGTGAGAGGCCAGGATCCTTTAAAACTGCGAAGACCATGTTCAAATCAACACCTGTCTCGCGCATGGTGTGAAGAATGTATCACACGTGGTGTGGGAATGTATCACACGTGGTGTGGGGAATGTATCACACGTGGTGTGGGGAATGTATCACACGTGGTGTGAGGAATGGATGGCAATGAGTTGCCTGCCTTTTTCCATCTCTCTCCCTCAATGGATGTGAAGTCGTTACGTTTGTTTACCTTCAGTCTGGCTGAACACTGCTCACTTAATGCATAAATACTTCTCCAAAATACCAGCACTCTTACTGTCTAGCTCACTACACTCTTACTGTCTAACACACTACACTCTTACTGTCTAACACACTACACTCTTACTGCCTACCACACTACACTCTTACTGTCTAACACACTACACTCTTACTGCCTACCACACTACACTCTTACTGTCTATCACACTACACTCTTACTGCCTACCACACTACACTCTTACTGTCTATCACACTACACTCTTACTGCCTACCACACTACTCTCTTACTGCCTACCACACTACACTCTTACTGCCTACCACACTACTCTTACTGCCTACCACACTACTCTTACTGCCTACCACACTACTCTTACTGCCTACCACACTACACTCTTACTGCCTACCACACTACACTCTTACTGCCTACCACACTACTCTTACTGCCTACCACACTACTCTTACTGCCTACCACACTATACTCTTACTGCCTACACACTACACTCTTACTGCCTACCACACTACTCTTACTGCCTACACACTACTCTTACTGCCTAGCCACACACTCTTACTGCCTACCACACACTCTTACTGCCTACCACACTACTCTTACTGCCTACCACACTACACTCTTACTGCCTACCACACTACTCTTACTGCCTACCACACTACTCTCTTACTGTCTAGCACACTACACACTGCCTTGCACACTACACTCTTACTGCCTAGCTCACTACACTCTTACTGCCTACCACACTACACCCTTACTGCCTAGCTCACTACACTCTTACTGCCTAGCTCACTACACTCTTACTGCCTAGCTCACTACACTCTTACTGCCTAGCTCACTACACTCTTACTGCCTAGCTCACTACACTCTTACTGCCTAGCTCACTACACTCTTACTGCCTAGCTCACTACACTCTTACTGCCTAGCTCACTACACTCTTACTGCCTAGCTCACTACACTCTTACTGCCTAGCACACTACACTCTTACTGCCTAGCTCACTACACTCTTACTGCCTAGCACACTACACTCTTACTGCCTACCACACTACACTCTTACTGCCTAGCACACTACACTCTTACTGCCTAGCTCACTACACACCAATTCCAAGAGTTCATCGAAATAAAAATATTGTGAATATTTTCGGAGTAGTTTTGTGGATTTTATGCACTTGTAAGTGCCATTATTTTTAGTTCAGTGTCTGGGTATGCATTTCACTTTCTATACGCCCAAGTCTTTCACCATTACCTACAACATTAATGATTCTGTGTTTGCTGTGACGGTAAATGGATCCGATATACACCGGTTGTTTTCTTCACTGCTGTTATTGGTAGTGAAGGAAACACTAGGATATATTTGAGAACGTTTCGGTCCTGGGACCTTGATCGCAGAAGTGATCAAAGGCCCCAAGACCGAAAGATTTTGTAATACATCCTAGTGTTTTGATCAGGTGCTTTTTTCTAAACCAGTTTGTCGGTATGTAATACCGAGGTTTATACCAAAAGAGGGATTCAGTCTTCCGTCATGCAATAGGTCCCTGACCTGTATGACCTTTGTGGGTTTAGCTCTTAGTTCTGATTGTAGTAATAAAAATATAATAATAATAATAATAATAATAATAATAATAATAATAATAATAATAATACAGTTTTCTGTTGGAAAGTGCACTGTAGGTGAACCAGCACGACTTGCACGAGGCTTGGCAATAAGACAATGATCACTTGTTTATCCATTCCCATGGGGAGAGAGTCCCACCATGGGGGACCCCACTGAAGGCGTCATGCAGCAGGAATTGGTGGACACGGTATTTGTTCCTTTCTCGATACGCTGCCAGTTATTATAGGTTATTGATCGTGTAAATCCAACAAGAGACTGGATAGATATACTGTTTCGTTATGTAAAGCACTACTTTAGGAAGAATGGAACCCCTTACAAGAGGGTTCCAATGGAGATTCGCTTCTCCTACCCTTCCAGAGGGAAGGAAAGGGGGATGGAAGCTTCCAATCAACAACAGAAACCTCCAGGATAAATTCCTACAAGCATGGTAAATATCAACAACAGCAGCAACAACACCAACAACAACAACCCTCTCAGTCTCACCTACTAACTGGATAAGTTTATAAATAGATAAATAGAGCTCACAGATTGCCTCTTCTTTTTGCTCTTTATGCTCTTAGGAATACCCCAAGAGATGTTTCCTTGTGAGGGATACCTTTGAGGATTGCCACGAGGAATACCTTCCCTCCCTCCTCTCAGTGAAAGGCCATGATTCCTTCTAGGCTTAAGGAATTGATACCTGGATAGAGGGTTATGGGTTTTTATGTTTTGGCTACGAGAATGAGCCGCATGCGGCTCGCGAGCTGCAGTTTGGCCACCGTTGGCTGTAATCTACTAAGTATCATTCTTTCAAATATTTTACATAGCAGCCAATTAAGGTCTGTGTATCAGGCTGTAGCGGCTTAGGAAGTGCCACAATGGCACTGCTGGTCCAGGGAACAGGAAGAACACCCTCCGTGTAACTAAGTTATTCAGTGCTAACAAAGGTTTTAAAGGGACCTGCCTTAAAGATCTGCGGATATAAGTTATAATATCCTCTCCGGGGGAAGTTAATAGACCAATATTTAATGCAATGTCTAACTCATGCTCAGTGAAGAGGCACTCTCATCAGTATTTTAGGTTATAAAAAACATCCTTTTTAACTTTCCTTCAAAAACAGTCAATAAGTTTATTCCATTACATTGGTCTGCATTTGGAATGTTTTTAATTTTTATTTTTATTCATGGTTGCCATCTTACATATTCTTGGGCTGCTGATTGTAACTACTAAACCATTTTGCTCTATCACGTAAGGATTTTGAATAAAATACAAATGATAAAAAATGTGAATTTTTAATAAATTGTTACTTTATTAAAATTAGACAAGTAATCATAGAAAAGCACATTGTGTTAGTTTTAAGAACATATGAATTCTAAGTCAACATGAATCAAATCATGATTTTATTAAAAAAAATATGCTCCTAATGGTTAGCCTACATATTGAATCAAAGGAAGGAGAACCGTTTTGATTTTCGCTTGTGCTGTGCATCGAGACCATTACGTTTCAATGACCAGCAGTAATCCACCATCATGCTGACATTCCATTTGCCCTGGTATCGAGTTTCCATGGTGCAAATATTCTGATGGAACCACCGCTCTCCTTGTTCCTCACTGTAGTCCCCACAATTGTTGGGAAAATAGTAAAGATGTGAGTGCAAAAAGTGCATCTTCACACTCATTCTAGACCCAAGTTGTTGGAAACTTGAAATCAGGTCTTGGATCATTTTTTCATATTCGGGGAAGCGCCTGTTTCCCAGGAAGTTGTGGACAATCTACTTGAATGAAAACCAGGCATTCACCTCGACACCTGCTAATACTTCATCAAAATGCTTGTCCTTCATCAGTTCCCGAATCTGAGGGCCAACAAAGATTCCTGCCTTTAGCTTGCCTTCACTTATACCAGGAAACTTTGACTCCAGGTACTTGAAAGCAGTTCCATTCTTGTTCAAGGCCTTCACAAAATTTTTCATAAGCCCTAATTTGATGTGGAGTGGTGGCAGCAGAATTTTCTTGTGGTCAACTAGTGGCACAGTTTTCACGTTGTGATTTCCGGGTAAGAAGCTGGTTCTTGGTGGCAAGTCTTTTTGTTCATAGTACTGGCTGTCTGCCCTACTATCCCGAAGACAGAAAACAGGAATACTTGGTGTATCCGCCTTGAAGACCTAGTAGGAGAACAATAACTTTTAAATCACCACAAATGAGAAAATTGTGATTCTGGTACTTGATTGCAGATATTAGTGTCTTCATATTTGCGTAAGTTTCTGACATTTGGACACTATGGCCAATTGACACAGATGCAGCTGTGTTGCTATTGTATAGAAGTACAGCCTTTAAACTTCTTTTAGAAGAATCAATGAGGAGTCTCCATTCATCTGCTTTGTATGGCATCCCCATGTGTTCAATAAGACCAGAAATATTTGAACAGAAAACTAAAGATTCCTCTTTGTCAAAGAACGAAGTGAATTCCGCATCACGATGACGGTACCAAGCGAATGTTGTCCCAGGAGCTAGAATCCTGTATTCCTTCAGTCTAGAGCCAAGTAACTGTGCACTTTCTTTTGGAAGGTTAAGGTCTCTCACCAAGTCATTGAGCTCAACTTGGTTGAAGGGTTTGGGATCGTCATTTGTTGATGGTTCATAGTCTACTTCTATCTCCTTAGAATCACTGGTATCAGACACTGATGAAATTTGCCATGTCTCAGGTGGCACAGGTACAGGAATATTTGGGTATATTATGCGATCTTTAGTCTTCTTGTTGAATCCAGCTACTTTAGTTATACAAAAATAGCAGTTATCATGGTGGTTCATCTGCTCCCGCCATACCATTGGTACTCCAAAGCACATTTAAGTTTTCCAACTGACCACATTTGGAGCTTACTGATGCAACTCTTGCAAGTTTTGTGTGGTGCAAATGGTTTGTCTTGGTCTCCAAGTTTGCAGCCAAAATAATCAAAGTAGCAGCGCTTCAATAAAGGAGTAATGTTGCTCCGGGAATCTGAAGGTGAATTGCCCGCAGACATAGCAAAATATGTCTGGTGAATTTATGCAGCCTCTAGACATATTATTAATCTGAAAATAAAGAAAAATATATTAGATTTAACATTTAATTCAATATAAGGTAAGCATTTTAATTGGTAATAAACCACTTTCTTATTTTCTTATGTTATACGAAAAGAGAAAAGTAACGTTTCCATATAACTTGACAACCTGACGTGATAGAGATTAATAAAAAAACACAATAAATCACTATTTTCCATATATATACCGAAAAAGATACCATAGAGTCCAAAAAAAAAAATCATGCTGACCAGTGTTATGAGAGAGGAACTTTCATTCGTGAATGTTTTGGCCCAATTATGTCACTTGCTTTTCCAAAAGAAAGAGGATGAGCAACATTACCACTTTCTCTCCTAGTTATTTTATTTGCAACTTTCCAGGCTAAACTTAGAGGAGCAGATTTCTTTAATCCAATAACAAATTGTTACCATTCATCTTGCCTGATTTCTTATTTACTGTTCCAAGCATTTATTAGTACAGCTCGGAAGGTTCTGAGTAATTCTGGAGTTCTACAATCACGATACACTTTGCCAGTTCTTCCATCTACATGTTGCGTAGATATTGATCATTTTAGTACTCATAAAGGCGTTGACATTTACAGTAGAAAATTTATATCCCCTTTCTTCTGTTCCTTTGATCAGTGAGCAAGTTGTCAGTGGTGGCAAGTACATCATCATTAAATTTTCCTGTACCAGTGGGCTCTTAATTCCATAAAATCTCATATTTCCTTGATTTTTTTTAGGCTTAGGATTGAATGCGACAAGTTTTTTCTAACATAACTCACACATCAATTAGTTGACTTAAGTTTTACGCTGCATATTCAGGCACCTTCGGGGGATGTTGTCCCCTTTGTAGTATATATACACCTGACATCAGTATTCTTGGTTGTACTAGTGTGCACTGAGAGAAAACTTAAGGGAAAAGGGACAAGGGCTATCCAACACGCTTCCCTCGTGCATGAAGGTGATTACCACCAGGTCCATAGCTGATCAGCCAGGCTGTGGGGACATTAATAGCCTGATCGATCAGGCCAGCAACCAAGAGGCTTCGTCTGGCACCAGGGGAGCGGTGACCTTTGGAAGCGACTACAGGTAACCTACAGGTAAGCACACCAGGTCATCACTAGAAGGTTTTGATTACTGACATTAAAACAGCATCTTTTTTTTTCGTTTTCAAAGCGCCTCACTTCAAGAGAATATATATCGTAGTTTTCTACGTTAAGCTCTAATATATCGGTCACATATTCTGGTATTCAGGTGCTCCACTAACCCTGGGTGGAGCCAGCTGGAAAATAGCCCCCAAAAATCTTCTAATGCATCGGTTCTCAATATTAATATTATGATGGCAGTGTGTCGTCTCCGCAGAGCCTATAATCCTGTCATCGTGGGAAGAACGATCATTTAAGAAGAGTTTTGAGTCTGAAATCTGTGCTCAGTGTGGCAATAAATGAAGTTTAATCTTGGATAGTGCGAGTCAATGGGAAGGGAATTCTCTTCTACGCGTTAAGAAATGTAACAAACCGATTTAGAGTGGAAGTTCCGATGCTCTGCAAGAGTGTTCGCTTCCACTTTCTTGCGTCTATAGATCAGACGTGGCAGTAGTCAAAACTCTGGCCTTCACTCAGACCCGCGCACAATATACTCTCACAAACGCGCATAATTATTTGGCGTGCCCGACACCCCAGCTCATCAGTCTCCCGCATGCTACCTGAGGTGGGGGCGCATGCGGCCACCACCTCTACGTGCGTGCTACGGTCCTACACAGTTGGCTGGCACGTCACCCACACTTTATAACCATCTCCCTACGCACCCCCGCTTCGATGCGCCTGAGAATCACCTGTGTTTACAAACGTAGCGAGGCGCAGATCTTATCTCCCGGGAACGCCATCAAGGCCGTCAGTGTCTTACAAGGTCCGCGTAGAGATGCTGCACAATACACGCTCTAACATCATCTTATCTCCTGGTATTTATGGTGTAAGATACATCCTCTCCACCACCCACGCTGACACCGTAACAAAACCCCTTGCTGAATATACATGAGGCGAGAATTGTAACACCAGCCAGAGTGGTAAAAAGTATGGGATGAGTGCAATCTGGGACCACGAGTGTGTTGTGTTGTCTGTTGTGTGGTCTTTTGTGTGTTGTGAGGTCTGGTGTGTGTGTTGTGTGGTCTTTTGTGTGTGGTCTGTTGTGTGGTCTTTTGTGTGGTCTGTTGTGTGGTCTGTTGTGTGGTCTTTTGTGTGGTCTGTTGTGTGTGTTGCTTGGTCTGTTGTGTGTGTTGTGTGGTCTGTTGTGTGTGTTGTGCGGTCTGTTCAGTGTACTCACCTAGTTGTGGTTGCAGGGGTCGATTCACAGCTCCTGGCCCCGCCTCTTCACTGGTAGCTACTAGGTCACTCTTCCTGCTCCATGAGCTTTATCATGCCTCTTCTTAAAGCTATGTATGGATCCTGCCTCCACTACATTACTTTCCAGACCATTCCACATCCTGACAACTCTGTGACTGAAGAAATACTTCCTAACATCCCTGTGATTCATCTGAGTCTTTAACTTCCAACTGTGACACCTTGTTGCTGTGGCCCATCTCTGGAACATCCTGTCTCTGTCCACCTTGTCGATTCCTCGCAGTATTTTATATATTGTTATCATGTCCCCCCCTATCTCTCCTGTCTTCCAGTGTCGTCAGGTCGATTTCCCTTAACCTCTCCTCGTTGGACATACCCCTTAGCTCCGGGACTAGTCTTGTTGCAAACCTCTGCACTTTCTCTAGTTTCCTTACATGCTTGGCTAGGTGTGGGTTCCAAACTGGTGTGTTGCGTGGTCTGTTCAGTGTGTTGTGTGGTCTGCTGTGTGTGTGTGTGTGTGTGTTGTTTGATCTGCTGTGAGTGTTGTGTGGTCTGCTGTGTGGTCTGCTGTGCACATTATCTACCTACCTACCTACACAGATGACAGCAAAGAAATGAGTGAGATACTGAAATCTCAATATGACTGTGTTCAGCGAGCCACTAATCAGTCTAAAGATAGACAATCCAAATATTTTTTTCATGAATGAGCCTCAAAACCCTGTCAGTGTATGCTAAATCGCTGACATAACCCTAACTCCACTTGACTTTGAGAAAGCCATTGACAACATGCCCATGCACTCAGCCCCGGGCCCAGACTCGTGGAACTCTGTGTTCATTAAGAACTGCAAGAAACCCCTCTCATGGGCCCTATGTAAGCTAAGGAGAAGGAGCTTAGACACAGGTGAGATTCCACAGTCACTAAAAACATGGGATATAGCCCCACTCCATAAAGGTGGCAGCAAAGCATTAGCTAAGAACTATAGAGCTTTAACGTTCCACATCATAAAAATCTTTGAAAGAGTTCGACGAAGCAGGGTTGCAAACCACATGGACTCCTAACAATGGCACAATCAGGGCAACATGGGTTCAGAGAAAGTCTCTCTTGCCTCTCGCAACTACTGGACCACTATGATATGGTCTTGGATGCTCTGGAAAACAAACAGAATGCAGATGTAGTATACACAGATTCTGCAAAAGCCTCTGACAAATGCGATCATGGCGTAATAGCATACAAAATACGTGCTAAAGGGATAACTGGCAAAGTAGGCAGATGGATATTCAACTTTCTAACCCCATTCAAGGCAGGTGAAATTGCACATCTAGACTGGAATGTTTTCTTGCACATGATATGAGATTCCAGAAAGACAATTTTTTTTTACTTAAGACTTATACAGAATACGACTTTCTAGCTCTAGCAGGCACTGCTAGGACTAGTGTGTGTTCATGTACTAGATATAACATTCCAGCTGGTACTGGAGTTTCTTACACAGAAATGAACTGATATTAAACTGACCATAATTCTAGAGTAGAGGAATCTTATAATATGCCTTTCAATTTACTTCTGACGTCTTCACTTCCATAATAGTTAATCTATCTGGCCTCCTCGCTGAAAGTTCTACCTTAGATGCAAACTTCCTTTTTATTTCTCATCAGAAAGTTACTTACTACACCAACTTTGATTATATTTCCTCTTTAGAACTCCCCACTAACCTCTCTAAGTCTACCTCTTGCACACTGCTACCACACACTGCTCTCTGAATTTTCATATGCCTTCTTTAGTAAATTCCATTGTACAGCTGTGTATTACCTTTTTCGGTTTTAGTGCTTAGTTTTGTTATATTATTACCCCATTCCATCTCTCCTACAAATTTCAAGCTATTTTTCAATATTGTATTGTATATTTTTTCTCCCTGTTTTCATGCCGACAGAAGCGGCAGGAAGAGACAGCTTTCTGCTTTTCTTTTCTTGACTCATACAAACGTAACGATAGTTTGAGAAAGACAATGCATCGAAAACCAAATCCTACCCAAAGTTGTTTTAGAACCAAATCAGGATGAAAACAATAGTAAAGTACTAGGTAATCAGGCTGAGGAAGGAAGGGGAAGAGCTCACAAGAATGACCAGGAAGTTTGTGAGGAGCTCATGAAGAGATTTAGGGAGGTATTCTCAGAGGAGACAGGAAGGCTACCTGTGAACGGGAGCAGTTGAGTGCACCAGCGAGCGTTGGATACAATACATATCACTGGGAAGGAGGTGAAGAAGCTACTATGTGAGCTAGATACCTTGAAGGTGGTGGGACCAGATAATATCTCTCCGTGGGAGAGAGATTTATTACCTGCTCAGAGGAAGCAAATGTATTGTTTGTACCACTAGCAATCATCTTTAACGAGTCTATTGACACATGGCAGCTGCCAGAGGTGTAGAAGACAACAAATGCATTCCCAATTTTTAAGAAAGGAGACGGATAGGTAATGTTAAACTACAGACCAGTCTCACTGACATGCATAACATGTCAAGTTACGGAGAAGATTGTCAGAAGAGAGGTAAAGCTCCTTGAAAGGAGTAGGTTCACACATGACAACAAGCATGGTAAATCCTGTATCACAAACCTACTGGAGTTCTGCAACAGGGTAACAGAAGTAAGACAAGAGAGAGAGAGGAATGGGTAGATTACATTTTCTTTGACTGTAAGAAGGCTTTTGACAGAGTACCGCACGAGAGACTGGTACAGTAGCTATAAAAGCAAGTAGGAACAACAGTGAACGAAACAATGAGTGATTGTCCGTGAAGAGGTATGAGAATGGGTGCATGTGACGAATGGGATTCCAAAAGGATTAGTGTCAGGATCGATGCTATTTCTTGTATACATGAATAGCAAGATGGAAGGGATAGAGTCAAAGGTCTCCCTGTTTGCAGATGTAAAACTAACGAGAATACAAACAGACGTGGACCAGGAAAGGCTACAAATGGATCTTGACAGGCTAAAGGTCTGGTCTGACAAGTGGCTATGGAGTTTAACCCCAACAAGTGAAAAGTTATGAAGTTTGGTGAAGGGCAAAGAAGACTGCAGACGGAATACAGGCTCTGAAAGGCAATGGCTGCAGACTTCACTAAAGAAGGACCTCGAGGTGTGTGTTATACCGAGCATATCACCTGAGGCACACATCAACCAAAAAAACTGCTGCAGAAAAAGTACATAAGGAAAATCTAAGACTAGCTCTAAGACATCTAAGATTAGCACCCCTCACTGCCACCCCTCAGTGCTATCCCTCACTGCCACTCTTCATAGCACTCCTTGGCACGCAGGCGAGAAAGCTACATCATGATTTACAACTGGAAAATCCTACAGGAACTAGTCCCAAATCTGCGTACGGAAATTACTTCCTACGAAAGCAAAAGACTCGGCAGATGGTGCGACACACTCCCAGTGAAAAGCGAGGGTGCCATCCATCATACATGGGGTTTCCAATAGATACCTGTCTGTCTTCAAGAGAGAGCTGGATAGATTCCTCAAATCAGTACCTGGCTGTGGTTTGTAGCCTGGACTGCGTGTAGCCAGCTGTAACAGCCTGGGTGACAATGTCCTGAACCACTGGGAGGCCTGGTCCTGAACCGGGTTCGGGGGGCGTTGACCCCCGAACACCTTCC
Source organism: Cherax destructor (assembly GCA_009830355.1). Taxonomy (NCBI): domain Eukaryota; kingdom Metazoa; phylum Arthropoda; class Malacostraca; order Decapoda; family Parastacidae; genus Cherax; species Cherax destructor. Next base: position 459,035 of record WNWK01000179.1, on the reverse strand, counting down.
AAGTAGACTCACTGCTACCCTTCTTTGCCACCCTTCACTGTCACCCCTCACTGCCACCCCTCACTGTCACCCTTCACTGCCACCCCTCACTGTCCCCCTTCACTGCCACCCCTCACTGCCACCCCTCACTGCCACCCTTCACTGTCACCCCTCACTGCCACCCCTCACCGTCACCCTTCAATGTCACCCTTCACTGTCACCCCTCACTGCCACCCCTCACCGTCACCCTTCACTGCCACCCCTCACTGTCACCCTTCACTGCCACCCTTCACTGTCACCCCTCACTGCCACCCCTCACCGTCACCCTTCACTGCCACCCCTCACTGTCATCCTTCATTGCCACCCCTCACTGTCATCCTTCACTGCCACCCCTCACTGCCACCCCTCACTGTCATCCTTCACTGCCACCCCTCACTGTCATCCTTCACTGCCACCCCTCACTGCCACCCCTCACTGTCATCCTTCACTGCCACCCCTCACTGTCATCCTTCACTGCCACCCCTCACTGTCATCCTTCACTGCCACCCCTCACTGCCACCCCTCACCGTCACCCTTCACTGTCACCCCTCACTGCCACCCTTCACTGCCACCCCTCACTGCCATCCTTCACTGCCACCCCTCACTGCCACCCTTCACTGCCACCCCTCACTGCCATCCTTCACTGCCACCCTTCACTATACCTTGTTCCTTGAAGAGGAAAATCATTTGTTCAATTCACTTACATTTTGGAATATTTCTCAATAAAACATGTGAAGACAGGTTAGCAATATTATCAATATTTATCCTTTATTCATTTCTGTCGTTCCATAAATCACACATCGGCCAGACCTGCCAAGCCAAGTGAAGATTTCTTTTTATACACATAATTGAAATTATCATGCATCATATTTTTTTATTATGTATGTATATGAATGCATGTATGTGTATGTATGTATATGTGTGGATGTATGTGTGCATTGTATGGTCCCGTGGGTTAGAGCGTTATGAATTTTCGCTCACTATGAGGCGGGCCAAAACAACATGGGTTCGAGTCCTCGGCTAGTCGCAGTGTTATTGATTAAATACAACTCGTTCTTGGTTACAATACGATATATACTGCTTGTGGAGGCTAGTACACCAAACGGGGAGTAAAATGAAATTAGCTCTGAGGCACCTACACCATCATATGTATGTATATGTATGCATGTATGTGTGTGTATTTGTGTATGTATATGTCATTTACAATAGTTTTATAATTTATTATGGAAGACTTTTCCTCTTGGCCATTTGCCTTTTTCATTTGGTTTACGAAAGGGATTACTCATAAAGAAATTCTTGAAAGGGGCTTTCAGGTGCGAGGTATTCGACGAATGCCTCTTTCCTGGAGGAGTGGAATGACTGGTTTTCATACTGGTTCATTTCAGGTACATTATGGGATTTGCCGTCCATGAACGATGTGCGTTGATGTTTGCCTTTTTGTGTTCTTGGCAAGAAAGGTCAGCTTACATTGTCACTCCTAGGTCTTTCGCATGCTCCTTTAGTTGTATCTGGTGATCTTCTTGTGTTTTGTATGCAATGCATCTTAAGAGTTCTTTATTCTTTTCGGATCCGAGTTACTCCACGTATATGTACGTGTATACTCCTCTTACTCATGTATTCTCTACTGACTTTATAAAGCCCACTGTGTGAGCGAAACGTTGTCAATAAAGGTATCCAGTGTATGTCATTCATTCCCTCTGTTGAGTGCTCGGTGGCTAAGTGTGGCCTTGCATTGCAAGGCCACCGGGTCGATCCCTGGCACTATTTTATATAATGTGTTACATTCACGATATAGCGAGACTTTATTTTTAAAAGCGTCACAAGCTTTGCAAGTCTTCACTGCCATCCCTCAGTGCCACTTCTCACTGTCACATCCTCAGTGCCACCCCTCACTGTCACATCCTCAGTGCCACCCCTCTCTGCTACCCCTCACTGCCACCCTTCAGGGCCATGGGTAACTGCCACTCCTCACTGTAAACATTCACTGCCACAGTTCTTCCACTGCTCAGTGCCACCGTTCCTTCTTACTGCTCACTGCTACCCTTAAATACTTCCTTAAAAGACAACAACTGAAAATAAACTTAAATCGTAACAGACTTATCAGGCAATTAACTAGGAAGAGTCTGTAGCTAGGAAGCACCGAATTGTACCTAGTTAAGTGTAGTTAGTGGGTAGACTAGCGAAAGTTAGTATGAAGATATAACTGCTAGCAGCAGTCCATAGTTAGAAACCCATGACTAGAAGCAGCAGCTGTCAACAGCAAATGAAATAAGCACTTAACACACACACAAGGACGACGAACCTCTACCAGAGATCTATTTGTAAATCTCAATCCTCGTCTAGGGTGCAAGACCTACTAAATCCTCTCATCTCTCTCTCTCTCTCTCTCTCTCTCTCTCTCTCTCTCTCTCTCTCTCTCTCTTGCTCTCTTTTGGCAGAGGTGAAGGAGTTTGGGCTCTTTTTTTACCTCTGAGTCGAAGGTTTTAAAGCGTATCGGTGTACTTCACGGCGAGATAAAAGCTTCCTGATCTCTGATTCACGACATACAAGGCAAGCATTGTCTCCAGCTGGGAATATGTGGTGCTGGTGTGGAAGATGTCATGTTGGTTGTGTGGTGGAAAAGACATGCTAGTGGTGGGGAAGATATGGTGGTGAGTGGGTCACTAAGCTCATTTCCCGTGCTGTTTAAAATAATTATGGAGATATTAGCTGCTGTGATTGTGAATTCTGGCGAATTGCCGTACTACTTGCCGTATTATTATAACTGTTATAACTAGATGCTTTCTTGTCGTTGCTCGTTCCATAACCTCAGCCCCATTTATCTCAATGTGTACCAAAAAGAATAATATAAAGTGCATCAAAAAAATTCGTTCATGTTTACATGTCAGTCATTTGGAATTAATTTCATTTTTATTTTTGCTCCCTCTGTCTCTCCTGGGTTTAATAAAACACACAGTTTGAGATCATCCTTTTTCAGTTTTTTGGCCAGTCTTATTTTCGTTCTTCAGAGAATCTGTTGCCTTTTAGAAGCTCTGTTATTCGTCGTCTTCGCTGATAGAGGACGCGCCTCTCTCTTTCCACCTTCTCTTCCTTTGTAATAGTATGTGTCAGGATCATACTTCTAGTACCACTGTGCTCATTTTCTCAGGTCCTCACGTACCATATTGTTTTCCAGACATGTATCACTTACCAGAGCCATTTATTAGCTTCCAACTGATGTTCTTATGTTTAAAGATAAACCTGTTTAAAATACCCTCATGACTGAGTGTATGTTGCTGATTAGGACCAGTGAATGTTCATGTCCGAATTTCTATTATGTTGATGTCTGAGTTTACTGTTTTTGGCACTATTATGTTCCGTACGATATCTTCATTTTTTCTTAATATAAGATCTAAAATATTTTCTAGTCTGGCCGGTTCCATTATTTTATGACATTTAGCCAATATGTTGAAGAGTCTCAGTAGCTGAGTTGAGTGAGACTTTTCATGCAGACTGGCTTCTAGGATTCTTTCTCTGCTATTACAGTCTTTGCTACATACTTCCATTTTAGTTGTCTTAAATTGAAGTTGGGTTTGATAGGTTCTTAAGACAGTTCACGACTTTCATTACTTGGTTTTAGAACCGCTGGGAAGTTGCTTCTGGCTGTTTGTTTACAAGTATAGTAACTAGATTCTTGAGTTCAGTTTTAGTCACCAAAACTTCGATTACATCATTGACGTTGTTAAGTAACTCAGTATATATGAGCGACTCTAACATACAGACCAACTCTCCCTCGTCCTCCTTGTCAGTTTTTAAGGTCACAACTGAGTAAACTGTACCCAGCTGCATCCATATTCCAATGTCACAGTAGCCTTTAACTTGGGTCACTGTAAATACTACAACCAATGCCTTAGACTCAGTGAGGAGACCACTAATGAACGGTATTTTGTTGTTACTCGATAAAACCATGAATGTTTTCATTACAAATTTGCTTGTTGCTGTGTTGTGGGCCTTTTTTTTTATTAGTTTTAATACCTGGAGAGCTCGTCAGTCTTAGTTGCTAGGGGATTCGCTTCCAGGATGGTTCTTAGGTGGTCATACCTTGTTAGAATTTCTTACCATTCTTTTTCATTTTCAGTCACTAAAAAATTGTCTCCTCTCTGAATTGCTGTAATTTTCATGTTCTCGTGTATGTTCATGTTGCCTCGTTCCTACACATGACACATTATCACCACTGATGTCATTACACCACCACCACCACTACTGGTACTACTACTACAACTGCTACTACTATTACCGTCCCATTGATGCCTGTGCATAACAAAATCACTAACTCTATCACAATACTAACAGTATTCTTACCGTTCCGTTATTACACGTACTTAACATTATAATTTACTAATCCTTCTTCTTACCCTAACATTGATGCTGACGAGAGTCTGTGCGTGTCTAAACACACGCAGCACTCAACCACTGTAACGCCATGACCCTTGTCTATACAACAGCTATATTCATAGCTCACATCTAGAGAACAATAACGCTATGAACAAGAAATATTCTACCTACGGTCATCAAAATGCATGTTTTCTATTTAAACTGTGGCTTAGAAAGTTAAAGTATGCCCCACTGTGTAAAGTATGCCCCACTGTGTAAAGTATGTCCCACTGTGTAAAGTATGCCCCACTGTGTAAAGTATGCCCCACTGTGTAAAGTATGCCCCACTGTGTAAAGTATGCCCCACTGTGTAAAGTATGTCCCACTGTGTAAAGTATGCCCCACTGTGTAAAGTATGCCCCACTGTGTATAGTATGCCCCACTGTGTATAGTATGCCCCACTGTGTATAGTATCCCCACTGTGTATAGTATCCCCCACTGTGTATAGTATCCCCCACTGTATAGTATCCCCCACTGTGTATAGTATCCCCCACTGTATAGTATCCCCCACTGTGTATAGTATCCCACTGTGTATAGTATCCCCACTGTGATAGTATCCCACTGTATAGTATCCCCACTGTGTATAGTATCCTACTGTGATATCCCCACTGTGTAAAGTATTCCCCACTGTGTATAGTATCCCCCACTGTGTATAGTATCCCTAACTGTGTATAGTATGCCCCACTGTGTAAAGTATTCCCCACTGTGTATAGTATGCCCCACTTCGCAAAGTATGCCCCCACTCCGTAAAGGTGGCAGCAATAACTCTAACGTCTCACATCATAAAAATCTTTTGAAAGAGTTCTAAGAAGCAGGATTGCAAACCACTTGAATTCCCAACATTTGCACAATCCCGGGCAACATGGGTTCAGGGCAGGTCGCTCCTGCCTCTCGCAACTACTGGACCACTATGATATGGTCTTGGATGTCCTGGAAGACAAACAGAATGCAGATGTAGTATACACAGATTCTGCAAAAAGCTTTTGACAAGTGTGATCATGGTGTAATAGAGCACAAAATACGTGCTAAAGGGTAACTGGCAAAGTGGGCAGATGGATCTTCAACTTTCTAACCAATCGAACACAAAGAGTAGTGATAAACAGAGTTAAATCGGATGCTACCATAGTGAAGAGCTCTGTACCACAAGGCACAGTACTCGCCCCATCCTGTTCCTCATCCTCATATCAGACACAGAGATGTAAACCATAGCACCGTGTCATCCTTTACAGACGATACTAGGATATAAAGATATAAACCAATATACCAATGGGCAACAGAGAACAATATGATGTTCAATGAAGACAAATTTCAGTTACTCCGTTATGGAAAACTGGAGGAAATAATAACTAGGACTGAGTATACAACAAACTCTAATCACACAACTGAACGGAAAAGTAATGTGAAGGACCTGGGAGTGGTAATGTCCGACGATCTCACCTTCAAAGATCACAACAGTGCCACTATCACATCTGCGAGGAAACTGATAGATGCGAACATTCAAAACAAGATATACCAAGCCAGTGATGATCCTTTTAAATCAATTGTTCTCTCTAGGCTGGAATACTGCTGTACATTAACATCTCCATTCAAGGCAGGTGAAATTGCAGATCTAGAGAATGTACAGAGAACCTTTACTGCACATATAAGTTCCATCAAACACCTTAACTACTGGGAACGCCTGGAAGCACTTGACTTGTACTCACTGGAGCGCAGGCGAGAGAGATATATTATAATCTACTCCTGGAAAATCCTAGAAAGACTGGTCCTTGAAGGAATCTGCACATAGAAATCACTCCCTACGAAAGCAAAAGACTTGACAGGCGATGCAACATACCCCCAGTGAAAAGTAGGGGCGCCATTAGCACACTAAGAGAAAACACAGTAAGTGTCCGGGGCCCAGGACTGTTCAACAGCCTCCCACCAGCCATAAGGGGAATTACCATTAGACCTCTGGTTGGTTGTCTTCAAGAGGGAGCTGGACAGATACCTAAAGTCAGTGCCGGATCAGCCGGGCTGTGGTTCGTACGTTGGACTACGTGCAACCAGCAGTAACAGCCTAGTTGATCAGGCCCTGATCCACCGGGAGGCCTGGTCATGGACTGGGCCACGGGGGCGTTGATCCCCGGAATACCCTCCAGGTAGACTCCATGTATGCTTTATACGTTATAGGAAATATACCACAACACTGCAAATAGGAGAGATATCCACACACTGCAGGTATACTAATGTGCTAAAGTAAGAATACTCTCATTTTCTCTCCCTCCCTCCCTACGTCCCTCTCTCCCTCCCCTCCTCATTAACACCGTCTTTTTCTTCCTCATTCACTTCCCTGTTACTTCACCCAAATGAGCAAGACTTTGCCGTGTCCAGGCACTCTCGGGCACTTTCCTTGTCACTGTCACAGAAATTATCTCTCACCTGCTTTAAAAACCTGTCTGGATGTGGTCATCATTTGGTGGGGGGATATGGGGAGGGGAAGGGCGTGAAGAAGGGGGTTGGGGGGATGTTGAGTCAGGGCGAGAAAGGTTGGGAGATAAGGAAATGGGGAAGGGAAGGAAGTGAATACGAAAGAAAAGGGAAGAACTTTCAAAACAAGAGATGTCTTTGCAATGATGACGTAACTCGCTTTCTCTCTAGACTGCAATGTTGCAGAGAACACAGATAACCCGCACACAAGAGAAAAAACTTACAACGACGTTTCGGTCCGACTTGGACCATTAACTAGCGACTAGTTAATGGTCCAAGTCGGACCGAAACGTCCCCATAGGTTTCTTTCCCCTACGAGCGGCTAATTTGTGTATTGTTCCAGTTACGGTATTGTGTTTTTGTGTTGTCTTTTGCAGCAAAACATCTGAGGTGGAAAATGTACATAGTGTACACAGCTAATATAAATTCAGTACAACACCTGGAAGCACCTTAAGTCCTCGAACTGTACTCTCTAGAACATAGACGAGAAAGATAAATCATAATCTACACCTGGAAGACGCATGATTATATTCACCTGGAAGATACTGGAGGGACTGGTAACAAACCTGCATACCAACATAGAAGGCAAGAGGCCAGACAAGTGATGCAGGATACCTCGGTGAAAAGCAGGGGAGCGACGAGTACACTGAGAAAGAATTCAACAAGTGTAAAGGGACCACTACTCTTCAACATCCTCCCTTCAAGGATAAGGAAGATCCATCATCTGGCATCTACTGCTGGCCACACGCAGTCCAGCTATGACCCACAACCCGGCTGGGCACTTACTGACTTTAGAAACCTATCCAATTCCATCTTGAAGATAACAAGGGGGTTATTGGTAATCCCCCTTATCTATGATGGGAGACTGTTGAATAATCTTGGGCCCCTTACATTTATTGTGTTCTCTCATTGTACTCACGGCACTCCTGCTTTTCATTGGGAGTATATTACTTCGTCTGCCGAGACTTATAATTTCGTAGGGAGTACTTTCCTGTGAGCAGATTTGGAACAGGTCCCTCTAGGATTTTCCAGGTGTAGAATATGACGTGTATTAGTAATTAAATTGCTTGACATATGTGCAGTGAAAGTTCTCTGTACATTCTCTAGGTATGCAATTTTGACTGCCTTTGTTAAAATGGGCTGTTAGTATACAGCAGTCCCTGACTGTCATTCAGATGGAAATCGATAGATCTCTCAAGTCAGTTCCTGATCAGCTGGGCTGTGGTGCATGCACTGGGCTGCATGCGGCGGGCACCAACATCTTGAATGATTAGGCTAGCAACAAGGAGGCATGGTATGGGATCGGGCCACTAGGGCAGTGACCTATGGGACTGACTTCAGGTCATCTACAGGAAAGAAATGCAGGCAGGGAAGGTTGACAGTCCCTTGTAGGAGCCCCAGCCTGTATGATGGAGAAACAGCCACCTTCTGTTAACTATCATACACAATTATACTGTCTATCTCTGCATCCCTCAATAAGTGGACAATTAAGCACATAGTGTTCATAGTGACCATAGGCCTGGCCACATACTTGGCATTTAGTTTGATCATCATCTGTGTGTCTCCCAAACTGCCAGAAGTACTTGTAACCAAGCCTAAACCTGTCTGTTCACATTGCAAGTTGATCCATAAACATACTTGTGAGTGATAGATCTACTCAGGCTTCTATTTACATTCCTATAGCACTCGGTTTCATTATTTACTTCTCTTCTAATGTTATTCGTAATGCTAGACACAGGGAGGGAGCAGAGTAGAGGAGGAGAGGTAGGGACGGGAAGAGGGATTAAAATGTCCCTTTTCCACTATTCTCTTGCTCTTTCCCCTTCATCCTCTTTTTGCTCCTCCTTCCTCCTTCTCTTCCTCCTCTTCCTGCTATTCCTCCTACTCCTCCATCCTCATTCTCTTCATCCTCTTCTCCTTCCCACTACGTCATCCCTTTCTTACTTCACTCCCTTATTTCTCTTCATTGTTTTCTCTCTCCCTCCCTCCCTCCCCTTCCCCTCTTCCCTCACCTACTCCCCTCATTCTTCAAAGTCTCATCCTACCTTCCCCTCTTCCCTTCATCTTATTTTCGTCTCCATCCCCTCTCCTTATATTAGTCCTTCTCTTTCTCTTCCCTCACCGCCCGTCTCCACCACACTCCCTCCCCATCTTCCCTCCCCATCCTCCCACCCCATCCTCCCTCCCCATACTCCCTCCCCATACTCCCTCCCCATACTCACTCCCCATCCTCCCACCCCATACTCCCTCCCCATACTCCCTCCCCATCCTCCCTTCTCCCCATCCTCCCTTCCCTCCCCATCCTCCCTTCCCTCCCCATCCTCCCTTCCCCTCACCATCCTCCCTTCCCCTCCCATCCTCCCTTCCCCTCCCCATCCTCCCTTCCCCTCCCCATCCTCCCTTCCCTCCCCATCCTCCCTTCCCTGCCAATCCTCCCTTCCTCCCCATCCTCCCTTCCCTGCCAATCCTCCCTTCCCTGCCAATCCTCCTTCCCTCCCCATCCTCCCTTCCTCCCCATCCTCCCTTCCTCCTCATCCTCCCTTCCCCTGCCCATCCTCCCTTCCCCTGCCCATCCTCCCTTCCCCTCCCCATCCAACCTTCACCTCCCCATCCTCCTTCCTCCCATCCAACTTCACTCCCCATCCTCCTTCCCCTCCCCATCCCCCACATAAACAATGCATCACAGACAAATTCCAAAGAAACAATTTACAAACTGTTATTTTAGCGACGCTATTTTTTTCAAATGGAAAATAGACAAGACTAGAGGGGTGAGGGGTTAGGGGTGAGGGGTGAGGAGGGGAGGAATGTGGGGAGAAATGGAGAAGTGGAAGGGAGAAGTGAGGAAGAGGAAGGAACTAGGAAGGGAGAAGTGAGAAGATGTAGGAAAAGAGAAGAGGAAGGAGGGGAGAAGTGTGGGAGAAGGATTAAGGAGGGGAGAAGTGAAGGAGGAAGGAGGGGAGAAGTGAGGGAGAAGGAGGAAGGAGGGGAGAAGTGTGGGAGAAGGAGGAAGGAGGGGAGAAGTGAGGGAGAAGGAGGAAGGAGGGGAGAAGTGAGGGAGAAGGAGGAAGGAGGGGAGAAGTGAGGGAAAAGGGAAAGGAATTTTTTATTAAATCTAGATACATCTGCAATGTGCTGCAACCGTGTTCCACATGACAGCTACCCAGCCATGGAACAAGAGCTCTGTTTCCCTGTCTTATTCCATCCCAGCCTGAGCTGGGAGACTTCAGTAGTGTCAGCCTGAGCTGGGAGACTTCAGTAATGTCAGCCTGAGCTGGGAGACTTCAGTAGTGTCAGTCTGAGCTGGGAGACTTCAGTAGTGTCAGCCTGAGCTGGGAGTCTTCAGTAGTGTCAGCCTGAGCTGGGAGACTTCAGTAGTGTCAGCCTGAGCTGGGAGACTTCAGTAGTGTCAGCCTGAGCTGGGAGACTTCAGTAGTGTCAGCCTGAGCTGGGAGACTTCAGTAGTGTCAGCCTGAGCTGGGAGACTTCAGTAGTGTCAGCCTGAGCTGGGAGACTTCAGTAGTGTCAGCCTGAGCTGGGAGACTTCAGTAGTGTCAGCCTGAGCTGGGAGACTTCAGTAGTGTCAGCCTGAGCTGGGAGACTTCAGTAATGTCAGCCTGAGCTGGGAGACTTCAGTAGTGTCAGTCTGAGCTGGGAGACTTCAGTAGTGTCAGCCTGAGCTGGGAGACTTCAGTAGTGTCCGCCTGAGCTGGGAGACTTCAGTAATGTCAGCCTGAGCTGGGAGACTTCAGTAGTGTCAGTCTGAGCTGGGAGACTTCAGTAGTGTCAGTCTGAGCTGGGAGACTTCAGTAGTGTCAGCCTGAGCTGGGAGTCTTCAGTAGTGTCAGCCTGAGCTGGGAGACTTCAGTAGTGTCAGCCTGAGCTGGGAGACTTCAGTAGTGTCAGCCTGAGCTGGGAGACTTCAGTAGTGTCAGCCTGAGCTGGGAGACTTCAGTAGTGTCAGCCTGAGCTGGGAGACTTCAGTAGTGTCAGCCTGAGCTGGGAGACTTCAGTAGTGTCAGCCTGAGCTGGGAGACTTCAGTAGGACAATGAGGCGAACGGCAATTATTTCAGAAAAGATTCATTAGCTACGGCAGCCTCACAAGTCTTCTTTCAGCGGAGCTGAAGTTATTATCACTTGGCAGTTAATATCTCTGATGATAGCTAACCCCATACACAGGAGGGAGAGAGTTAGTGCGTGTGTGTGTGTGCGCGTGTACTCACCTAGTTGTGGTTGCAGGGGTCGAGTCATAGCTCCTGGCCCCCGCCTCTTCACTTGCCGCTACTGGGTCACTCTCCCTGCACCATGAGCTTTATCATACCTCTTCTTAAAACCATGAATGGATCCTGCCTCCACTACATCACTTTCCAAACTCTTCCACTTCCTGACTACTCTGTGACTGAAGAAATACTTCCTAACATCCCTGTGTGTGTGTGTGTGGGTGTGTGTGTGTGTGTGTGTGTGTGTGTGTGTGTGTGTGTGAATGAAGGCACAGAGAGAGATGAAAAGAGGGAAGCAAAAACATATTTGAATGTCGTTTACTGCACGTATAAGTTCCATCAAACACTTGGAAGCACTTGACTTGTAGTCACTGGAGCGCAGGCGAGGGAGATATATCATAATCTACACCTGGAAGATCCTGGAGGGACTGGTCCCTAATTTGCACACAGAAATCACTCCCTACGGAAGCAAAAGACTTGGCAGGCGATGCAACATACCCCCAGTGAAAAGTAGGGGCGCCATTAGTACACTAGGAGAAAACACAAAAAGTGTCCGGGGCACAAGACTGTTCAACAGCTTCCCACCAGCCACAAGGGGAATTACCAATAGACTCCTGGTTGGTTGTCTTCAAGAGGGAGCTGGACAGATACCTAAAGTCAGTGCCAGATCAGCCGGGCTGTGGTTCGTACGTTGGACTACGTGCTGCCAGCAGTAACAGCCTTGTTGATCAGGCCCTGATCCACCAGGAGGCCTGGTCATGGACCGGGCCGCGGGGACGTCGATCCCCGGAATACCCTCCAGGTAGACCCCCCTCCAGGTAGGGCTGCATCTGCTCTTGTTGCTAACTTCATTGATAAGAACGATAGGACTATGCTGAGTTAGGCATAAGAATTAACAACTGGTCTGTATTGCAAATTGATTTTTTTCCATCCTGACGACAGTAAAGTTATCTTATAACACTGATGTTGACTCTATGGTGGTGATATCCCTTATGCTCGGAGGGAGGGCGTTGAAGAGTCGGGGACCTCTGACACTCATTGAATTTTCTCTTAATGAACTCGTCGCCCCCATGCTTTTTAGTGGAGGTATTTAGCACCGTCTGTCACGTTTCTTGTTGTCATGAATGATTTCAGTTTTCAGGTTTGGGACCAGTTCCTTCAAGATTAACCCTCCCCCCCACACACAATTAGCATTGTGGATACACACCTAACAGCGTACACGTGCGTACACGACAGTAGTGATACTGTACGTGCACAAATCTGTACACGAATATTTCCTCATAATTAATAGACCAGAAGAGCGAATATCTCCAACGAATAATCCACCACAAATGTGAAGGCTGAAACTTACCCAGTAAAAAAAAGTACAAATGTTCAGAAACTCATTATTCTGAAGAGGATATTTGTGTTAAGTTTTCTCAAATGTATAAAATTTCCTTCTCATTTCCGCCCCTTGCCCCGCGGTCCCTTCTAACAAGAAACAAAAACAGAGGTTCAGATAAACAAGGTGTGGGTCGCCACCGCAGGGGTCTGACCCATGTGACCCCCAGCCCCTGACCCACGGCACTGTTAAAACACACGCCTGATCACCCTCAGTGACACCCCCCCACCCCATCCCCCTAGTGCTGGCATTGTCTTGGAAGGATATCTTCAGTCTTGTACCTAACAGAGAGACAAGAAGAACCATCGTCCTCCTGCAAGATGCCTCCGCTGGTCACCTCCTTAACCTTGTCCGGTGGGAAGGAGATGATGCGACTTTTTAAAATGAGTTCCGAATCAGCCTGGGTTCACTGTGAGTAATTCGATCTCCTCAGTTTTTTTCCCCTTGTGACCCTTAGTGGTGTGTGAAGACCGGCACAGGCCGCCCCCCTACCCTCCCTTTGTACCATAACTGCCACTCACCTCCCTCCGGCTCTCCTCAACCCACTTCCCTTAACATCTGCTTACCCACCTACACTTCCCTCAACATCTGCTTAGCCACCTACACTTCTCTTAACATCTGCTTACCCACCTACACTTCATTTAACATCTGCTTACCCACCTACACTTCATTTAACATCTGCTTACCCACCTACACTTCATTTAACATCTGCTTACCCACCTACACTTCCCTTAACATCTGCTTACTAACCTACACTTCCTTACATCTCAATGTTACCCACCTACACATTAGCTCTATTTAAACATTCTAAGTCACGTAAATTCTCCATAATGCATTGTAAAACTCGGAATTCATCTCCCTAAAACACTAACTTATACAACTCACAAATAACCCACACACAGGAGAAAGTTAAAACGACGTTTCGGACCAACTTGAACCATTTTACAAGTCACACTAACATACTGTGTCTCACGGATGAAAAAAAAATTAAATGCCTGCCGGGGAAATCCTTTACGTAGGTCAAATTAAAAGACTGCCGTATGGCACCTCCCGGCCAATAACATGAAAGTCTCCCAAAAAATTGGAGAGAAAGGGGACAGAAGTGAAGGGCTGCCTTGTTCATCGCTGCAGACCACAATGTACTAAATTTAAAAACGAGGGGTAAGGACGTCAAAACAGTCACATTACAGGAGGAAACAACCGAGTCCTGGACCAATGGGTCTTGTGTTTGGTAATTGTTACCCCTCGTCTGGAGAGGTGTAATGGTGTCCCTAATACGGCTGGGAGGTAAACACCCAGTCTGGTCTTCACACGTAAGGTGTAAGTAAGTAAGTAAGTTTATTCAGGTATACACAAATACAGTTACATAGATTGTCATACATAGCAGTATATGTGTAGAAAACCTAGGATAACCCAAAAAAGTCAAAGTGACTTATTTCCATTGGGGTCCATTTAATACCTTAATATTATACACTGTAGTAGATACTAGTTATTATACTATAATTAAAAGGAATAAGGTAAAAAAAAGTTATTTACATGTACATGTATGTTAGCTAAAAAAAATAAAAATCATTCTCCTCCCTTTCTGTCGCTACATTCATTAGGTACCTTTTGGCTCTCTTCTTGAACTGGCTCATGCTATGACTGGCTTTGACATGTGCAGGCAGTCTGTTCCATTCCTTTATTGCTGTACAATAAAAGGTGTTTGATGCCTGGCCACTGACTGTGGGTACTACAAAGTTGTGCTCTCTCCCCCTAGTACTATGACTGCATTGGTTCCCAGCCTTGACAAAATTGGCAGCAAGATATTCTGGACACTGTTTGTGAGAAATTTTATAAACTTGATTCAACTTAAGTTGTTTTACTCTTAGGTTACACTAGTCTGACACTTCTCGTACATATTTAAACGTTTCTAGGATAGTCATGGCTATTTTCTTTGCCAGACGCATCGCAGTCGCATTTTTTAAATGGTGTCCTGCGGTTAACGCTACGTTCTGTTAGTTTAAATCACGTAACATAATCAAACTTAGCCCAACCTAGCCTATCCTAACCTATGCTGGCCTAACCTAACCTTCTGTAATAATGTTGGTGGAATTACCGACAATATGTTGGTAAAAGGACACAAGTGCATCTAATGTGACATTTTATTGTGGCAACGTCTCGCTCTCCAGGAGCTTTGCCAAACAAATGGCTTGACAAACGTTGCCACAATAAAATGTGTCATTTTACCTAACCCAACCTAACCTAACAAAAACATAACTCTTCAACACTCTTCCTCCATATATAAGAAGGGTTACCAACAGACAGCTGACTGTTACCAACAGACAGCTGGCTGTCTTCAAGACGTAGCTCAACAAATTGCTAAAATCAGTTCCTGATCAGCCTGGTTGTGGTGCATACGTTGGACTACCGGCGGCCGGTACTAACAGCTTAATCAATCAAAGAGCAAGCAGGAAGCCTGATCTGGGACCGGGCTGTGAGAGCGGCGACTGCAAGTAAGCTGGTCATGGACTTGGCCGCGGGGCGTTGACCCCCCCAGAATACCCTCCAGGTATACGGGTAACTTAACTAAAAGTACAATAAAGAATTAACCTTTACGCCAAGGTTCAAGAAAATGACATTGTGAACCTGGTAAGAAAATGAACGTGGGACGTTGTGTATGGAGCGGCCACACACCTCACTAGAGCGACCACCTCACTAGAGCGACCACCACACTAGAGCGCCCACCTCACTAGAGAGCCCACCTCACTAGAGTGCCCACCTCACTAGAGCGCCCACCTCACTAGAGCGCCCACCTCACTAGAGCGCCCACCTCACTAGAGCGACCACCTCACTAGAGCGACCATCTCACTATAGCGACCACTTCACTAGAGCGACCACCTCACTAGAGCGACCACCTAACTAGAGCGACCACCTCACTAGAGCGACCACCTCACTACAGCGACCACCTCACTACAGCGACCATCTCACTAGAGCGACCACCCACTAGAGCGCCCACCTCACTAGAGCCCACCTCACTAGAGTGCCCACCTCACAGAGCGCCCACCTCACTAGAGCGCCCACCTCACTAGAGCGCCACCTCACTAGAGCGACCACCTCACTAGAGCGACCACCTCACTAGAGCGACCACCTCACTAGAGCGACCACCTCACTAGAGCGACCACCTAACTAGAGCGACCACCTCACTACAGCGACCACCTCACTACAGCGACCACCTCACTACAGCGACCATCTCACTAGAGCGACCACCTCACTAGAACGACCACCTCACTAGAGCGACCACCTCACTAGAGCGACCACCTCACTAGAGCGACCATCTCACTAGAGCGACCACCTCACTAGAGCGACCACCTCACTAGAGCGACCACCTAACTAGAGCGACCACCTCACTAGAGCGATCACCTCACTAGAGCGACCACCTCACTAGAGCGACCACCTCACTAGAGCGACCACCTAAATAGAGCGACCATCTCACTAGAGCGACCACCTCACTAGAGCGACCACCTCACTAGAGCGACCACCTCACTAGAGCGACCACCTCACTAGAGCGACCACCTAACTAGAGCGACCACCTCACTAGAGCGACCACCTCACTAGAGCGACCACCTCACTAGAGCGACCACCTCACTAGAGCGACCACCTAACTAGAGCGACCATCTCACTAGAGCGACCACCTCACTAGAACGACTACCTCACTAGAGCGACCACCTCACTAGAGCGACCACCTCACTAGAGCGACCACCTCACTAGAGCGACCACCTCACTAGAGCGACCACCTCACTAGAGCGACCACCTCACTAGAGCGACCATCTCACTAAAACGACCACCTCACTAGAGCGACCACCTCACTAGAGCGACCACCTCACTAGAGCGACCACCTCACTAGAGCGACCACCTAACTAGAGCGACCAACTCACTAGAGCGACCACCTCACTAGAGCGACCACCTCACTAGAGCGACCACATCACTAGAGCCCACCACCTCACTCGAGCGACCACCTCACTAGAGCGACCATCTCACTAGAGCGACCACCTCACTAGAGCGACCATCTCACTAGAGCGACCACCTCACTAGAGCGACCATCTCACTAGAGCGACCACCTAACTAGAGCGACCACCTCACTAGAGCGCCCACCTAACTAGAGCGACCACCTCACTAGAGCGACCACCTCACTAGAACGACCACCTCACTAGAGCGACCACCTCACTAGAGCGACCACCTCACTAGAGCGACCACCTCACTAGAGCGACTATCTCACTACAGCGACCACCTCACTAGAACGACCACCTCACTAGAGCGACCACCTCACTAGAGCGACCACCTCACTAGAGCGACCACCTCACTAGAGCGACCACCTCACTAGAGCGACCACCTCAATAGAGCGACCACCTCTATAGAGCGACCACCTCAATAGAGCGACCACCTCAATAGAGCGACCACCTCAATAGAGCGACCACCTCACTAGAGCGACCACCTCACTAGAGCGACCACCTCATTAGAGCGACCACCTCACTAGAGCGACCTCACCAGAGCGACCACCTCACTAGAGCGACCACCTCACTAGTACAAGATAAGTTTCATTCAGGTTCAGCTTGACAAAGACTCACAAGCGGCAAATGGAACCTCACTAGGACAAGATGAACCTTTTTTTTCCAGGTTCAACTTAATAAAGACAAGCAGCAACTTGGAATTTGCTTAAGTTAAGTTAAGTTAAGTTAAGCGAGGTTTGATTAGGCTACCTTACGTAAGTTACCCAAATGTTGCAAATTTGTCTTATTCAACAAATGCCGTCGTTAATATGATTGTTTACATAAATTCATATATAAAAAAAGAATATTTAATATTTTTTTACTATTTAGCAATACTATTAGATACACTGGCGGTGTGCTGCCACCCTGTTCTACATGTTAGACAGTTACACAGAGGGGACAAAACCTAACTAGATAGATTTCGGTCGCTTTGCGATCCGTTCACGGTATCACCGTCTTCCATAACCCCCAATGCACGCGGTTGGAATAGTGCAGAGTGCGGCATAAGTTGATAATGCAGCTAAATATTAGCTTCGGAGATTTGAAATGAATCAAAAGAGGCATTCACAAATCATAAGAAAAATAGCCTGATCAACCAGGTTGTTAATGCTGGCTGCAAGTACTCCAACGTACGAATCACAGCCCTGCTGATCGCTTTCTGACTTTAAAGAGACTGTTGAGCAGTCTTGGGCCCCGGACACTTATTGCATTTTCTCTTAGTTTATTCATGGCACCCTGCAAAATAACCAATCAGAGGAGCCTTTCTCCAGTGATCACACGAAAACAAAAATACGGGAAGGGCATGGGACACCCACCCATGCAAGCAGTCCCATGAATCTTGCCCAAGATGCATTATACAAGCGTTCAAATTCTGAAGCAGATCGAATAAGCCGTTCTCGAGTAATAAACGAAGATTTGTGACAAAGCAAACTAAATAGCTTCTGAATATGTTCCGAAAAATACGAAAGTCTATCTTCGTTAAACGTAAAAAATAAAAAAATCCGAAACAATTCCGACAAAAATGTCCAAATTTTTATTTACACTGTGTTCTTTTCCAGCTAGTTATTGGTATTACGATTTCTACCCGACACGAAGTAGATAAAGACACGAAGCAACTGGAAATTAGATTAGGAAGCTGAGCAAGCGAAACGTCGTCTTAACCTGTCCTAAATTAAAATAATATTTGCAGTGTTTGCTGAGAACATAAAATGACGCAAAAAAAATCGTGTAAGAAAATTAATGAAGTCAAATGAGGATGCTTTTGGCGTTTATTTCCTGCTTCTCATTCCCTCTTCAATACATTAGTGAGATTGACCAGTTTCCTTTGTGACATTCTTGAAGTACACACGAGAAATGTTCGCCTTGTTGACATTAACAACGCTGTTTTCTGTCACGCTTGATATCATAGGAAGTTTGTTAAGTTAGACATAAGAATTAACAACTGGGCGTCTATACTGCAAACTAAATTGTTTGCAATCCTAATGGCACTAAAGGTAATTTATAACATTGAGCTTAACTCTAGGTCATCACTGAAGGCTCTGCACTCATATAATGACTCTAACAACATGCTCATTAGAGAAGCCAGATACAGATACTCAAAAATCCGGGAAAAAAGAATTAATGTACAATTGTTATTGATTACATCACACATTGAATTACTCCATGATAAAGTTGATAAGATGGCCAAGCATTAGAAATAATTTTAGGACAGAAGTAAATAATGAAACGTCATAGGAATGCTGTTAGAAGCCTAAGTAGATCTATAACCCACTGTGATAACATAAGCGTGGATAAATATGTTTATGGAACAACTTGTAGAGTCACGTTGTAGACAGATTTCTTGACAGACACACAGATGATGATTATGCTAAATGCATAGTATGTGATCAGCCCTATGGTCACTTGATCATTGTTCTTAATTGTACACGTATTGGGGAATGTAGAAATCTACGGTAAAGTAACTTATGTGATATGTCAAGGTATCTTTATTAATGAAAATAAGCAAATTAAGCAAATTAAGCAAAATAAGCAAATATTAAGCAAATTCCCTAAACTTGCAACAGATGAGTCAACTGCAGATATAAATCAGGATGCAATCCTGTTAATCCTTTTGAGGCCTAGTTCCAAGGCCTTTTTTGTACCCATATGTTCTTGTGCTACTCTCCACAGGATGGATAAGGTGCACAATTAACTAGCCACTAGCTTCCACAGGATGGATATAAGGTGCACAATAAAACAATCTCTTCCGCACCAAAATCTAATCTAAATCTAATCGCAGACAGCATTTTCTTGATTCGGCTCTAATACACGACAACACTTGTAACATAAATCTTTGTGTCTATTTTGTTTTAGTTGATGTTTCGCTTGCCCAATATTTATTAAATATTTGTTCTGATCTCTAGGACACACATGACCTGACCTTGGATGCCTCCTCACCTTATCTGGCTATGACTGTCTTGACTCACGGAATCGTTATAACACGATTGTAATGAAACCAACAGTCCAAGTGGTTAACGTACTGGCCTGTTTTAGGATTCACTAGCCATGGGTTCAAGTCCCCACCGTTCCCTGATTTTTCCTTCTGACTGACTTCTACATCTTCCTCTGACTTTCCTTCTGGCTTCCTTTCTTCTTTATTTCATTTCATTCTCTCGTCTTTATAATGGCCCAGGGAAGACGGAATTGCGTCTTAAAATTTTCTTTCCAAATTGTGGGTTAGTTGTGAATTGTTTCAGCAAAGTGACACAATTCAGTCTTTGCTTATATCAACAATTATATCCCAACAGCGAGAATACATGTTTGTGGGGTCTGTCAAAGGTGATAATCCCCACTTTTGCCAAAAAAAATTATTAATACTCAATCTTCAACCATATTCAGAATAGAAGACGAAGATCAATTCATGTATCCTACGCTAAATTGGCACATGATGGGCATATGAATAAATCCTTACCCTAAAGCCCGACTGAGTCAGAATATTGAGTAAAACTTGACTTAAGGTAGGTATAATTTTTCTTTGATCACTTTTCTCTCTGCTGTATATACATTCTCCTTCAGCGGTTTGTACAACTCGTTGGAAAATCTCAATAATTTTAGCGAGACGTCTGTTGCGACATAGTCAGGTGGAGAACTAAACACTTTATTGATATTGATATTTCAGTCAGGTTGTCGCAGTCACTCCTGTGCTGGTGTTGTTTTTAACCCCCTCCAGAGACCATCTTCAGACTTAATTCTTATCATTAAAACAGTTTTTTCTTACAGGAACTAACTGAACGAATAGATTTGTGATGACTCTTTCCAAGCTCTTTGTTGATCTCAGAGAACCAAGTTAAGCTGATTCCTCACTGTTGTTTATTCGGTTTCGAATTGCTCTAAACATTATCTCTGTATTTTCTCTATGAATTCATAAGAGTAATTAATTTTTCACAATCTTAAAGACTTATCCAGTAAAATAAAGTCTTAATAGAGGATATTAATACAATTAAAATTTACAAGTCTTTAATTATTTATCCAATAAAACTTTCCCCCGTATTCACGTTTTAAAATTGTTAGAGTCTCACGCTTAAGGAAACGAACACAACGAAGACCTGGTCTTCGAAAGGTGTGCAAAAATATGAAAGTCTGTAGAATGCCGTTGTACGTCGGGTAATGGCTGGTTTTGAGAAGGACTTATCTTGTATGGGCCAGTAGGTCTGCTGTAGTGTTCCTCCATTCTTATGTTCCTCTTACGCTGACTAGTATTCTTCCTGCAAGTCTAGAGTTTCTTACACACTTGCACTTGCAATTTTTTTTCCCCAGATCTATTATGTCTCATTCAGATATATTAAGCAGATTTCCTAAATTTGTTTATAACAGGTAAATGAACAGTAGATGTAAATCCAAATGTACTCCTGTTTACCCCTTTGGGGCCTAGTTCCTAGGCTTTCTGTGTATCCATATGCTCTTGAGCTACCGTCCACAGGATGGATATGGGGGGCACAATAAACTAGCCACTTCGGTGGCAAAATCTAATCTAATCACTCCGGAAGACGATAAGAGAACATGGGATGGGGGGTGGGGATCTGTCACTAGACAACAAGTAGGTAAATGGTTCAGAGAACCGACACGATGATAAATAAGACACTTGTGCAATACTTAAGTATCTTTACTGCGGAAACTCTTCGCCAGCCAGTGGCTTCCTTAGTCCAATACAGAGAAGAATGGTTGGAGATCAGAAGAAGTTTGAGGTAATCAGTCCCTCAGCCTTCAAGTCTGGCATAGGTGTCTCACCCATCAACAAGGAGACTATTGACACCAGAACTGGGAACTCAGCGGTCACGTTAGGTTTTCTAGCGCCGGGCCAGTCTGATGACACAGCTTTATTGAATTATCCAGGGCTTTAACCCTCTGGAATATTAATCTATACTACTGTTAGCACTACAGAACGGGTTATCTTATGACAATGATCAGTCAGGTTCTTGCCCTGACGAAGGCACTAACAACAAGTCATTTCCATCACCCGTTTCCTCAGTGGATGTTTACCAGATGAGAAACACAGACCCTCGAGAAGGACTGGTATCAGCTGGTTCAAAATGCCCCCCAAACCCCGGAAAATCGGTTAGAAAAGGTTTCTGATAGTGATTTCACGGTGTTGATGGCGTATTTCACCTTTGTTTTTCTTCCTGACCTCGCAGCCAGCAGCATCAGCCAGCATCATCCCAGCTCCCTCTCCAGTACTGTAATCATTCCTTAAGCGATCTTAATGATTCCCTGCCCTCTCAGGATGATTTATAATTTACCAGTCTCGATAATTTATAGTGGATTGGATGGGAATAGGGTTCCCATTTTTTGTACGCTTTGCAGCTATCTTTTATTCTGGTCGAATTCACTTTGCATCTGCTTTGCATAATGACCAGTTGGAAGTCGTAATGAGCAGGTGGTAGTCGTAATGAGCAGGTGAGGGCCGTAATGCGCAGCTGCAGTCAGCTTCTGGTCTTGAAACGATTAATTCAGAGGTTTTTGTAGAGGTTTCAGAGGCTCCTGGTGTTGGTGGATTCCTTGAGGCAAGCTCCTCTATAGTGGTGGTGAGTCGCCAACCACCACCACCAATAGATCCCCTGTTAGTGATCACCACCACTGGTGTTAATGATCACCACCACTGGTGTTAATGATCACCACCACTGGTGTTAGTGTTGAGCTCTACCACAACTGGTGTTAGTGATCACCACCACTGGTGTTAGTGATCACCACCACTGGTGTTAGTGATCACCACCACTGGTGTTAGTGATCACCACCACTGGTGTTAATGATCACCACCACTGGTGTTAGTGTTGAGCTCTACCACAACTGGTGTTAGTGTTGAGCTCTACCACAACTGGTGTTAGCAGTGAGCTCTAACATCAGAGCTTCAAAAGTGAGCTTTATCTCAACTTATCCTAATCTTTAATAAGCTTTATCATGTTTCTCTACACGGGAGCGTCATTATAAGCAGTATCATAGAACTTTAATAGAGCTTCATAAACGAGCTTCAATGTTGAGCTTACTCATTTAACTTCACAATTGAGCTTCATTAGTAAGCTTCATTTAAGCTTACTAATAAGTGAGCTTCAGAATTTTTTCATTAAGTGATAAACGAGGATCATAAGTGAGCTTCTTTAGAGCTCCATTATAAGTGAGCTTCATCGAAGCTCCATCATTTGTGAACTTCGGTAGTGAGCCTTGAAGCTTCACTATAAGTGAGCTTCGTGAGCTTAATGAGTGAGCTTCAATAGTGAGCCTTGGAGCTTCATCGTTAATGAGCTTAAGCGAGCTTTCGTCGTGAGCTTTATGAGAGCATCTTAAGTCAGCCTCATCATAAATGAGCTACGGACGTTTTTAAGTGAGTTTCAATATAAACTTTATTACAAGTGAGCTTTATTAAAGTTCAGAGCTTCGTGAGCTTCGCATCCCCACAGGAAAGCTTTATCATTGTAAATAAGCTTCGTCACAAGTGAGCATTAGAGCATTGTGAGTGAGGTTCATGAATTCATCATTATAAAATGAATTTTACTTAAGTAAGCTCACTAAGTAAGCTCACTCCTTCTTGAATACTTTCTTGGTGAACAAACACCAAAAGAGCTTTTTTCTGCTTTGAAATTTTCCAAACAAAATCAAATCTCACAGTATTTTAATTAGTTTCAGAGAGAACACTATCATAATATCATATATATCTACTGAATAAAAAGTCACAGTACCGTGACTGGAACAATAATTAGATAACCCACACATAGGAAACAAAAATTGACCATTGACTAGTCAGACCGAAACGTCGTAAAATTGAAATTGAATAATCCCACACTATTTACACAAGTTTTCACTAGCAAAGTCACAAACATTAGTCAACACAAGTGTCTAGTTCATCACAGCCTAAACTGAAAACACTGCGAGATACTTATTCTTCTCCACAGGTAACGTGTCTGTCAGTATTAGTGTTCGTAAGTCACGCCAACAGCATAGTATCAGTCTTCACTTCATTCGCTGTACGGGTAACACCACGGACAATCAAGAAAATGCTGGGATATATGGAATTCCTGGTGGAGGTTGTGATAAAACGTATGTCGGAAACACTGCCGGAAACTTGTCATCACACATAAACGAACACAAATATATTTCCGGAACACTTTGTGTTGCGGTAACTCGTATAAAGAGGGAGACATATTCAATAGAAAGTGTTCAGAAACTGCCCTCATCACAGCCTCCAACACTAATGTTCAAAATTAAGGAAGGTTACCATTAGCCAAACCTCTGGCAATACACAGCTGCTGAGCACACTAGACCCTCGTGGCCAGCCATCAAACTGACTCGCGAAATCGTAATAACACGACTGTAAACAAAACACGGAACTGGTGAGGTTTGAACCCATGGCGAGTGTGATCTAAAAGATGCTGGCCATGTGGTTGACACACTGGCCTGTGAGTTTTAGGGCTCACTCGCCATGGGTTCAAAACCCCACCTGATCCATCAAGCTGAACGTTCGTCACACTGTCGCACCTCATCGTCACACCTGCCTTGATGTTCTCCCCAGGTACTTCTATTGACTTGGAAAAACCTGCCGTACAGGTCAAACGTTGTCATTAATAAGCTTTTCTAGAATTGTTCTTTGCTCTTTTTACATACTAACCGTCAGCATTACCATTATAGTAAAAAATCTATGTAATAGTTGGTTTTGTCGGTGTTATTCATTTTTCCTATACTTGGCAAAATATCTTCTCTATATAACAGCTGTGAATCTGAAAAGGTTTCAATAAAATCGCCCAACATTAACATCCCATAGAAGACCAACGACACTGGGAGAATGTAGTAATAATAATATCTAAATCAGTAAATTGGAAAAGCTAGAAAAAAAGCGGTCAGAGTGACGCAGAGCACACCAGTGGCAACACACGTTCAACGCACAAAAACCAAAGAGAGAGAAAAAAAAACACTGAAAAATCGGTTGGTTATGGCGAGTTGGCTGGCCATCCTGGTGGTCTTTCCTGCCATTATTCTTATTAACTAAACATGTGAGTAATTAACGTAGTATGCGAGGCAGTGTACTCGCACGAAATGCACTTATTATTCATTAATCAGTGATTAGGCGAATACAAATGATCTGTACAGACAAATACGTAAGTGAAAGCTAATTAGCAGACTGAAATCAAATCAAATGTTGAGATAATCGAGCCGAATAGACAGCTTCTCCCCCCCACACACGACACAGTATCAGCTCCATGACAATGGGATTCGACCCTTGTAACCCGGGTTGTGATACCTGTCTCACACACACACCAAACACCCCACGGAGTGTTACCTGGAGATGGAGGGGCCAGGAGGCAATATCTGGGAGGTGGGCGTGGCCACAGGTGACATTCGGGCCAGAAAGATGACTCTTATTAATGACACACCGACCTGCTACCTTACGTTGCCGACGTCTTCATGCCAACTCATCGTAACACAGCGAGAATAAACGAAATATCTACATTATTCATGGAGATAAATGGTGAAATTACTGCCTACCGGCCATCACAAGTGGCTGGCAGGCATAGATAATAAGATGAGGCAGGCATTACGTCCTTGTTTTTGATTATGGCACAAACCCATTCGGAAATTCCATCATAGCATTATCAATTTCGCGTGAAATCATGCAAGGGTCTGGTCAGCGGTTATGCGGTCGTCGATATGACAGTGGACAAAAATCATCTTAGTTTTTTCCCCCCGTCGGTAAGCGTTTGTGACACAGCAGAAATGCTGTCGTGGGTTCTCCTACCAGTGGTTATTACATGTTGCTCTGAATATTCTCTTAGCCTCATTAATTGGGAAAACTAAAAAAAAAAAATGATATTCTAGACTTTGGAATACATTTTTGGTGTGCGAGTTCAGCTCT
The DNA here is from genome assembly GCA_009830355.1 of Cherax destructor. NCBI lineage: Eukaryota > Metazoa > Arthropoda > Malacostraca > Decapoda > Parastacidae > Cherax > Cherax destructor. The sequence continues at coordinate 433,633 of WNWK01000179.1, read as the reverse complement.
TTGGTCTGAAGGTGACCTCGGCGGAATTGTTATTTGCTCATTGACTTTGTCCAACGCTCTCTGAAATAGTCCAAAGCTCTCTGAACTTGTCAAACGCTTTCTGAACTAGCCCAACGCTCTCTGAACTTGTCCAACGCTCTTTGAACTTGCCCAACGCTCTCTGAACTTGTCCAACGCTCTTTGAACTTGTCCCCAAAGTTCACTGAAGATGTCACAAACGCAGTTATGAAAACGTTCCAAAGATCGCACGAGTAGAAATAAGCAGAGCTCAAAACAGTGGATATTAAGCTCAGCTGGCACCGTTGAGGTAAACAGGTGAAGTCACCGAGTCTGACTGTACAGGTGAAACCACCAGGAAGTCAACCAAGGTGTATGATATAACGTCTGTGCTGTTATCCTCACCCGTATACCGTATTACTCTCTTGTTGTGTGTGCCTCCCTTCTCTCTCCCGACCTCTTCTTTCTTCCTCTCTCTCTCTCTCTCTCTCTCTCTCTCTCTCTCTCTCTCTCTCTCTCTCTCTCTTCTCTCTCTCTCTCTCTTTCTCTCTTTTACGCAGGGTTCTCTCTCTTATCTTCCTCCCTTTCTCATCTGTACTTCAGTTCTCCCTCTTTCCCGCCCCTCTCTTCTTTCCTCCTCTCTCCCTGTCACCTCTCTTCTTGCTAACCTTCTGTTCCTCCTTCCTCTCTTCTCTCCTTCCTCCCTATTCTTACACCCCTCCCTGCCTCCCATCCCTGCCTCCCTCTCACGTGTCTTGGACCTGGCACCCTCCTGCGGCCATACCCTGCCAATTATCAGTCATAAATTCAAAAGCGATGGTTGATGTTATCAGGGAACAATCACAGGAACATGCGCAACCTGCATATTGAAATGAGTAATTGTGGAGGGGAATTAGATGCTGTGAGAGAGACTTATTGTGTCCAGCCACAGCGTGAGGAGTTGACGGTGGGGGTGGTTGAGATGGTGTTAGTGGTGGCGAGTGGTGGTGGTGGTGAGTGGGGATGGTTCATTGTATTATAATATTATTAATAATAACATTGACCGCGTGTTCGAACCCCACCCGTGGTATGGTTTTGGTTAATAACATTGTTGTTGTTACTACCTACGTAGCAGCTTGGAGTCTGTCTCCCTGGGAATCATCATCTTATTACAAAGACACGAGGGTGGCTGTACCTCTCAGCATCCTCTCTTTATCTTGGTCTTGATGATGAATTAGACACATATCCAACATCTGGGTATCTTGTAGACGTTTCGCCATCTAGTGGCTTTATGGCGAAACGTCTCTACAAGATACCCAGATGTTGCACATGTGTCTTAATTCATCATCTACGAATTCTGGCAGTATATGGTACTGTATATTTCGATGACATTCTGGGATCCTTTTCAGTGGTCATTACACTTTAGTTATCTATTTTTAAAGAAGGCTCAGTTAATTTATATGTATTAGCCCATAAGAACTGTGGACTGACAAGGGCGTATATCAGCCAATAAGAACCGGATTGACACGAGTGAATCAGCCAATAAGAACTTGGGGCTGACACGAGTGTATCAGCCAATAAGAACTTGTGGCTGGCACGAGTGTATCAGCCAATAAGAACTGGGGGTTTGACACGAGTGTATCAGCCAATAAGAACTTGGGGCTGACACGAGTGTATCAGCTAATAAGAACTTGGGGCTGACACGAGTGTATCAGCCAATAAGAACTTGGGGCTGACACGAGTGTATCAGCCAATAAGAACTTGGGGCTGACACGAATGTATCAGCCAATAAGAACTTGGGTCTGACACGAGTGTATCAGTTAATAAGAAGTTGGGGCTGACACCAGTGTATCAGCCAATAAGAACGCGCACTTCTAGTGAGAACGTAAACAAAGATGACTTGCTAGTTTCTCCAGGTCGTAGTTTAACATACATGAAGTAAATATTCTTAGTTTAAACTTGATTCATATTTATACTTATGAATATCAAGAACTTGTACATTCAAAACGTATGAAAAATCTAAGTAAATAAAACAAAAACTATAGTAGATGGCAGGGAAACACCGCTAGTTTCAACGCTGACGACTCTTTCATTACTCAGGTGTCACTAACTCAGGACGCATACACAGAGTGTATATCTCTCAGTGTGTATATATGAGAGAGTTTAATCCCTATCTTTGGAGATTAAAGTAATATTGTTTGGTGGTGAAAAGTCTTCGTAAAGCCTTACTGACCCTAGTGTAGTCGATAGGCTTTAAACCCATTAACCAACCAAGCAACCACACTGTGTAAGACGCCACCCGAAGACGCTACCCGAAGATCAGATCCAATTCGAGGAATTGGATCTGATCTTCTCTTTCTTGAATCGAAGCTGCTTGCCTACCAGTGTATCATTCGTTGAATGACCCCTTTGGGTTTAGAGCTGTGTTATTAAATCATTCATGGCGGGAAGAACATCCGCGTCAAAGCATTCACGGTTTTCCCGGAGTCGCATTTGGTGTCCACAGCCTGGTCCCAGACCAAGCCTCCTGGTTGTTAATTTGGTCGATCAAGCTGTTAGTGGCCATCACGTGCGGTCCAGTGTATGCACCACAACCCGGTTGATCAGGAACTCTTTTGAGGAATCTGTTGAGTTTTCTCTTGAAAACAGCTAGGGTGTTGGAGTCGATGAGTATACTGAATTATCTGTATGTGTAGTTACTTCGGAGTTCAGATTTGGCATCAATCCCTTTAGAATCTTCCAGGTGTGGATTATGACGTATCTTTCTCGCCTACTTTCTAGAGAATTCCACTTCCCGGTAATGAAGGTTCTTGACTGACTTCATAAGAGCTGTGAAGGATCTCCGTACACTTTCTGCTCAGCAATTTCGCTGTCTTGAAGTAAGGTGCTAAGACACAGCAGTACTCCAGCCTAGAGAGAACTAGTGACCTGATGAGTGTCATTATTGTCTTGGCCTCTCTTGTTCTGAAGGTTTTAGTTATTGAACGTTAGTCACCACGCCTCTCACGTACCTCCTGGGCACGTTAGTCACCACGCCTCTCACGTACCTCCTGGGCACGTTAGTCACCACGCCTCTCACGTACCTCCTGGGCACGTTAGTCACCACGCCTCTCAGTACCTCCTGGGCACGTTAGTCACCACGCCTCTCACGTACCTCCTGGGCACGTTAGTCACCACGCCTCTCACGTACCTCCTGGGCACGTTAGTCGCCACGCCTCTCACGTACCTCCTGGGCACGTCAGTCACCACGCCTCTCACGTAACCCCTGAGCACGTCAGTCACCACGCCTCTCACGTAACCCCTGAGCACGTCAGTCACCACGCAACTCACGTACCTCCTGGGCTCGTTAGTCACCACGCCTCTCACGTAACTCCTGGTCATGTCAGTCACCACGGTACTCCCTCACGGTACAGGTACGCACCATTTTAGTGATACGGAAGCACTAAAATCATGTTAAATTTCCCAAGCACTTCACAAATTTAATAACTGTCATATCGTAGGATTAATTTCTTGAGTATCCTCACTAGGACTTAAATCGCGACATGAATATGTTAGTTTGTAACTTAACAGTTTTTACTATTATGAGGCGAAATTAATAAAATTCACGATAGTTATTATGTATTAATTAAGGAATACTTTTATAAAAGTGAGGGGGGTAAATGTTCGTATTGTTAAGTCTGGAATCTAGGTCCAGGAAGTTTGATCTAGAACGCTGTTGGAGTAGCAATTAGCATGAGTTTTTTTTTTCATAATTAGAACAGTACATGATGTTTGAGGGATACATTTCTAGTACATATTGCTACGTGTTTATTACAGATTATGATACATAAATCTCATCCAGCTCCTCAGAGCTGGGGCGCGTGCCCAAGATACAGCAGGCATTACCCCTCTGAACAGCAGCGATGAGTCGCTGGAATAGAAAACTATTCCATCCTGGGATCCCTAGTTACCCTGATGAGTCTTTTGCCTAGCTCCTTAAGGAACTTAGATGCACTCTTTCCCCATGAGCCAAGGGTCTCCGAGCCTATGGGAACAAACATATAATGATGGGCAAGTTCACTGAATTTTCTAGACTTTTGGGACTCCCTGAAGCTGGCAGCTGCCCCTCCTTCCTCCCTGGTGTATTGGAGATAGGTATCAGCCAAGGTAGATGCACATGTGTAATCCCACACCACCTGCTTGCCGTCTGTCCAGGCTTGAAGGGTGATACCATCTGGATGTTTTTGGCTACCATCAGAGCATACAAAAACTTCTCAGAGGCAACAGACTTCGATGACTGATAAGTAACACGGCCTATTATATTAAAAATTCGGTTCTAATTGAATACATCAGAATCCAGGAGAGACAGAAGAGAGTAAAGCTATAAATGAAATAGAAAAAAAATCAAAATACTTTTTCTCGTATGCAAAATCCAGGTTATAAGAATATTTAGCATCGGACCTTTGATTACAGGTGGTCAGTCCCTCTAGGCTGAAGGACTGACCACCTCAAATACTATTTCTCCAAGGTTCATCGACTAATTACATCATCTATATTTGACTGGAAAAGCCTACCGTGCAGGCGAAACGTTTCAACAAAAGAGATACTAAGCTATTGCAGAAATGTTTTTCCTCAGTGTATCACTAATGCAGCAGAGTGGCTACAGGTACTTGAATGGTCTTCTAACTGAATACTGGAGTAATATTCCTCAGCTTCTACTATATTTCCACTGTCTTGGACTATTTTTTTTTTAATTAAATATTTTTGTTATTGGTTGAACAATTTGAAGTATTGGCAATTAATAAGGTTTTCTTGGTATGTTTGTCGTTGCGGTGGTCGTAGTAGTAATGATGTGGTGGTGGTGGTCGTGGTAGTAATGATGTGGTGGTGGTGGTAGTGATAACTGGGAAATGATAGTGATATAGTGATATTCTGGTTTATTTACTTGTGGTGGCAGTAGTGATGTGGTAATGAGTAATACAATGGTATTGTTGTTGTGGTACAAGGGTACCACAACAAGTGGTGAAACTCCTCTGCCAGATAGCAGAGGACTTGTAAGTCAATATCAAGACTATCTGCTGACAAGATCTATTTTTATATAAGCTTTTGAGGCAAGGATAGTAAACAAGAAGGCTCTCTCCCCATCTGCTGCTTCCTTGGACCACTGCCGACATGAAAACGGAGGAAAAATGCAACATACCATGGCAAGGAATTTACAGGATAGATGGATGTAGACTGAAGGCAAAGGCTTCAACTGCCTCTACCTAATTTGTACTTTTTCTATCGGTGATGTGGTAATGACTGTGATGGTATTGTGATACTGTAGATATGAAGATGCAATGTTACTGAAGTGTTTATGGTAGAGTGGTGTTGATGTTGTGGTATAGGGATGGTATTAACTTTGTTAATAACATAGGGATGGAAATAACTTTGTTAATAACATAGGGATGGTATTAACTTTGTTAATAACATAGGGATGGTATTAACTTTGTTAATAACACAGCGGAGTTCTCTGCTATATATCAAAATAAGACACTAAAAAAAAGTTCACCTCATAGAAAACTTCAGTAAAAAATGAATACATATAGATTTTTTTTTTTTAAATTCCAGAGGAAGAAAAGAATATTTATTTCATGCCTCCAATTTACATGTCAGCGTAATGTGGCTATAAATTTCGAAAGGTATTATTTAGGGTGTGATTTTTTTTTATTGCCCCTGTGATGTGAAATTGTCACAGGAGATAATTCAGGTGGTGGAGAGTGGCGTGAATAACATTAACACGAGGTAGTAACATCTGCACTATGAAACACCTAAGTTAAGATGGTGGTTATTGAGGATGATATACTGATATGAAATAGTGTAGTTGTTTATTGGTGTGTGTGTGTGTGTGGATGAAATATGTCGGGACTAGCAGTCAAAGTCTGGTTGAACCTTCATGTTTATTAGTTGAAAATATTAGTCTCCAGCATTGTCTCTCTCTCCACGTCCTGGTTGTGTGTGTGTGTGTGTACTCGCCTAGTTGTGGTTGCAGGGGTAGTCATAGCTCCTGGCCCCGAGCTGTGTGAGAGAGAGAGAGAATGTGCAATAGTGTTTCCAGCCCATCAAAAACACATTTAAATGGATATGATTATGGTTAAATAAGTGGATTTCTGTCAGTTTTGTGTGCCACGTCATGGCTCCAACATCATGCAAGTCAGACAGTGATAAATTAATACAAAAAGTAATACGCCCAAGATAGTTGCATGAAATTTTGTTTGAATTCTGAATTTGATATTTTATAATGCAAAAACTCTATATAAATTAAGAAGTGAAAAAATTTATTGAACGTTTGCAGTGGCATGATGCGGTGTTATACTTTTTTTGGTACTCTATACAATAAAAAAAAATGACAAAAGTCAAGTCTTAATTAAAAAGTGGGATCTGATGTTAATTACAAAACCTTCCAGGTACAATAAGTGAAGGTTCATCCTTCGTATATTTCGGCGATAAATTTTAGTTTGTAATGTCGATTATTATGTTTGTTTGACAAAGTTTTTCTTGGTAGTGCCAGTTAGAAATCTAATTACATAACTTAACGTAATCTAACGCAAAAAAAAGACGTAACCTAACGTAATGAATTAAACACTTGAGCAACACTTGGGTATATTGTGGGAACGTTTCGCCCCACAGTGGCTTCATCAGTCCAATACAGAGAAGAATAGTTGAAGATCACGGGACTGAGGAAGTTACTGGTTGGTAAAACCTTCCCATAATAACAACACCCAAGTGTTACACTAGTGTTAGTGTGAACAAATTATTTACATAATCTAACGTAGCGTAACCCAGCACAACCTAATGTAACGGTAACTTATTCCGTTATCGGCAGAAATACAACTGTTATGTATATGTCAGCTGATTGTTCAGACGTCGAGTCACTGGTACTTGGCCTAGTGACTTACGCGCTGGCCTGGAGGTTTACCACTAACCTGCCGCGAGTTCAATCCCCACCCGTACCGTGGTTTGGTACTCGCTATTAACTAACCCTGACGCGGCATAAGAACCAAACATAAAAGGTTGTATGGGTCGCAAAATATGCAATAATACCTGAGTACCACTGAGGAACAGCATTCAGTTAACAGTCCATCCCAGTTAACAATTTAAGTTAAATTTAACCTAAATTCTTATTTGAGGCATAATTTTTGTAAGTAGTATTCGTATATATATATATATATATATATATATATATATATATATATATATATATATATATATATATATATATATATATAATGTTGATGAAAAACTGAACTAAATTCATTGGAGTTTGGAAAAATACTGGTTTGTAGAAATAAATTTTATTCTTCAAAAATTCTGAAAAGGAATCAATTACCTCTATAAATAAGGTCAACATTATCAGTCAAAGAGCAAAAACTGAGCAGATCTAAAACACCTGTTGTTGTGGCCCTCCAGGACCGGAAGTGAATATTATTACTGAGAGTTGCTGTCTTCTCCTCTCCATACTGCAGTGTTGCTAATGTTCTCTCCTCTCCATACTGCAGTGTTGCTAATGTTCTCTCCTCTCCATACTGCAGTGTTGCTAATGTTCTCTCCTCTCCATACTGCAGTGTTGCTAATATTCTCTCCTCTCCATACTGCAGTGTTGCTAATGTTCTCTCCTCTCCATACTGCAGTGTTGCTAATATTTTCTCCTCTCCATACTGCAGTGTTGCTAATGTTCTCTCCTATCCATACTGCAGTGTTGCTAATGTTCTCTCCTCTCCATACTGCAGTGTTGCTAATATTCTCTCCTCTCCATACTGCAGTGTTGCAAATGTTCTCTCCTCTCCATACTGCAGTGTTGCTAATGTTCTCTCCTCTCCATACTGCAGTGTTGCAAATGTTCTCTCCTCTCCATACTGCAGTGTTGCTAATATTCTCTCCTCTCCATACTGCAGTGTTGCAAATGTTCTCTCCTCTCCATACTGCAGTGTTGCTAATGTTCTCTCCTCTCCATACTGCAGTGTTGCTAATGTTCTCTCCTATCCATACTGCAGTGTTGCTAATGTTCTCTCCTCTCCATACTGCAGTGTTGCTAATGTTCTCTCCTCTCCATACTGCAGTGTTGCTAATATTCTCTCCTCTCCATACTGCAGTGTTGCTAATGTTCTCTCCTCTCCATACTGCAGTGTTGCTAATGTTTTCTCCTCTCCATACTGCAGTGTTGCTAATGTTCTCTCCTATCCATACTGCAGTGTTGCTAATGTTCTCTCCTCTCCATACTGCAGTGTTGCTAATATTCTCTCCTCTCCATACTGCAGTGTTGCAAATGTTCTCTCCTCTCCATACTGCAGTGTTGCTAATGTTCTCTCCTCTCCATACTGCAGTGTTGCTAATGTTCTCTCCTCTCCATACTGCAGTGTTGCTAATATTCTCTCCTCTCCATACTGCAGTGTTGCAAATGTTCTCTCCTCTCCATACTGCAGTGTTGCTAATGTTCTCTCCTCTCCATACTGCAGTGTTGCTAATGTTCTCTCCTCTCCATACTGCAGTGTTGCTAATGTTCTCTCCTCTCCATACTGCAGTGTTGCTAATGTTCTCTCCTCTCCATACTGCAGTGTTGCTAATGTTCTCTCCTCTCCATACTGCAGTGTTGCTAATGTTCTCTCCTCTCCATACTGCAGTGTTACTAATGTCTAATTTTCGCCCATAACTGTCATCATCTAAAAAAATAATTATCTACATAATTATGCCGACCCTACGCCAGCTATGTAGTCATAAAGTGTAAGTCACATACATAAATCTAAAGTGTTCAAATAGTGTAACTACTGAAATATTATTGTATTAATATTGGTAGAATAACCGACAATAAGCTAAACGTTGCCACAATAAAATGTCACATTAGTTGCATTTGTGTCCTTTTACTTGAAATATTACTCGCTGCTATGCTATGTAATCTATGCTTTAAAACAATAATATACACTCCTAGAATGTTTACTAGATTTTTAAGCTTTCGATTATTTTCAAAAATCAGTCACGGGAAGACGTAAATCCGTAGGAGGTGATAACTGGAAGATGCTTTCTTCTTCCGGTTATCTCTGTACCAGGACCCTGAAGGTGCCTGGTATGGAGACGGCCGGAAGGAAGCCTCATGCTACGATGAAATACAAGGATACGAGGCCGCAGAATAATCTGCCAAATCAACCACTAGGGATGGCAAGGTACTTGTCCCACTGTCAGATTCAAGGCATGTAAATTTTCCAGTGTAACTGCTGCTCCCTACCTTCTCTGTTATATATTTAGCACATCCAACCCTGTAGCGCTGTATGGCCCTTGTGGATTTGGCACTTAATTCTGATTGTAATAGTAATAATTAAGTGCACTATTCATCGGCTGTGCCATGGCTAAACTACCGAAAAGGAAATCGAGAATGTAGCCGAAGAACGATGCCGGCAGTGCCACCAGACTGCCACACAAACATTAATGTACTACGTGCTGGGCCGCCCGTGACACTCCCACCAACAAATACACCAGAAATAAGCCAAATTAATATAAAAAGAACACCATCGTTGATCATGTTAGTGTTCACACTGACATGTTTATGCAGAAGATCGTTGATTAGAAATTGGCCATATAGCGATTCTCTTTGTTTTATTGCTAATGTGTTTACTGTCTGTCTAGCGCTCATAGCGGTAAATAACCATAATACATTGATGCCCATCTTTGCTGTGACATACCTGTGACCTCTTTCGTGACTTCTTTCTCCCTTGCTACCAGGCCACAGGCCAACCTTCCTTGTTGATCGCCTAATCAACCAGGTTGGACAAGTTTCCCTACAGGCCCACAGAGCTATCAGCACACAGGTGATCAAGAATTGTGCAAGAGATAGTGATCCACTTTCGTCTTGAAACCTCTGTCTTATTAACACTAATATTTCAGATATTTCCTGGTAAGCATCTTAACCGGGGTATCCTCTAATTCCCCAATAACTTCTCCCTCACAAAAAAATATACAAAAATACAGAAAACAAATATATTTGGAATTAATGCATATTTACTGAGACGGATGCACTTCCTGTCATCTCTACAGCATCATGTCAGCCACAGGGAGAGACCAGTGCTACATCCGTGATCTCAGGTCAAGTACTTTAATAAGAGTAGATTTTAAGATGTTCGTAATGAACCACTGAGCGGGTCATTGTAATGTCTAAATCCGCATAGCAATAACAACAGCAACACTGAAAGCAGTACCAAAAGCACTTACTAACAGCACCGAAAAAAATAAAACAGCAGCGCTGTTGAAGAATTAGAAAACACCGCAACAGCATGAAGAACAAATAGAACAGTGATGGTGCCAGCAGCAGTACTAACGGCAGCACTTTTAATAATCTTCAACAGAAGCAGAAGTAATTACAGAAACAGTAACAGGATTAGCAGTATACGGAGCAGCATAAACAGAAGCACCAAAAAGAGCAGCAGCACAAGCAACAACAGCTCTTGCAGGAAGAGCAGCAAGAGGGAAATACACGTCAGTGAAATTTACCTACAATCATTTAAATAAGTCAACTATATCAATAAGGTGAGAATTGATAAAGTCCCTTGTGGATGAAACGTCTTCGAAATAAGATGTCATAATCCGCACATTGTGTCGTTAACAAAGTAACAGGAGAAACAACAGAAGCAACGGCAACAGAAGTCACAGCAAGTCTAAGCAAGATATATGATGAGGTTTCTGGTGTGGAGGAAGGGTATGTGGTGAGGTTTCTGGTGTGGAGGGAGGGTATGTGGTGAGGCTTCTGGTGTGGAAGGAAGGTATGTGGTGGGGCTTCTGGTGTGGAGGGAGGGTATGTGGTGAGGTTTCTGGTGTGGAGGGAGGGTATGTGGTGAGGCTTCTGGTGTGGAAGGAAGGTATGTGGTGGGGCTTCTGGTGTGGAAGGAAGGTATGTGGTGGGGCTTCTGGTGTGGAAGGAAGGTATGTGGTGAGGCTTCTAGTGTGGAAGGAAGGTATGTGGTGAGGCTTCTAGTGTGGAAGGAAGGTATGTGGTGAGGCTTCTGGTGTGGAAGGAAGGTATGTGGTGGGGCTTCTGGTGTGGAAGGAAGGTATGTGGTGAGGCTTCTAGTGTGGAAGGAAGGTATGTGGTGAGGCTTCTAGTGTGGAAGGAAGGTATGTGGTGGGGCTTCTGGTGTGGAAGGAAGGTATGTGGTGGGGCTTCTGGTGTGGAAGGAAGGTATGGCAGAGGCTTCTGGTGTGGAAGGAAGGTATGTGGTGAGGCTTCTGGTGTGGAAGGAAGGTATGTGGTGGGGCTTCTGGTGTGGAAGGAAGGTATGTGGTGGGGCTTCTGGTGTGGAGGGAGGGTATGTGGCGAGGCTGGGTGGAGGCTTCCAGTGTTACAACGTGACAGTCTCAGTGTTTATAGTAATAGTAACAAGATTCTCGGCTGTCATTATTTCACATTAACTTCTTGTAATCACGACAGCCTGGGGAAGATACCTGAGAGAGGGAAGGGGAGAGGGATGGGGTCTGGAAGAGGGATGGGGTCCGGGAGAGGGATGAGGTTCGGGAGAGGGCTGGGGCCCGTGAGAGAGGGATGGGGTCCGGGAGAGAGGGATTGGGTCCGGGAGAGAGGGATGGGGTCCGGGAGAGGGATGGGGTCCGGGAGAGAGTTATGGGGTCCGGGAGAGAGAATGGGGTCCGGGAGAGCAAAGCATGAAATGGGGCACTAGGATTCAGTTTTAACTGAGTTCTTCAGGACACTGATGCTATTACATTCTAAATGACAGTTTTCCTGCTACAATCCATCACTGAGGATGGATTGTACAGTTGAAGTGGAGAAGTCTTTCAGACTGAATCTGGAGATTTCAGTAATGCTATGAGAATATTGTCAAGCATTACACTGTGCATTCCGTAGTTACAACAGCTTCAAAGGTTCCATTCCAGCTGGGATGGAAATTGCGTTTATTATGGATTTCTATTGTCTCAGGGTAGAGTTTTATCAGGTACTCACCTATTTGTGGTTGCAGGGGTCGAGACTCAGCTCCTGGAGTCATGACCTAACCTTGTGTATAACAACCTAGTGTATAACAACCTAGTGTATAACAACATAGTGCATAACCTAGTGTGTAAGTAAGGTTTTCTCTTCAAGTGTCATTCGGAACTTATTCTCCACTAAAACAAAAACTGCTACCTGAAAACTCACCCAAAGTGGTCAAGCCACTTGACCTTTCTTACCTCTCTCTTCCTGTTTATCAACAACCTTATTTACTTCTCTGTTCTATCTCAGTCCTTCCCCTTCCCATTCTTACCTTGCATGTCGGCAATAGCTTTCATTCTACATACATTTCTGGCAATACTGTTACTGCCGGAGAGTGACTCCATGACGTAAAATTATGGTGTCTTAAAATGTGCTCGCGTTCCACGAAAACAATAATATTTATATCAAAGCTGAAGAGAAATCTCGTCAGAGTGCACCAAGCATTTGCCAGTTCGTGGTTTCTATTACACACGCATTACCCTCACAACAACACTGAACGCAAGTGTGTAATTGAGTAGCGCCAACCAATGGGTCTCGTGAGACTCAACCTTAGTATAAGTGGAATGGGCAAAACCAGGAGACTACACCCAAATAGTAGACGCGAGAATAACCTTGTGAAATAGGAGAGGGAGGCAGGACAGAAGGAAGAATGCAATGGCAATGAGTAAAGAAGGTGTAGGGCGAAATAAATGAATTGTGAGAAGAGAGAGAGAAATATGTTAGAGGGGGAAAGAGAAGAAATATATAACTATAAGAGACGGATGAAGGAGAGAGCATGGGTTAAACTCCCTATGGTGTATAGAAATATACCTTATTAAATCTTATTAAAGCCACCTGGGCGAGTGCTTAACGCACTGACCTGTTAGTTTTAGGACTCGCCATGGATTCAAGCCCCACCCGTTCCATCATTTGTTTACAATCGTGTTATTACGAATTCGCGAGTAAGAGAGCAAGCTACTGAGACCGCTTACACAGTGTAAGCGGAGTGCACTTACACAAAGTGTGCCAGCGCTCACTAATTGGCATTCTGGATGAATAATGTAATTGCAGTTCCAGCTGACAAAATAATGACTCAGACAGTGATCAATGACTACAGTGTCATTGATGTCAGTCGCTGGTAGACTTGTTGACATTTTTTTTTTTTGTGAAACTTCAACCTGCAGTATGGGTTCAGAAAGGTCGCTTCACAGCTGGTTCCTAGTTGAACCTCGAAGTACTGTGGCACAAGTTTCTGGATGAACCGAAGAACGCACGGAGTCGCGTCCCACATGGTTGACCAGTGTTGTCTTGTTTACCAGTGGGTCCCGGCCCAGGCCTTCTCCATGCGGTGACCTGGCAGGTTGACAGGTGTAAACCAGCTGATTCTCGTAACCTGACTACCAAACCAATACAGAGGTTATACATGTACTAGTCATTACTACATGAACACACGAGGTCAGGACTACCTGATTAGCTGTAGAAATACAAATATATATGGTTCCCCCCGAAAGGAGGCTATCAGTGGAGGCAGAAATATGAAAGTTTCAGATATAGTGATGCTGAAATGTTGTATAGATGTGAAGTATTAGTGCAGCGAGGAGATGCAAAGGTCACTATCAGTACAATGTCGTGCAGATAGTGAGCGAAGACACAAGAAAACGGTGAGTGGAAGGAAAGCTAGAATTCCCCTTTTTTACCTCCACTCTCACTTAACCAATCTTCCTTCCCTTGCTTTCCTTCCGCCCATCCCTCCCTCCCTTCCTACCTGCCTCTCTCCGATTTCTCTCATTTCCCTCCTTTCTCTCATTTCGAACCTCCCACGCCTTTCCTCTTTCAGTGCTTCTCCCTCCTTCCAAACGCCTCTACTTCCTAACCCTCTCTCTTTCCTTCCTTCACCTCTCCCCGCCACCCTCTCCTGTCCTTCCATAGTCTCCCTCCCTCCCCCTCTCCTCCAGTCTTGCACATGGTGGAGTTTCTAGCGTCGCCTCCCGACCAATAATGGAGGTTTAGCGACATAAAGCCGCTCTAGCGACAAGCAAAGTGGTAGTCCGGTTAATTTTACGCTCCCACTGCCACTTTTGGGGGTAAACTACCTCGTTATGCCGTCCCCTGTTTAACTGTGTGTGCGCGCGTGTGTGTGTGTGTGTGCATGTGTGTGTGCGTGCATGTGTGTATGAGTGTGTATGTATGTATGTGTGTATGTATGTGTGTTGTTTGTGTGTGCGCCTACGTATGTATGTATACGTGTGAGTGTGTGTACTTACGTACGTACTCACCTACATGTGGTTGCAGGGGTCGAATCTCAGCTCCTGGCCGCCTCTCGCAACATTTGTCTTATTGAGTTCTTTAAAAGATTATTACACTAGGGTCCTTCATACGTTCCTTTCATTGTATTTGGTGGTCCTCCTGTGGTTGTATAGATGCAATGTAATCGTTGACAATAACCCTGGTAAGGGAAGGGAGTAAGGAAGAAGGATGACGTAGATGAGACGACACTAGAAGTTAGGTGTAACTAGTAGCAGTGGGGTGTGTGGACGCTGGCGTAGATGACACGACACAAGAAGTTAGGTGTAACTAGTAGCAGTGGGGTATGTGGAAGCTGGCGTAATTGAGACGACACTAGGAGAAGTCAGGTGTAACTAGCAGCAGTGGGGTATGGGACGCTTGCGTAGATGAGATGACACTAGGAGAAGTTAGGTGTAACTAGCAGCAGTGGAGTTTGTGGACGCTGGCGTAGATGAGACGACACTAGGAGAAGTCAGGTGTAACTAGCAGCAGTGGGGTGTGTGGACGCTGGCGTAGAAGAGACGACACTAGGAGAAGTCAGGTGTAACTAGCAGCAGTGGGGTGTGTGGACGCTGGCGTAGAAGAGACGACACTAGGAGAAGTCAGGTGTAACTAGCAACAGTGGGGTGTGTGGACGCTGGCGTAGAAGAGACGACACTAGGAGAAGTCAGGTGTAACTAGCAGCAGTGGGGTGTGTGGACGCTGGCGTAGAAGAGACGACACTAGGAGAAGTCAGGTGTAACTAGCAACAGTGGGGTGTGTGGACGCTGGCGTAGAAGAGACGACACTAGGAGAAGTCAGGTGTAACTAGTAGCAGTGGTGTGTGTGGACGCTGGCGTAGATGAGACGACACTAGGAGAAGTCAGGTGTAACTAGCAGCAGTGGGGTGTGTGGACGCTGGCGTAGAAGAACGACACTAGGAGAAGTCAGGTGTAACTAGCAGCATGGGGTGTGTGGACATGGCGTAGAAGAGACGACACTGGAGAAGTCAGGTGTAACTACAACAGTGGGGTGTGTGGACGCTGGCGTAGAAGAGACGACACTAGGAAAGTCAGGTGTAACTAGCAGCAGTGGGGTGTGTGGACGCTGGCGTAGAAGAGACGACACTAGGAGAAGTCAGGTGTAACTAGCAACAGTGGGGTGTGTGGACGCTGGCGTAGAAGAGACGACACTAGGAGAAGTCAGGTGTAACTAGTAGCAGTGGTGTGTGTGGACGCTGGCGTAGATGAGACGACACAAGGAGAAGTCAGGTGTAACTAGCAACAGTGGGGTGTGTGGACGCTGGCGTACTTGTACTTGCTGATGCGTTTTACCGTGTAATATTAGCCCTGCAAGCAGGCTGACAGGCTGACAGGCTGACAGGCTGACTACACTGAGGGCTCCCTTATTTTGTTCTTTATCAGAAATATGTATGAGGCCTCAAAGCATCGTTTTCCTTATTAACATAATAAGTTTAGTGTGTACTTAAATCCATGAGATGTGTTTCTCTGTGTATAACAGTGTAATTTGTGGACTTTTCACGAGTGTTTCAAACTTTAATACCTTGTTCATTAATATTATTGCACTAGTAGGGTGTTCCAGCATGGGTACACCAAATGCAACAAAAATTAAGAACAATGAACTTCCATTGTCTTGAGGGTCGTGCAGTGTAAAGTGCTGGCAGCATCTAACACACACACACAACTTTCATCAATATGTTCGAATTATATATAAAAATATATTGACTTATCAATAGAATTCCACTCGGATTTAGCTCTTTCTTTTATATATGGTAAGTTTCGAAAATTGTAAATAACGTAGGTGAAGTAAATGCATTGGTAAGATTTGACATTGTTAGACTCGAGTGAGTGAGTGAGAGTAGGCAGGACCTGCCTCTCATGCACCGTTAATTAAACTAACATTTGTGACGTGTTTTTTTCTTCTTCTCATGTTCTAATGTGACATCACAACGACAAGATCAGACACTGTGCCCATTTCACAAAGTGCACAACTGTAACCACAAATACGTTATCTCATGAACACTAAATAACCATTTCACATCTGGTTCTAAACAGATTCAATAAACATTTTAACGTGATTGTATTCTTTGTAAATGGCCTGGAGTGTTGAGCACTTCCACACAACCATCACAATAAAACTAATATATATAGAGAAGCGACAACACTTCATAGCGCAACACAAAGACTACGAACACAACACCTGAGCAAGTGTCAGGTAAATCATGGAGACCTGTGAGTTAAATCTTAAGAAACAAGGAGTCACAGTGTCAGCCGCGGTAGGTAGAGTGTAGCCGCGTCTTCCTCCTCCTGCCCTTCTCCACGGTAGTTGAGGATGCTGATGGTGCACATCTCTGGTGGGGGAGATGAAGGCGCGCACAGTCAGCCGTGATGCTCACTTGTCATCACCCACGCTCACCTATGCGCCGACCGTGATGCTCACTTGTCATCCCTCACGCTCACCTGCCGACCGCGATGCTCACTTGTCATCCCCCACGCTCACCTGCCGACCGTGATGCTCACATGTCATCCCCCACGCTCACCTGCGCACAGACCGTGATGCTCACTTGTCATCCGGCCGTGTAAACACACATTTCTTCACACCTCACTGCTTGCTACACCAGCCACTAGCAACGAGTGACGTGTGGCCAGCCACTGTGACATTTTATTAATTATACGAGAGAGAGAGAGAGAGAGAGAGAGAGAGAGAGAGAGAGAGAGAGAGAGAGAGAGAGAGAGAAATCCTTGGTCTTGGACAGACAAGGTTTTTCACCTGATTAATTACATTATTCCACCTCTAAATAGGCACGATGGGACCCTCTCTACTAACAGTCAAGAGAAAGCTAACCTCTGTGCTAACCACTTTGCTGCCAAGATGCAAGTCCCTGATTCAGCAAGGGAGCCTCCTTTGATAGCTGCAACAAGTTTCAAAGTTGTTAGAGGCGACAATAAGACAGGCTGAAGTGTATCTTCTCCTTCAATCCCTGAACCAAGAAAAGGCTGTGGGCCCAGATAAGGTTAGCCTAAGACTCCTGAGCAGATGTGCAGACCAGCTTGAATAACTAACTCTCATCTATCAGCACTGCCTAACACAGAGTAAATGGGCATCTCTGTGTATAGAAGAAAATGTCGTCCCTCTTCACAAAAAAGAACAGCGGAAATTATCAACTACAGACCAGTGTCACTCCTGTCAATCACTGGCAAGATTCTTGAGATAATAATAATAAAGGTCACTCTGCTGCTGATCTACTGTTAAACCTGTCCAATATGTGGCATCAGTCAATGGATGACTTCAAGATGAGCTGTGTAGTAGCCCTTGAAATAGCTGGGGGTTTCGACCGTGTATGGCACCAGGGACTCTCGGCTATACTGCAAGCACTAAGAGATCTCTTTGAGTAGTTCTCAATGGGACATAGTAAAAATAGGCACTCTATCGGTGCCAGTGTTCCACAGGGAATTGTGCTTGGACCATTGTTATGGAATGTCTACTTCAATGACCTCTTTCATCTATAATAATAATAATATCTTTATTTACTACAAGTACATGTACATGGTATACAGTCCTAGCTGACATCAATGACATGCTACTATATAGAAAGCCCCTTGTTATGCAGACCATTTCGGGCAAATTAAGTCAGTGTCCCAGGATGCGACCCACACCAGTCTACTAACACCCGGGTACCCCTTTTACTGATAGGGAACATAGACAACAGGTGTAAAGAAACACGCCCAATGTTTCTACTCTGGCTGGGAATCGAACCCAGACCCTCGCCGTGTGAAGCGAGAGCTTTAGCCACCAGGCCACCAAATTTTACAAGATAACTGGACTAGAATACACTGGTAAACTATTACTTTACCAAAAACAGGGTAGGTACTAGAGGGGGATCAATAAGTTGACCTAATATCCTCTGGAGATGTCTTTACTTAATAGATGTCACATTATGTAACACTGGTGTTGTCTTGATGCTGTCTTGATGTTGTCTTGATGTTGTCTTGGAGATGTCTTGTAGTTGTCTTGATGTTGTCTTGATGTTGTCTTGATGTTGTCTTGATGTTGTCTTGGAGATGTCTTGTAGTTGTCTTGATGTTGTCTTGATGTTGTCTTGATGTTGTCTTGGAGTTGCCTTGTTGTCTTAGGGTTGCCTTGGTGTTGTCTTGGGGTTGCCTTGGGGTTGCCTTGGGGTTGTCTTGGGGTTGCCTTGTCTTTGGGTTGCCTTGGGGTTGTTTTGGGGTTACCTTTGGGTTGTCTTGGGGTTGCCTTGGGATTGCCTTGGGGTTGTCTTGTTGTCTTTGGGTTGCCTTGGGGTTGTCTTGGGGTTGTCTTGGGATTGCCTTAGGGTTGTATTGTGGTTGTCTTGGGGTTGCCTTGGGGTTGTCTTGGGGTTGCCTTGGTGTTGCCTTTGGGTTGCCTTGTTGTCTTTGGGTTGCCTTGGGGTTGTCTTGGGGTTGCGTTGGGGTTGCGTTGGGGTTGCCTTGGGGTTGCGTTGGGATTGCGTTGGGATTGCCTTGGGGTTGCCTTAGGGTTGTCTTGTGGTTGTCTTGGGGTTGCCATGGTGTTGCCTTGGTTGCCCTGGGGTTGCCTTAGGGTTGTCTTGTGATTGTCTTGGGGTTGCCTTGGGGTTGTCTTGTGATTGTCTTGGGGTTGTCTTGGGATTACCTTAGGGTTGTCTTGTGATTGTCTTGGGGTTGTCTTGGGATTGCCTTGGCGTTGTCTTTGGATTGCCTTAGGGTTGTCTTGTGATTGTCTTGGGGTTGTCTTGGGATTGCCTTGGGGTTGTCTTGGGATTGCCTTGGGGTTGTCTTGGGGTTACTGGTATGTAAGGCTATGCTAATAAAGACGAACTACCAGGTAGAGTTAGGTTATTATGACTTAGTTTACTTGCGCCCGCCCGCTCAATCACCCACCCACCTGCCTGCTTACCTGCCCTCCCACTCACCGCCCTCCCACTCACCGCCCGCAAATCACCGGCTTAGTTGCTTGAAGCCCATCCACCGGCCCGCCCATCCACCGGCCCGCCCATCCACCCATCTGCCGCCCGCACCCACGAGCTCATGCAAACAGGTTCTGAAGTATATAATATAATAACAAAAAAGGCACAATACCGTGACTGGAACAATACACACACAACCCGCACATATAAAAGGGAGGAGCTTACGACGACGTTTCGGCCCGACTTGGACCATTTACAAAGTCACTACTTCGGAGAAACTGGCCGATCTCTTTCTGACAGACTCAAGGAGCACAAAAATAGTGTTAGGCTTGCCGACACTAATAATGCTCTTTTCTGTCATGTCAGAGATCACAGTCATCCTATTGATTGGTCGTCTGCTAAAACTGTCTACCCTACGTCCAACTTTCATAGTCGCCGCCTGGTTGAATCCTCCCTTATACATAACTTTCCCTGTATGAATCTTAGCCCTGGCTTTGTCTCTGTTGATGCTTTCCTCTCTCATTACATTGTTAAATGCTCTAAACTTCAGAACACCCGTGACTTAACCTGATTCCTTCCCTTTCATCTCTTCCCCTTCTCTTTTTTTCTCCTATGGGTTTTCCTTTCTTTCTTTTCTTTTGCCTTGTATTTGTCCTTCATTTTATTCGCCTTTCCTCCCTCTATGTTCTCGTCCCACCCTTGCGGGCCGCTAGCCTCATTGCAGTGCTCCTTTCCTAGAATATGACTGTCTCCACTACTACTATTACTACTACTACCACTTATACTACTTACTCAATTATTACCCCACTCTCTTGTACCCTCCCCTGTCTGCCTGCCTATAAATACCCCTTCCTCTGTCTCTGTGTGTTAGTGTGACTTTGTAAATGGTCCAAGTCGGGCCGAAACGTCGTCGTAAGCTCCTCCCTTTTATATGTGCGGTTGTGTATGTATATAATATAATAGTTTCTCACTACACTAGCAACCACAACAACCACCATCACTACCACCACAACCGTCATCACCACCACAACCACTATCACCACCACAACCACCATCACCATCACTACCATCATCACCATCACCACCACAACCACCATCACCACCACAACCATCACAATCACCACTACCACCACAACCACCAATACTACCACAACCACCATCACTACCAAATCCACCATCACTACCACAACCACCATCACTACCACCACAACCACCATAACCACCATCACTACCACCACAACCACCATCGCTACCATCACTACCACCACAACCACCATCGCTATCACCACCACTACCACCACAACCACCATCACTACCACCACCATCACTACTACCACAACCACCATCGCTACCACTATCACTGCCACCACAACCACCATCGCTACCACCATCACTACCACCACAACCACAATCACTACCACCACAGCCACCATCCCTGAAACCACTAAGATGTCAGAGGTTACCTGCGCTTTGGTTAAGATATCAGAGGTTAGTTCCTGTTAATTAACATTCAGAAGACTTAACTCAGTTAAGATGAGCCAACTTAACTCCTCTTTGTGATAATGTAAGGAATTACCTAATTTAGTTAAGATACTGGGAAAGTTACCTTCCTTTAGTTAAGATACTGGGAAAGTTGCCTTCCTTTAGTTAAGATACTGGGGAAGTTGCCTTCCTTTAGTTAAGATACTGGGAAAGTTGCCTTCCTTTAGTTAAGATACTGGGAAAGTTACCTTCCTTTAGTTAAGATACTGGGGAAGTTACCTTCCTTTAGTTAAGATACTGGGGAAATTACTTAGCTTTAGTTAAGATACTGGGAAAGTTGCCTTCCTTTAGTTAAGATACTGGGGAAGTTGCCTTCCTTTAGTTAAGATACTGGGAAAGTTACCTTCCTTTAGTTAAGATACTGGGGAAGTTACCTTCCTTTAGTTAAGATACTGGGGAAATTACTTAGCTTTAGTTAAGATACTGGGGAAGTTACTTAGCTTTAGTTAAGTTACTGGGGAAGTTACTTAGCTTTAGTTAAGTTACTGGGGAAGTTACTTAGCTTTAGTTAAGATACTGAGGTAGTTACTTAGCTTTAGTTAAGATACTGGGGAAGTTACTTAGCTTTAGTTAAGATACTGAGGTAGTTACTTAGCTTTAGTTAAGATACTGGGGAAGTTACTTATCTTTAGCTAAGATTCTGTGGAAAATACTCACCTTTATTTAAAACACTCGGGGAAAATACTCACCTTTATTTAAAACACTCGGGGAAAATACTCACCTTTAGGTAAGACGGAAAATTATATAAAAAAATTAAATACTTACAATTTTCGAGGTGATGGTTCTGCAGGTGGTTATTCAGAGTGTTAATAATAGTATTATTGTTGGGAGAACAGTGGTACGAACCTCGCCTGCAAGAACCAGAGAGAACGATATTATTAATCGCTGATCTTCAGTGATGATCTAGTTTGATAACTGGTTGTGTGTGTGTGTGTGTGTGTGTGTGTCCCTTCAGTAAGAAAAATCACCGTGTGGACAGTGAAGATATATAACGAGACTAAAACATCAAAACTACA
Organism: Cherax destructor; assembly: GCA_009830355.1. Taxonomy (NCBI): domain Eukaryota; kingdom Metazoa; phylum Arthropoda; class Malacostraca; order Decapoda; family Parastacidae; genus Cherax; species Cherax destructor. Next base: position 411,921 of record WNWK01000179.1, on the reverse strand, counting down.
TGTATGTAACACGGGGTCAGCAACCACAAACTCCATAGAGTTTATAGTGTGTGAGAGCCAGAAGACAATTCGGTGCTCTATACACTCCAAAGATTCACACAGACATGATAACTAAGCTTTCACTCACAAGCAATATCTATCTCTTCTTTCCCACCTTACAAGTAAATACCATTCACGAACGTACACATGTAATTAAACCATAAATAATGCGTGAATTTGTCTAAATGCTCAGTGCCAGGAAATTAGAAATGTAGCAACTGGGATGTGTTTAGATTAAGACCTTAAATTTCATAGAGGTCCCAGCAGGTACCTCGGTAATTATAACTACCCAAATAAGTTTAATTATTATTGTCTGCGAAAGCGCTAAGCTCATGTGAATAATTTATTTACAACAAATCTGATAAGACTGAAGCTACGAGCGGGCAGTTAAATTAAAGAACAAAGTAACTTACCACAAATTGTACAAAAATAGAGCAGGATCACCTGCAAACAGGTAGCCATGGGCAAGGTACACGTATCTGTACTAATGTACGGAGTACGTTCGCTTACCGGGTAGACCGTGACTTACGAACAAGACGGCCTGTTACCCATGTTCACCTATCAGTAAATTGGTGGTTAGGTGTCAGGTCACTGTTGTGGGTCGCCTCTTAATGATGTGGCACCCTGAGCATTGCTCGGTCACTCAATTAAAAATTGTTACGTTAATAGGTAAATAATTCCGCTTAGCATGTATAAACCCGCATAGAACCAATAAAGCATCAGAATTACTGGGAACGCCTTAATGTCTTAAATATGTACTGACTGGAGCGAAGAAGAGATATACATGCTAATGTATACCTGGAAAGTACTCGAGCTCCTGGTTCCAAATCTGCACACTGCCATAACATACTGGAGTGAGAGATATGGGAGGAAGTGCAATATAGACCAAGTGGGAAGCACGGGTGCGGTGGGCACACTAAGGGAACACTGTATCAACATCCATGTCCCCAGATTATTCAGCATCTTACCAGATGATATCAGAAACACTAAATGCCTGGAAGTGAAAATGAAGAGCAAGAAATCGTAAAAAAATTGCAGAAAATGGATGGAAATGGACCGACAGCAATACAGATTTGCTACAAATGATTGTCATAAATTAAGGACGTATGCAGGAGAAATAAAATTTATTTTTTTCTGTCAGTTCGCGATCAGAGTAAGGTAAACCCCGTGTTGCACAACCCCAGCCCCCTGCACGTCGATACATATGATTGGAATAGTGCAGAGTGAGGCATAGGTTTGTAATGCTGTTTAACATTAGCTCTGAAGAGGCCTTTATATGGAAACTAATGTCCTAATTGCAGCAAAAATGACAGATTAGGACATACACATAATAAATCTAATTCAAACCTTCCCTTAAGAAGCACTAGCTTTGAAGCTAAACTGAAGAGGCTTTCTCTTGTCATCCGAGAGAGACTAATATCCTACAGTACTCCAGAAGTTGCATTATCAAGTTTTCAGCGCTGATGCTAATCAGATTAGACACTCATAAATACACGAAAAGCAATATTTAAATTTTTTCCATTTTTTTTGTCAGAAAAATTGGGACTTACACTGAAAATGAGATCCAAACTTCTCTCAAAGTGACCAGATTTTTTAACACAAACATAAGAAAATTAATAAATAAATTTGACCTGGGATGACCCAGTAAAGTCGCTGTGAGTTTCTTCTCCTCAGAAGACTCGTTCTCCAAGTGATGTGTTTTCCGTCAAGGAAAACACATCACTGAAAGTTTGAAGCTTACCAGAAGATGCATTCTTCAGTTATTGGTCAGACTGCAACAAAATTTTCTCCAAGAAACATTTCATCCATTTCATGCGATGCCTCAGAATTTAAATATAGATGTTTATTGTCTGAAAGCTTCAAATTCGTAGGGGTCATATAGCAAGGGGAGGATAAGCCCTCTTCCCTGGATCAAGAACCTCTTACCAGCATCAAAGCTCTCCATATTCAGGAGTAATCCATTAATGTCATGCAAAGTATTATTTGCCATGTCGAGATTAAAATACACGAGTGTTGACATTTTTGAGCCGAGCAAAAGAGGCTTTCTAAAGTTATCTGGTGGAAACCACTTTCTAGAATGGTGTATATAAAACTGAGGAGAGCGCACATGCACTTGTCACTTGGTCCAACAACCTTCACACGGAAATAGTTGACGAGGGGTGAAAAAGTTTGAAGCCAATCGGATAAGACGTTCTGAGGCTATCGGCGAGAATCTTTGCGATTAGCGAGAGATGAGAACACTTGGGCTGTCAGTATGTCAGCTCCGGCACAATGTTTTTAAGGGTTCACTAAATTTGTGAAATTTGATAATCCCCCCAAAAATAAAACGAGAATCTTTAATATTTCTTAGCTTTTTTCTTTCAGTTTTGTTCTATTTAAACTTCCCTAGAATTCTCTAAGAATAAAACCTATGATTTTGTGTTTCTTTTAATGAAAGTCTAATTTTATAAAAAAAAAGATCTACAAAGCAAATTGCTACACACAAAGCCCCAATTCAGTAATAAAATATTTCGTATTAAGATTTACCAAGGATTAAGAGTTTGAATCCGACCAGAAGAGGCATTCTCTTGTTATTACGCAAAAAACCCATTTTCTACATGGCAATTTAAAACTGACATAGCTGAAAGTGTGAGTCACATGTTTCAAATGTTTATCCCTCATGTCTAGAGTTGTGACTAGCAGTTCCACGCCTCTGCCTCCCGTATTCCCTTCCTGGGAAATTTCATCGGATGTCATTTCAATCAGCTTTGTCTCTGTGAGAGCTATGATGTCTGGAGTTACATCTACTATTTTCCCTTGTCAACTTGCCGCTCTAATTTGGTAACTCATCTGGAAGAGGTTGGGCTAGGTTGGTGTGTGTGTGTGTGTGTACTCACCTAGTTGTGGTTGCAGGGGTCGATTCATAGCTCCTGGCCCCGCCTCTTCACTGGCCGCAACTGTGTGTGTCTGTCTGCGCGTGCGCAGCTGATCCAAGAAGTGAGTGTCAGAAAATAATGCAACTGTGAGTCGTCTCTTCTTGCATATTTCCACGTGCAGGGAACTGCGTGGGGAATTTCCTGAGTGCTGGGGGAATTATTCTAGTTTATTTTTCCCTCGCCGCCCGCTGAGTGGCGCTGAACACCCGAGGTGATGGCTGCTGCTGCCCGTCTCTCGACTGCAAATTGCCGAATTTACGTAAATTTTATTTATTTTTTCAGAATGTAAGGTTTATGCGGGGTCTCTTTAGGAGTATTTTTTATACATATTATTTTTTACCGTGTGTGTACATGTAGGTGTGTACACGTAGGTGTGTACACGTAGGTGTGTACATTGTACACGTAGGTGTGTACATTGTACACATAGGTGTGTACATTGTACGCGTAGGTGCGTACACGTAAGTGTACAAATAGGTGTGTACACGTAGGTGTGTACATGTGTGTACACGTAGGTGTTTACACAGGAGTACAGCTGAGTACATTTAGGTTATGCGTAATAAACAAACGTAATAATTCGGTAAAGTACTCGGGACTGGAACAAGCTATCAGAGATTACCAGTCAATCAGTCATCTCAGTCGACAGAACCACCATGGTGACTGACTGGTTCTTCCAGACCGCCGGTTCGAATCTCACCACTCAACTGAAACATTTAGATGAGTCTAATCAGGTGAGTACATCTAGGTGAGTACATATAAGTATGATAGTTCTCACACAGCCAGGAGTAAACGAACGCAGTAGAGGCCATCGGAGGCGGGCCAAGAGCTGAGACTCAACCTCTGCAACAATAATTAGGTGAGTACAACTAGTTTAATACAGTTATCATCTTGTAAAGTTTAATTACGCTGAAATCCACTGACAGCACAGCAGATAGGCAAATATATGTGGGCATGATCATAACAGGATCAAACCGGTATAAAATATGATCAAAACACGATCAAAACATGATCCAAACGCGATGAAAGCAGCATAGCACCATGGTCCTAGTGTTCTCTGGTGGTATTACCTGGCGGTGATCCCTGGTGGTGTGCCTTTTCGGTGTTTCCTGGTATTTCCTAGTAGTGTTCTCTTTGGTGTTCCCTGGTAGTGTTCTCTTTGGTGTTCCCTGGTAGTGTCCTCTTTGGTGTTCCCTGGTAGTGTCTCTTTGGTGTTCCCTGGTAGTGTTCTCTTTGGTGTTCCCTGGTAGTGTTCTCTTTGGTGTTCCCTGGTAGTGTTCTCTTTGGTGTTCCCTGGTAGTGTTCTCTTTGGTGTTCCCTGGTAGTGTTCTCTTTGGTGTTCCCTGGTAGTGTTCTCTTTGGTGTTCCCTGGTAGTGTCCTCTTTGGTGTTCCCTGGTAGTGTTCTCTTTGGTGTTCCCTGGTAGGGTCCTCTTTGGTGTTCCCTGGTAGTGTCCTCTTTGGTGTTCCCTGGTGCTGTTCTCTTTGGTGTTCCCTGGTAGTGTTCTCTTTGGTGTTCCCTGGTAGTGTTCTCTTTGGTGTTCCCTGGTAGTGTTCTCTTTGGTGTTCCCTGGTAGTGTTCTCTTTGGTGTTCCCTGGTAGTGTTCTCTTTGGTGTTCCCTAGTAGTGAACTCAGCAGTAGCGGCGGTGTTAGCAGCAGTGGTGTCAGCAGCACTGGTATCAGCAGCAGCAGTGGTGTCAGCAGCACTGGTATCAGCAGCAGCAGTGGTATCAGCAGCACTGGTATCAGCAGCAGCATTGGTGTCAGCAGCACTGGTAACAGCAGCAGCGGCAGTGTCAGAAGCACTGGTATCAGCAGCAGAAGTGGTGTCAGTAGCACTGGTATCTGCAGCAGCACTGGTATCTGCAGCAGCAGCGGCGATGTCAGCAGCACTGGTATCAGCAGCAGCGGCGGTGTCAGCAGCACTGGTATCAGCAGCACTAGTATCAGCAGCAGCGGCGGTGTCAGCAGCACTGGTATCAGCAGCAGCAGTGGTGTCAGCAGCACTGGTATCAGCAGCAGCAGTGGTGTCAGCAGCACTGGTATCAGCAGCAGCAGTGGTGTCAGCAGCACTGGTATCAGCAGCAGCAGTGGTGTCAGCAGCACTGGTATCAGCAGCAGCATTGGTGTCAGCAGCACTGGTATCAGCAGCAGCAGTGGTGTCAGCAGCACTGGTATCAGCAGCAGCAGCGGCGGTGTCAGCAGCACTGGTATCTGCAGCAGCAGTGGTGTCAGCAGCACTGGTATCAGCAGCAGCAGCAGCGGCGGTGTCAGCAGCAGCGGCTGTGACAACATTGGTGTCAGGCCATGAGCTCCACTCCAACCCAGAAGGGAACATAGCGTCGAGCATCGCCAGAGGTACATAAAACATAAACAGTCAACTCACGAGAGTTGAAAAATTGTCTCCAGAAACCTTAACAAGAAATACTTCGTCTAACTCTTTACGAGACAGGTTTGGAATATGACTGGAAATTCAGCATCAACAAGGAGCCCACACCTGAAAAAAAATCATGATCAGACGCTAGAGTAGATGTAAGTAAGTTTGTTTAGGTTCAGATACACATAAGTACAATTACCACACATAGTTTAACATGCTCTCGTGATTTCTCACATTATTCCTTGATAATGTGAGAAAGCACGAGAGTGCTTGGAATTTCAATATTTTTTTTTATCACTGTGGTTATTTTGCATATTGTGATATCACCTGCTTTCTGTGGTCTTATTGCATAGTTTAACATATGTGTAAATTACCTAGGATAACCCAGAAAGTCATACGAAGTGACTTATTTCAACTTTTGAAAGACAGATAAAGGCGAGGAGACATGATAACTACATATCAGATACTCATGGGACTCGACAGAGCAGATAGACTGTGTTTGAAATGGTTAGAAACTAAAAACAAAGATGAGTGAAGGTCGGCTGTGTGTCCATACGGGTTTAGCGCATATTCCAAATATAATAATAATAATAAATCTGATTAAAACATAGAATGAGATGTTGACGCAAAACTCATACACCGTTTCAAGAGTAAGTATAATAGTGCCCAAGAAGCCAAACAGCAGTACTGCCGGCCAACTGATTGTTTAAGAGTCGGGTCCAGGAGCTAAGTCTTCGACGCACGGAAACACAAACCAGGCGAAGAATAAGACACGTGCCTAGATAGGTGGTCAGTCCCTTAGAATTGGCCAATCTGAAGCAATAGCAGGAGGATGGACGTGTATGTTGTAGAACCAGATGAGAGGTGCAGTAGTTGAAGAGATGTCGCACGTGAGTGGGAGTCGCTAGTGGAAGTAGGTCTTGTCTTGCCCAAGAGTTGGGCCAGAGGTTAGTTATTGTGTTTTAGAAGATTTTCTCTGTACCAAGAGTCCATAGTGTTAATATGAAGTATATATGTATTGTTTTAATGTTAGAATGTATCCAATACCACCAGGGAACACCACCAGGAAACACCACCAGGGAACACCACCAGGAAACACCATTAAGTACTATTGCCGCTGCTGTTCCTATAGACGCCGCTGATGTTGCTACCGCCACTGATGCAACCACTGCTGACGCCACCACCATTGCTGATGCCACCACCATTGTTTATGCCACCACCACTGCTGACGCCACCACCATTGCTGATGCCAACACCACTGCTGACTCCACCACCATTGCTGATGCCACCACCATTGCTGATGCCACCACCATTGCTGATGCCACCACCATTGCTGATGCCACTTTTGTTACATAGTTTAAACTTGTGTATTCGTATATTGGCTAGTGTTTACTTTTTATTGTCAAGAGCACTGGGGTTACCTCGTAACCTTCCCACCAGCATCTCACCTGCGGCAAAGTGCTTATTCTTGAGCATTTTTCAATTGCACTTCTACTGTAGTCTACACAGATGGCTCCAAATCTACCTAAGATACAGGATATGCGACTTTTTTTTCTTCCAGAAAGTGATTCACGGCAGCTACTCAGAAGCAGCCAATATTGTCACAGTGGGATTCTACGCATATTTTGCTGTAATCAACCACAATGGCGTAGTCTCAGACTCTGTCCTTTACAGGTAATTCGGTGTTATGACTCCTCTTACCTGTTTTTTTCCCCTAATCAACGGAAACGAGACTTTTGTTGGGTCCCTATGTGTTTTGGCGTTGGATTAATGAGCTAGAATAATGCTAGATGACTCCTCCCCTCATCTGGCGATTCAGAACCCTTAATATTTGTTATGGTGCGACTATATTCAAATAAAGAACACATAGGCACAATACCGTGACAGGAACAATACACAAATAACCCACACATAGGAGGAGCTTACGACGACGTTTCGATCTGACTTGAACCATTTACAAGTCACTGTATTCCCATCCTGTGTCAATAGTTCATGATTGGCTGGCATTATGGTTGAGCTGCACTAGAAACCAATGAGCCGTTTTTATATCAATTATGTTTGTGTTTCTTCCCTTGTTGTCGGCTGTGAGGTGTTCTCACCCACCTGCGGCGTACGAGCCACACACTCGAGCACCTCCCTCTCAGATTTATTACGTGTCGTTGAAGGCTTGAGACCTTTCGATTAATTCTTCCGCTCATCAAAGTGCATGTAGGGTTTGCCAGTCTTTTTTTTTTACTCTGCTCTGGTTTTCTGTCACACCTTCGCTGCAAATAATGTGATTCCTTCTAAGAAACCATCTTTTTTCACCTTCGGTATATACTATACCTCCTCCATGCGCTCCTGCCATCTGGCGCAGAGAGACACACTTTGGTTTAGTAATTTTTGTGTATAGATGTATTGCGATCGCTGCGCCAGCCCCCTGTATGTGGATGCAAGCGAAAAATATTGCGAAGTGCGGTATAAGTTTCCAGCGAAATTGAATATTAGTGTTGAAAGTTGAAGTGAATCAGAAGTTGTGTCCCAATTGGAATAGTTGGTTTATATCCACTTGGATATTTACAGTGTCCTCAGTGGATGACAATCTCATGCAGATTCTAGTATCGTCTGGAAAGGATGAGACGGTGCTGTGGTTTACATCTCTCTCAGATATGAGGATGAGGAACAGGATGGGGACGAATACTTTGCCTTACGGAACAGAGCTTTTCACTGTGGCAGCCTCAGATTTAACTCTGTTTAACATTACTGTGTGTGTGCTCTGATGGTTAGAAAGTTTAGGATCCATCTGCGCACTTGTCCAGTTGACAGACGATGAAATATATTCAGGCGTCACATTTGTGTCTAGTTCATGACCTCGTCAGTATTGTATACCAGTGATGTAATAAGAACACGAGATGAATCACTGTTTTGATGAATGGAAAAGAGGAGAAAGAGAGAGAGAGGTAAGAGCTTTTAGCTTATAAATTATGAACCTTAAACCTAACCTTATAAAACCCTGTGTAAAAGAGAAAGAGAGGGAATGGAGAAATTTAACATAGAGTACGTGACACAAGAAATGGTAGAGCGTGAAAGGAGACAACATATTCTATGTAGATGTATGATCCAATCCCCTCCCCCATCCTTAGTCCTTCAATCATTTCCCTCCCTCCCACCCCTCTCTCCACCGATCCCAATCCCCCTCCGTTCCCAACCCCAACATCCTGGATATTAGTTCAACTCGTAGACGTTCTCAAGGTTCGTGTGGGAGACCGCTGGACTTCTCACCTCAACCAGGTAATAAGAAAGATTAAGATAGGGCACTGAGGCTTCTAATTCCTGTACTGATCCAACTAACCTCTCTCTCTCTCTCTCTCTCTCTCTCTCTCTCTCTCTCTCACATCAAAATAGACAGACACACATCCGGTGTTTCCCAGGTAGCTAAAATAGCGAAACGGTGGCCATGTTCCTTGTTTATTTTGACATTGTTGCGGTTACTTCTGTTGCTACTGCCACTACTGTTGCAACTTTCGTACCTACTAGTGTTTCTAGTGCTGTTGCTACTGATGCTGTTGGCTGCTGCTTCATCTGATGTCGCTTCTGCTGCTTTTCCTTCTGCAGCTGTTGCTTTTGATGCTGTTTGTGGGTGCTGCTGCTGCTGTTTCTTCTGCTGTTGCTGTTTCTGATGCCGCTTCTGCTTGTACTCCTGCCTCTGCTGCTGCTGCTTCTTCTTAAACACACCAAACACCATCGTCTGGGTGTTAGCAGATATGGCTGGGGTTTACTGTGAATGATCTGTGGTAGGATAATAGTTATCCTGTGAATTTAACCCTGACAAAAAGGTTCCTGCTACACAAAACACAACACACACACACACACACCGGTGCTGTTTCTGGTATTTGTGAACGACATGACGGAAGTAATAGATTCCGTAGTGTTCCTGTTTGCAGATGATGTGAAGTTGATGAGGAGAATTCAATTGGACGAGGACCAGGCAGAACTACAAAGGGATCTGGACAGTCTGCAAGCCTGGTCCAGCAACTGGCTCCTGGAGTTCAACCCCACCAAGTACAAAGTCATGAAGATTGGGGAAAAGCAAAGAAGACCGCAGACGGAGTACAGTCTAGGGGGCCAGATACTACGAACCTCACTCAAGGAAAAGGATCTTGGGGTGAGTATAACACCGAGCACATCTGAGGCGCACATCAACCAAATACCTGCTGCAGCATATGGGTGCCTGGCAAACCTAAGAACAGCATTTCGACATCTTAATAAGGAATCGTTCAGAACCCTATACACACACGCACCTTGATCCATCTGCTGTGCTTCAAAACACAAAACACCTCAGTGCTCTCCTGGCCACTGACCAGGAATGATACGGGTCCGGTTTCAGTACAATCCCGGAACTATGGAGCCATTTTTAATACAATATTTCTACTGCAGCACAATGCATAATAGTGACTACCATGTGTTAGCTTATAATAGCACTTAACAACAAAAAGCAGCAATGAATAAGACACATGCAATACGCTGCAAGTGTTGTCACAGAACAGGACAACCATATGTTGCAGGTGTTCCCTCAGTGAAACCACAAGTAGAACAAGGTACCTATACCCACTCAACACACACGTCAACACACAGGGTTAAGCTCATCACCTCAGTACGTTAATACCTTGTATTACATTTTAGCAGCACTTCAAAACAAAAGGCAGCTATGTTTTCCCTGTCATATCCCATCACACAGAAGTGGCTGTATGCATGAAATAATTGAAATCCGTCAGCCTGAGCTAGGAGACTCAGCAGGATAAGGATATGGTCAAGTTACCCCAATCAGGATTCAGTAGCTACAACAGTTTCGAAATCTCCTGAATAGTACACTATTCAGGAGATGATGAGCGTGGGTAAGTGGGGGCAGGAAAAGCAGGGGGTGTTCCCAGGATGAGAAGAAATATCTGAACCACAAAACGTGCCTTCGAGCCTTTCTCTCGCGCTCTCTCTCTCTTTCTCCCTCTCCCTCTCTTCCTTTTACCCTCCCCCCACGATCCACCTCGTGTAATAAACACGTTTGCTGCGCTTATTATTGTGAAACTGTTATTACCTTGATCACTTGTTTTGTCTTAGGTGATGGTATGTTGATGGCTGTGTTGTTGTGTTGATGTCCGCTGTCTGGCACCCTCCACACAACACAACTGGTGGCTGTGTTGTTGTGTTGATGTCCGCTGTCTGGCACCCTCCACACAACACAACTGGTGGCTGTGTTGGATTATTAGTCAGGAAGTAGAAAAGTATCTCCTGACAGGAGTTTTCCTCAGATGACTCCCTCAGTAATTAACAGTTGTGTGGGGTGGTGCTGAGTATCGCCGATTAAGCAAATATTTAAAATATATAAAAACTAAAGCCAACCAAAATCAATAATTCGATAAAACTAGTGTATATATATATATATATATATATATATATATATATATATATATATATATATATATATATATATATATATATATATATATAATATATATATATATATAATTTGTAGTGTTTGATCCCAGAGTCTGTTAAGCTGCATTTCTCCCCCTCCCCTCTCTCTCTCTCTCTCTTCGTTGTTATAAAAGTCTTATTCTACACGTGTTCCTCTTCTTTGTTCATTTTCCTTCGCTAACTACGCTATATTTTCAACCTTATGCTTGAATAATGAAGACTGATTTAACTTGACTCAAATTCATTATGACTCGACATTTTCAGAGAACACATAAATGTCATCACCAGCAGATGAATTGTACCGACACGAACCAACATGGAATTTACAAATGGTGCCAGACCTCATACTGAGAATGATGGTAGGAAGCTCCCAGGACAACTGGGAAGGATTGAGCTCATTCCCAGGACAACTGGGAAGGATTGAGCTCATTCCCAGGACAACTGGGAAGGATTGAGCTCATTCCCAGGACAACTGGGAAGGATTGAGCTCATTCCCAGGACAACTGGGAAGGATTGAGCTCATTCCCAGGACAGACTGGGAAGGATTGAGCATCCAGACAACTGATAGGATGAGCATTCCCAGACAACTGGAAGGATTGACTCTTCCAGGACTCAACTGGAGAGGATGAGCTCATCCCAGGACAACTGGGAAGGATTGAGCTCATTCCCAGGACAACTGGGAAGGATTGAGCTCATTCCCAGGACAACTGGGAGGGTGTTTTACGAACACTGTTAAACATTCACTATTTCTCCATTTGAACATGAAATGTGGTTGAACAGTTGTACGCACGCACATAAACACACACACACACACATTCAGTTGTGACTCGGGGACAGGAGCTGTGACCACAACTAGGTAAGTACACACACATTTACTCACACACATTCACACATTCTGTCACTCACACACGCACATTTTCAAAAAAGGAGACAGAAAAGAGGCACTAAACTATAGCCCAGTGTCACTGACATGTATAGTATGCAAAATCATGGAGAAGATCATCAGGAGGAGAATGGAGGAGCACCTGGAACGGAACAAGATTATAAACGACAACCAGCACGGATTCACGGGAGGCAAATCCTGTGTCACAAACCTTCTGGAGTTTTATGACAAAGTAACAGAAATAAGACACTAGAGAGAGGGGTGGGTTGATTGCATTTTCTTGGACTACAAGAAGGCCTTCGACACAGTTCCTCACAAGAGATTAGTGTAGAAGCTAGAAGATCAGGCACGTATATCAGGAAGGGCACTGCAATGAATCAGAGAATACATGACAGGGAGACAACAACGGGTCATGGTACGTGATGAGGTATCACAGTGGGCGCCTGTGACGAGCGGGGTCCTACAGGGGTCAGTAATAGGACCAGTGCTATTTTTGGTATATGTGAATGACATGATGGAAGGGATAGACTCAGAAGTGTTCCTTGTTCGCAGATGATGTGAAGTTAATGAGGAGAATCAAATCAGATGAGGATCAGGCAGGACTTCGAAGAGACCTGGACAGACTGCTGGACACCTGGTCCAGCAACTGGCTTCTCGAATTGAACCCCGCCAAATGCAGAGTCATGAAGATCGGGGAAGGGCAAAGAAGACCGCAGACAGAATAGGCTAGGTGGCCAAAGACTGCAAACCTCGCTCAAGGAGAAAGATCTTGGGGTGAGTATAACACCGAGCAAGTCCCCGGAAGCACACATCAACCAGATAACTGCTGCAGCATATGGGCGACTGGCAAACCTGAGAATAGTGTTCCGATACCTTAGTAAGGAATCGTTCAAGACACTGTACACCGTGTACGTCAGGCCCATACTGGAGTATGCAGCACCAGTTTGAATCCCACACCTGGTCCAGCACGTCTAGAAATTAGAGAAAGTGCAAAGGTTTGCAACAAGGTTAGTTCCAGAGCTAAGGGATATGCCCTACGAAGAAAGGTTAAAGGAAATCGGCCTGATGACACTGGAGGATAGGAGGGTTAGGAGAGACATGATAACGACATTCAAAATACTGCGTGGAATAGACAAGGTGGACAGAGACAGGATGTTCCAGAGAGGGGACACAGAAACAAGGGGTCACAATTGGAAGTTAAAGAATCAGATGAGTCAAAGGGATGTTAGGAAGTATTTCTTCAGTCATAGAGTAGTCAGGAAGTGGAATAGTCTAGCAAGTGATGTAGTGGAGGCAGGAACCATACATAGTTTTAAGACGAGGGAGAGAGAGGACCCAGTAGCAATTAGTGAAGAAGCGGGTCCAGGAGCTGAGTCTCGACCCCTGCAACCATAATTAGGTGAGTACACACACACACACACACACACACACACATACAAACACAAAACAGATTCAAATGCGTAAAAGGAACACAAGTACTGGAAGGAAACATTAATATGGTAAATGTTTGAAGTTAAGGTTGGCTGGGAGGCGTGGGTGTGGCACCTCCCTCTCACCTGTACTAATTACTGGCCCAGGGTAACATGTCACTGCCTTGGCTCGCCGCCTCCACGCCCACGCCCACCACCTGTAATTACCCTACTCCAGGTATCCGCTCACTTGTTACACGCTCAGTGACGCGGTTTGGGCTCGTTACGTTGGTGTAATTGGCCTGGAAGGTGTCCTGGATGGTAGTTAGTACTTAGCTCACATTACGTGAGTTATGTTGTGTGTGCGTACCTAGTTATGGCTGCCGCGGTCGAGTCTCGGCCCTGTAGCCTCGTTTTCACTTACGGTCACACTCCATTTGACTTCATCGCCCCATTTTATGTATTTCAAAAAGTGTGGGTCCAGATGCCTGTACTTAAGTACCCTTATAGTTAAAAAAATATATTCCTACCGTCGCTATGACTCGCTATACCGCGTGAGGTTTGTTTCTGTGAGAGCTATAACGTCTGGCACACTTTCTACTACTCGTTTTTTCTCGCTGTTCTGATTTGTGATGCCATCAGTATTTGTGAACTATTGAACATTTTCCTGTTATTCTCTGGGTACTAGTGTTCTGCTTTGTTATTCATTGTTCCAATATTGAGGAGATGAGGGATGGATGGCTGCTACTGTAATGGAGGTTGATCTATGGGTAGGTGATAGTGAGTCTTGTGGGGGGAAGAGGGGGAGGCTTCGTTCTATTATTGGGTGTTGGGGAGTGTGGGTGGAAAGATCTGCAGTGACGTGGGAAGAGTAGTGGAGAAGATTGAAAAAGAGGAAGATAGAAGAAAGCAGGTGGATTATAGGGAAGGATTGTGGAAAGGGGCATAGGAGGGACGGGAAAAGGGATGGGAGAAATGTAAGGAAGTGGGAGGGATGGTAGGAGAGAAAGATGAACTAAACAATTTGTGGTTGGGTGGCGTTGAGCCACAGCTCCAGGGCCTGCTTTCATATCACTCTTAATTGACTTGCACAGAATTCCTGCGTCTTTAGGTCACATCGTACGTCCGCCTGAACCTACTTTCTGAATGGTTAGTTACCAGTTGTAAAAAGTCACTTGTCGGTAGATATTTGGTCTGTGGTGTGTGTGTGTGTGTGTGTATTTGATTCCTTCATTATGCTTATCTAAAATATTGAAAAACTATGATTTAATTTCCTTGAGGACCCGGCGGGTGTTGACACTGGTCACCCAAATACACCAGTTCAATCTTACTGAAAAATTGCCGACGTTCTGGGAAAATGTCACGACCATCAAAGGAATCTCTAATGCAATCATTTGAGGACTCTGAAGAAATGGGAATTAAAAGAGAAGAGGAAGAGAAGAAAGTGAAGAAAAGAAAGAAAATGGAAGAGGAATAGGAGCAGGAGATGGAAATATCACAAGTCATCAGTCAAACTCTACCTGTCATCCAGACTCAGTTGGCATTTCACAAACCTCTACAATCTCTCCTAATTACAAGTCTTCCCGCACCTATTACCCTTTAGCACATGACCACATGACCTACGACATATGATTTACGCATGAGAGTTTCACCCTTCAAAACAATCCCAGAAAAAATGCCTCTCTGTATGTCGGGGGTTCACAAAACAAAGATAATTTGATTCAGTGGATGATAATCCAGCTCAGAATTGGAGATCAATCCCTCAATCTGTAATTGATGAAGCTGAGGGAATGATGATTGGAATCATCTCACGACCAAGTGAAAATGCACATATTTATACCCGTATTAAAAAAAGTTTAAATTTCTCATAATTTCGTATTTATTAACTCGTAATACCATCAGAAAGGAACAGATGAATTCTTGTACTCACCTATTTGTGGTTGCAGGGGTAGATTCATAGGTCCTGGCCCCGCCTCTTCACTGATTGCTACTAGGTCTTCTCCCTGCTCTATGAGCTTTATCATACCTCTTCTTAAAACTATGTATGGTTCCTGCCTGCACTACGTCACTTTACAGACTATTCCACTTCCTGACAACTCTGACTTAAGAAATACTTCCTAACATCCCTGTGACTCATCTGAGTGAGTGCGGTGTGTGTTAGTTACCATTTTGTCCTAGGCACATGTCGATTAGACACTAGGCCTATTGTATGTATGTGTGTGTGTGTAACGAAACACTTCGAAATGTTTCGGCCCCGCCGGGAATTGAACCCGGGCCCTCCGTGCGTGAAGCAAGAGCGCTAGCCACCATGCCATCGGGGCGTGTGTGTGTGGCGGTGTGTGTGGCGGTGTTATAGTTGTAATAATACTTGTAGCAGCAGTAGTGGTAGTAGTAGCAGAAACAGTATTAGTAGCAGCATTCGCAATAGTAATAGCAGTATTCGTAGTAGCCGTAGCAGTAGTATTTATCATAGAAACAATACTAAATAGGCGATTTACGTCTGTCAACTTGGACATTGATGTAGTTACTTAGATAGATCGAGGCTCTCGCTGTTAAGGAGCAGCAGCATCCTTGGATCATGTTACCCCCTATTATCATTATAATCTTCTTCATTATCATCTCTATATGCAATGTGACCTCTACGAATTGCAAGACTGCAACGTAGTGCGTGTAGTTTGAGAACGTAAGATTCGTCGGGAAACAAGACAAGTGTTTACTGACGCGGGTCTTAGTCATATGATGACCCACAGCTGGAGCTTTTGGTCATCTGACCGAAGCCTTCAGCTGGCTTACCGGTCCACCCTTCTTAAAAATTAGGGTTATAAGTTTGAGAAGCATTTGTTGCTCTGACGGTCACCTCACCTCGACGGTGTCGTGGGTACAGTCATCAGAAATTGGTTTAAAAGCAGATAGAGTCGTCTTTAGCTATTGAAAGAGGCTAAAAAATTGTGCGCATGATTCCTTAACCTTGAACTTTCTAGTGTCCAGACACCAATATGCTGGGCAGTGGTTTTGTATAATAATTGTGTTTTATTCACCCTCAATCATCCTATTTTTCTCCATTTCTAAATGTTCAAACCACCTCAATTCCTCCTCAGCTCTTTGAATAACACTTTCTAAAACAATCTCATGTCTAATTCACTATAAAATATCCGCGCCACACACTGCCCTTCAAACATGGCACCTTGAGTGCCTCCGGCCGCCTCCTTGATGCAACAACTAAAACCCATGCAGCTCTTCGTACTAGTCTTGGTGTCAATATATGTAAATTGCTACATTACTTTTTTGTTTTTTTTTGCCTCTGAGGATAAAGTTTTGTCTCCACAGATGCCTCACTGAATCACCCATCTTTATTTTTTCTTCGCCAGTTTTACGGTTTATTTCAACTTCCATAGACTCATCTGTTGACAATTACACTAGATATTCTACCTTTACATTCCCCTTATTCCCTCTAGTTTCACACAAGACCTTTCATTGCCTATTTTTTTCTCTCATTACCCTGCTTTTATCTGTTATCTCTAAATTCCTCCACCAACCACTGCAACATCTTAGTGTCACTTGCTAAACAAAGTGATATCTCCCACTTTGTACCACATTTGTTATCTTTTAATCTCACGTCTTAATAACAATCACTTTTTAACCTTATCTCTAAATATGTTAAATAACTTCCATAGGAAAATAATCCCACTGTCTCATCTATACCTTAAACTGCGCATAACTACCTGGAGAGAGAATTCCAGGGGTCAACGCCCCCGCGACCCGGTCTGTGACTATCCACAATTTCGTTTCTAAATGTGTAAATGCAACAAAAAATTCTTACTTTTATCAGAGTATTGTTTATTGTGTTTCAATGCAAACACTAAGTGTTTATATGTCGTGCCGAATAGGTAAAACTTAAGATTTTGGCTTAAATTGCAACGCTTTTCTTGCCGAATAAGGCAAGCGAAAATTTGTGTATGCAATAATTTAGCAAAAAAAAAAATCTAAATCTAACGAAAGAAAATAAATTTCATTGTGATTTATTGATAATTTACCAGTTTTACCTATTCGGCACGACATTTTATACTTACCTCTTATCCTCTTTTTCACTTTACAGAATATCGAGGCACAATAAGTGGATGAATTTCTAACTACTTTTCACAGGGAGTCAAAAAATCATAAGTAAAAACTTATGGCCTTTAATATATTGTTCCTTAGAACATATCAATAATAAAATATCTTACGAGTTCGCAATATTTACAGAGAACTATGTACAGGACCTTAAGGTTTAATTTCCAATCACACGAATAAAGTTACAAGTTACCACCCGGAGATTTTCAGAACACAGGTGAATATATCAGATATTTGACCTGGGACGTAATATACAGGTAAGTCCCCCACCAGCACCTTAAGTATGATATGAGGGAATACGGCTCTGTTACAACAGAGTACTCGGCTGCTACTGTCAATAGTGGGGGGAGGGTGACCTAACATAAGGTAGGTCACATGACACACTTAGAGGTGAGCGTGTTAACCTGAAACTGGTTGTTACCAAGTGCTTCACATATCGCACCGTTACATCCAACCTAAATAATTTTACTATGTACATAAATTTAGATGATTCCACTTGGTAACTCATGTGAGGCCCCAGATAATATTATACAGTCGGACTTACTTATTTTAGCATTTAATAAGGAAGTTCGCAATATATTAAGTGGCATCGGCTCAAAGTATGTGCAAGATGACCAGGCGTAATAATATATATATATATATATATATATATATATATATATATATATATATATATATATATATATATATATATATGTTACAAGTACATGTAACTATTTGCAGAAATTAAATTAATTGGCTTAAATATTAAGTGCCTTTTTCTATCATTAACAATAACCTCTTTTGTCCATGAATCAATTTACAGGATAATTATTATTATAATGATAATAATTAACAATAATAATAATAAATAAGTCCAGTACGGAGGTTCCTCGTTAGCCTGTCTGTGCCATAGTCAGTTCGTGTGCAGTATACTTCTTATAGCCCAAACATCGCATATTTATACCTCTAAAATCTGGATCTAATGTTGTCAAGTGTGGCATTGCAGTGTCTGCTGATCGGTCAGTGGGGCTCAGCTTTGCTAGGTGTGGCATTGCACAGTGTCTGCTGATCGGTCAGTGGGGCTCAGCTTTGCTAGGTGTGGCATTGCAGTGTCTGCTGATCGGTCAGTGGGGCTCAGCTTTGCTAGGTGTGGCATTGCACAGTGTCTGCTGATCGGTCAGTGGGGCTCAGCTTTGCTAGGTGTGGCATTGCAGTGTCTGCTGATCGGTCAGTGGGGCTCAGCTTTGCTAGGTGTGACATTGCAGGGTGTTACTCGGTCAGTTGGGCTCAAAGTACAGGAAGGATCAAAATAGTACACTTTACCATAAAAACCTCTAAACTGGGGTGCCTGGAGAGCCAGGCACTCTGAACTATTTTGGATATGATGCCGACTAGAAAGCGAACTGTGACGTCACTGGCAACCATCTTTAAGCCATTGCCAAAATTCATTTGATTTGCCAAATCTTTCTCAAATATTGAGATATATTTACAAATTTTGTGTCTACTACAGTTTTTTGAACTTCGAAATATCTAATAAACGTAAATAAGCTACCTATAGTTGTTTATGCGATAATAGAGTCGTTCCAGTTAGAGATGCGAAATCATATTATTCCCTCGTAATTAGAATATTTATATAATGAATTCTTCCCTTAATGCTTTTAGTCCAGTAGTGGCGATACACATAATAAACTTTCATTATGGATAACAAATTTGAACAAGAAAATCCCAAATGTGACATTAGTAAACAAAACCTAGTGACAGACTAGGACAAAAATCGTCCAGACAACGGATCAGGTTATAACAGCTTGGCGGAGACTGATAAAATTCCTCAATGATTTGCTATTGCCCCTTAATACTGATAGACTGAATGAGGAAAAGGATATACAGAGCCAAGCAAAATGGTATATCTGTCATCAAATTCTACACCACTAAGCTCAAAAAGCAGAAAAGAGTAAAAGTAATCTTGATTCCCCCGCTCAGTCTTCACCTCCCAAGAAATTCACATAGGAAAGCCTCGTTGTCAAAGAACACGCATCTTCTGGGAAACAAAATCAGCAAACCCTTTACAAATATCCCGCACACAGAGGAAATAAACTTATGACCACATTTCGGTCTAACTTGGACTATTAACTAATCACATGTTGCTTCTGCATTTGATATATAGACAGGCGGGTGAGGAAATTTGCCTTAGAATTACACGATGAAAATTGACCGGCAAACCTGAGTGGTGGAGATATTGTGGCCATGTTTCCCGGGGAGATTTCGTTCGGATTTTTAACCCCGGAGGGTTAGCCACCCAGTATAACCCAAAAAAGGCAATACGTCATTGAGGACTGTCTGTCTTATTTCCATTGGGGTCCTCAATCTTGTCCCCCAGGATGCGACTCACACCAGTCGACTAACACCCAGGTACCTATTTGCTGCTAGGTGTGTAAGGAAACGCGTACAAATGTTTCTACCCCGCCGGGAATCGAACCCGGACCCTCCGCGTGTGAAGCGAGAGCTTTGCCAGCCAGGTCACATTCTCTGAGGCTTTGAACCATTGGTAAAGCCTTTGACTTTTCTCAACCTAGTGAGCCACAATATAGCGACTCACAATGTAACGAAACTTGTTACCAACTCTAAAAGATAACTATAATTGATCAGTGCCCAATGATGCTGTAACAGCGAGAGCTTCAGCATCTGTATCAACGCAGCGGATCATTACCTTCTTAAAGTCAACCGTAGCGGAGTCAGAAAGGTATACCATCATCCAACTGTTTCTTTCCTCATGGTTGCAGGGTGTGAGTCTGGAAGAGTAGACACAGGTGCAGTTTAATGCGTTCCTTTATTGACAACGTTTCGCCCACACAATGGGCTTTATCAAGTCACAAACAGATTTGTTTGTGACCTGATAAAGCCCACTATGTAGGCGAAACATAGTCAATAAAGAAACGCATTATACTGCATTTGTCTACTTTTCCATCGTTTGTGTATTTTATACCACTTATCTCCAGGGTGTATGACTGTTAGTATTACAAAGAATACGCAAATAACTCGCACATAGGAGAGAGGAGCTTACGACGACGTTCTAAAACATAAAGGTGAACAGTATCTAGATAAGGATAAACAGGTTTTTGTGGCATTTATGGATTTAGAAAAGGGGTATGACAAGGTGGATAGGGAAGCAATGTGGCAGATGTTGCAAATGTATGGAATAGGAGGTAGGTTACTGAAAGTAGTGAAAAGTTTTTACGAGGATAGTGAGGCTCAGGTTAGAGTATGTAGGAGAGAGGGAAATTATTTCCCAGTAAAAGTAGGCCTTAGAGAAGAATGTGTCACCGTGGTTGTTCAATATATTTACAGATGGGGATGTAAGAGAAGTGAATGCTCGGGCGTTGGCAAGGGGTTTGGAGTTAAAAGATAAAGAATCTAACACAAAGTGGGAGTTGTCACAGTTGGTCTTTGCTGATGACACTGTGCTTTTGGGAGATTCTGATGAGAAGTTGCAGAGGTTGGTGGATGAGTTTGGTAGGGTGTGTAAAAGAAGAAAATTGAAAGTGAATGTAGGAAAGAGTAAGGTGATGAGGATAACAAAAAAAATTAGGTAACGAAAGATTGGATATAAGATTGGAGGGAGAGAGTATGGAAGAGGTGAATGTATTCAGATATTTAGGAGTGGACATGTCAGCAGATGGGTCTATGAAAGATGAGGTGAATCATAGAATTGACGAGGGGAAAAAGGTGAGTGGTGCGTTGAGGAGTCTGTGGAGACAAAGAACTTTGTCCATGGAAGCAAAGAGGGGAATGTATGAAAGTATATTTATACTAACGCTCTTATATGGGTGCGAAGCATGGGTAGTGAATGTTGCAACGAGGAGAAGGCTGGAGGCAGTGGAGATGTCGTGTCTGAGGTCAATGTGTGGTGTGAATATAATGCAGAGAATTCGTAGTTTGGAGATTAGAAGGAGGTGCGGGATTACCAAAACTATTATCCAGAGGGCTGAGGAGGGGTTGTTGAGGTGGTTCGGACATATAGAGACGTTGGAACGAAATAGAATGACTTCGAGAGTGTATAAATCTGTAATGGAGCGAAGGCGGGGTAGAGGGTGGCCTAGGAAAGGTTGGAGGGAGGGGGTAAAGGAGGTTTTGTGTGCGAGGGGCTTGGACTTCCAGCAAGTATGCGTGAAGGAGGGGTGTTAATGTTGCAGTTTTATAACTGTAGTATAAGTGCGCCTCTGGCAAGACAGTGAGTGAATGATGGTGAAAGTTTTTCTTTTTCGGGTCACCCTGCCTTGGTGGGAAACGGCCGATGTGTTAATAAAATAAAAAACCACGGAGTATAATACATTTACAATCTTGATTCAAAATGGTCGCCACAATCACCACAAGCTATTTTGGTGGTGGCTCCTTATCGAAATTTGATCATGACCAAAGTTTCTCGCTTTTATGGAAAGTGCACTGTTTTGCTGACCTTATCTTCAGTACTCTCAGCTTTGCTGACCTTACCTCCTGTACTCTCAGCTTTGCTGACCTTACCTCCTGTACTCTCAGCTTTGCTGACCTTACCTCCTGTACTCTCAGCTTTGCTGACCTTACCTCCTGTACTCTCAGCTTTGCTGACCTTACCTCCTGTACTCTCAGCTTTGCTGGCCTTACCTCCTGTACTCTCAGCTTTACTGACCTTAGATCCTGTACTGTCAGCTTTGCTGGCCTTACCTCCTGTACTCTCAGCTTTGCTGACCTTACCTCCTGTACTCTCAGCTTTGCTGACCTTACCTCCTGTACTCTCAGCTTTGCTGGCCTTACCTCCTGTACTCTCAGCTTTACTGACCTTACCTTCTGTACTCTTAGCTTTACTGACCTTAGATCCTGTACTGTCATCTTTGCTGGGGGTGGCCAGTCACTGGACTGAATTTACTTAAGGAAAGGTAGTGAAAGCAACGTTTTAAAGTGCTCGATTTTATTTAACGTTTGTTATTTTTATTTAAAAACAATAGCATAAAGACAACTGGGCTTATATTTTAATTTATTTTCAGCTTTAAATGCTGAGGATCTTAGAACAAAATGTCGAACTTAGATAGAGTAATGGAAGAAAGTTTTAGATCTTGATAACCTCTCTTAAATCAAGCTTTTAACAACGAAGTTATGGTCTCTGAGATACTTTTTTAAGTCGTGACCTTTGGAAGAGCTCATTAACAAAGTCGTAACCTCTGGGAGTTTCATTTATTAAGTCTTGTGAAAAACTTAACAAAGCCACTACCTCCAAAATGCTTCAGTTGGTATTGTGAATAATTTACATAATCAATTGATCGTCCAGTATGTTAAGATCAGGAGTGTCTGAGAACCAGAGGGAACCATTCTTCTTGTAGGTTCGCCGGTACGTCCGGCCCGGGTCTTCTCCCCGGGCCCGGACGTACGAACCACCATAGAACATTGTGAACCTGGAGAAGGCAGCAAGATTAGTTGCTTGCATATGAGTTGCAACCATGTAAACACTTCGTAATTGCATCTTTGCACTTGTAGTCGCAGTTCCAAGGGTAAGGCGATGCCATATCACGAACATATTACTTCGGTACTGGTTCGAACCCAGTTTCTGACTGAGAGCAAAAACGAAAATACGAAAAAAATGGTAATGAGTTGGAAATTGAAAGATAATGAGCAATAAAACTGAATTAATATTTTCTAAAGTATTTTAGGGAATATAATGAGAAGAGATATCATCGAGGTGTACAAGTGGATGATGGGCATAAACAAGGGAGATATTAGTAAAATACTGAGGATATCGAACCAAGTAAGAACCAGAAATAACGGATTTAAATTGGATAAATTTAGATTTAGAAAGGACATAGGCAAGTACTGGTTTTCGAACAGAGTTGTAGATGCGTGGAACAATCTTCCGAGTACCGTGATAGAGGCTAGGACCTTGGGTGGCTTTAAAAAGAGATTGGACAAATATATGAGTGGGAGGGGCTGGGTTTGATTGGTGTCGTGAGTACGGGAATAAATTCTTAGGTAGTGGTGGTTTTGATATGGACCTGCCTTGTATGGGCCAGTAGGCCTTCTGCAGTGTTCCTCCATTCTTATGTTCTTATAAGAAAGGAGGAACACTGCAGCAGACCTACTGGCCCATACTAGGCAAGTCTTTCCCAAACCCAAAGTGTGCTTAATTGTCCACTTGTTGAGGTGTATAGAGTTAGGCAGTATAATAACCTGTGTGATAAGTCAAGGTATCAAATAAGTCACGAAGTCGTAATAACACGATTGGAAAGAAAAACGGAACGGGTGGGGTTTGAACCCATGGCGAGCGAGTCCTAAAACGCACTGGTTTGTAAGTTTTAGTATTCATTTGCCATGGGTTCAAGTCCAACCCGTTCCGTGATTTAATGAAAATTGAGATATCAGACATATCATAAATTTCCTCGTAACAGATAAAATATAAATAATAAATATACTCAAATGTTCTCCTTTAAACCCTTTATTGGCCTAGTACCTTGGCCATTTGTACACCCGTCTGAGTGGCTGCCCTCCATTGGACGGATATACAGTACACAATGAGTTAGCTTCGGCGGCAATACACGACTAAGGATAAAAGAAGTGTACCGTAGAAAAGAGTGCACCGACAGAATTAGAACGTCTCGTAATGAACTGAGAATACCTTTCTATCTGCCTTCCCCCATGTGTCCCCATGCAGTGAGCTGTCGTCGGGGGGAAGGCAGCTGTGTCATAACAACAAAAAACGACATGACAATTGTATCTTTTTCCGGTAAATCTGATGTGATATGAACAAAAAAAATATTAATCGGCTTTCAATGATTAGGAATATGTTGGTTATTAGGGATGCGGCCGCAGTTGCAATGACCTTTTTGCATTATTTACGCCACTCTTCATATTGGATAGTCGATCATGGCAGCTAGTGACATTCTAGTGTGCAATTGCAACTTGAATAGGAGAAGAGCCAGCAATAGTTAAGATAAGTATACTTAGCCCTGTTGCAGGTTACAGTGTCAAAATATCAGACTTATGGCTACTGTATTTCTCCGTTCTACGATACCTGACACAATATTCGACACACTGCTGCTTAACTCAACAACATACACGACTCAATAGTGTAGTGGAACAATCCTAAATATACGTTGTCACACTCAGGTCTGTAACCCACCACCCAGTCACACCCAGGTCTGCCGCCCACCGCCCACGTCACCCCCAGGCCTGCCACTCACCACCCAGGTCACACCCAGGCCTGCCACACCCCTTTGATATTAATCCCAGGGTTCTCCGTCATTAAAGACAGCATTAAACCCCTCAAACGGACACACGAGGAATATATTAGGATGTTCGATCACATTTCTCTCTGCTCTACGGTATCCAACTCTAACAATATCTTCGTAAAAAAAGTTTTTTTTTCTAAGTTATCTTCTCATTACACCTATGCGATGCCTGGTCACATACCGGGCCGCGGGGGCGTTGACCCCCGAAACCCTCTCCAGGTATACCCCAGGAATACTCTTATTCTCCTGTCTACCTCATAATTGGGTGACTATTTTACTGTACGTGTATGTTTCCACTTGGGGTTAAAGATTCATCCTACTTGTTTGGTAAGATCCGTCAGGAAAAAGGTCGTATGTTTCCCAGATGACCATAAGTGGAGCTTTTGGTCATCTGACCGGAGCCTTCCACTGGCTTATCCCTTCACCCCTTTTAGAAATATAATAATTTTAGATGGATTGTTATTACGTATCTTCGTGTTTTTAATTATACATTTATGTTGAATGTTAGATATAACGAGGAGTGTTATCGCAGGCTTGTAAACTATGCGCCTCTCGTTATTCACCAGGTGTAATGAGGTGCTGGTTCTTACGAGTTCCTCTAGAACATCAGTCTTGTTATTCGTTATATTTAATGAAATGAAGGGTTCCGTGAGCTTAAATCATACGATCGTTTTCTCACTATTTTCTAGGAAGACACCAAGAGGTTCCTAGATCATACGCTTTTTTTATTCTGGCGTCAATGCTAATCCTCACTCACTCGAATCCAGTCGAATTTATATTATGGGGAGTTTACGCATGCACATGTCTGCATCACAGCCATGCATATGTCTGCATCACAGCCATGCATATGTCTGCATCACAGCCATGCACATGTCTGCATCACATCCATGCATATGTCTGCATCACAGCCATGCACATGTCTGCATCACAGCCATGCACATGTCTGCCACACAGCCATGCACATGTCTGCCACACAGCCATGCACATATCTGCCATACAGTCATGCTCTTTTTCCTGATCCTGTAATTTGGGTATACTAATATTGTTGGTTAATATTTTCTCAACAGAAGAAACTGTTGTTGTTGTAGGGTCATGCACGTGGCTATCAGCTCTCCTTTGAGCTTCGTGTCGCCTCTCAGCGTTCAATGCTGACTTTGTTGCATCTTCAACATGCACGAAAGGGTTGGTGTTCGGAACACTGAACTGGCAGACTCCACACACTTTCCATATTTTAGGAGCTTCCGATCTCTTTCAGATTTTTCCTTTCAGTGTATTTTTCAGTACCGACTAAGCACTTGCGATGTCGCTGGATGTGGCGATCGTCAGAGTTAGTGCCGTCACAGCTGGGTCTCTGAGCACTTCCTACGTGTTGCTTTCTGTTGTGGGAACTGGAGTCCTGAGGACTGCATATAGGAAAGCACTGGTTTGGTAATAGAGTTGTGGATGAGTGGAACAACTCCCGAGTACCGTTATAGAAGCTCAGACGTTGTGTAGTTTTAAAAATAGGTTGGATAAATACATGAGTGGGTGTGGGTGGGTGTGAGTTGGACCTGACTAGCTTGTGCTACTAGGTCAGATGCCGTGCTCCTCCCTTAAGTGAATGTGACTGACCTGACAAGGTCAAGGCATTGGCTTAAGTCGGTAGGAGAATTGGACCTGCTTCGCATGAGCCAGTAGGCCTGCTGCAGTGTTCCTTCTTTCTTATGTTCTTATATCTGACACAGCTGACTCAAGGAAATGCTTCCACTGGTATCCTGCGAGAATTGTTTCATTTTACTGATATTTCAGCATCTTTTGGTAGATTATTGTATGTGTGGAAAACACGTTGACTCGGTTCTCGACCTCTCCATCAACGCCCTCACAAGCTTGGATTGTCTCTCATCAGTTCTAAAAGTCCCACTCCTGATGCAGAGTCCATCTGGCTTCTTAACAGCGACTGATTCAGCATATCAACTATGACTTCCGACTTTCATTCTTGTGCTCACCTCCATACTTCTCTATCATGAATTTACTTCTACTATTACCACCACCACCACCACCACCACGACTGCTGCTACTAATACGACTGCTGCTTCCACGACCATCACCACCACTACCACTACTACTAATATCACTATAATAACAATAATTTTGTTTCATTAATTGTTATTGAGGAAGTGACAAGTTGAAGATTGAGACACTTATGCAACATATGGGAATCTTGATTGAAGAAACGTTTCGCCACACACTGCAACATCATGTGGTCTTGATACAAGGAATTCTTCAACACTTGTCCAATCTTTGGATGAAGACCAACTTACACTAGTGGATGGTCCCACTGTGACCCCGCCTCCTCCTGCTTCCACTCACCTGTCTACAGTATATAAGCCACTTCACCGGCCCTATGCTGTATTTTCTACAATATTGATGGACTGAATACATCGACTCCAGGCTGAGGGACTGATTACCTCAAACTCCTCCTCTCCTTACCCCTCTCTGCTTTGTATTGGACTGATGAAGCCACTGTGTGGCGAAACGTTTCTTCAATAAAGATTCCCATATGTTGCATAAGTTTCTCAATCTTCAACTAGTCGGTTTTTAAACCATTTATCACAAGTGACAAGCTGAAGGACAAGTCAGTTTTATCAAGTTTTATCAAGAATAAAGTTTTATCAAGTCAAATAAATCTTAACCCAAAACGTTCTAAACAGAACGAAACGTTGCCTCAATAAACTTATTTTACAAAGTGTCTTTTTTTTACTATTATTGACGACATTTTTGTCCCTAGATTAACACAGTTTGAATTTCGCGTTCACTAAGACTAGGCTACTGGCTTGTCATTCACACAACCCTAGTGGATGAAGACCAGGCTCGCTAGGCCTTGTAATTCCTAAATTTATAGTTTATGAACCCTTAATGTCCTGATATATAAGCAATCAGTTATTGCCATTTTAGTCTTAAGTTACGCTTAAGTTTGCCAGAAATGCTCTGCATAACTATGGGCTTTCTGCATGCACAGCTAAATGTCCTCCATCTCTGTATAAACACTGTATCATGCTGAAATAAAATATTTATTGCTACTATTATTACTGACTGGCCTCTGAATAGAGCTTTTAGGAGCCTTTTGTTGATTAATGTTGAGGGGGTGGAGCTTCGATACACGTCATGACGCGTACAGGATTAGGCGCTTTTCCGGGTTAACATCTTTTGCCAACGTGGATGACAAATTGAGGAGTGTAATGACACGATTGTAAACAAACCATACCACGGGTTCGAACCCCACCCGTGGTATGGTTTGAGGAGTGTAATAATGGCGCGTTGCAGGGTTGATCAACGTGTGAGGCAAGACGCAACGGGTTCGACTCCTACACGGGGCTGAACAGAAGACAGCAAATAAGAAAAACGCTTAAACTCTGTGAGGAGACCCCGAGCAAAGCGATGTTCCATTGCTTCTGCTACGTGACCAGGAGCTGTAACAATGGCCCATTAATGACAAGAGCCAGGTCAAGTGAGTAATTGTCTCCTAAATTGTGCACCATTTTCCAAACTGCGCTCATGGAGGTAGTATTGTCATTGGTAGAAAGACACTTGAGCTCTACAACAAGAACGCTGTGACGAAACTAATTTGTCGTAGACGCGTACAGAAAAAATTCTAAGATCATTTAGAGATCATGATTTTTCGCAGTATCTTCTAATATTTCATGTCAGTATCGAAATTAATGAACAAAATGCACATTGGAATAAGAGGAGGCTATGAGTTAGGATGTTGGGTAAAGCCCAGATGTTGTGGCAGAGGTCAAGAAGTAACGAGGAACTAAGCGGACAGAGGTTCGTACCCATAGCAAGCCAGTTCTAAAACTAGCAGGCCAGGGTGCTACCCAAGCAACAAGGAACTTGTGTTCTTGGTTGCTGAACAATGCTGGAACACATGTATGTGAGAGCTGAAGAAGTGGAGAATTCTGCATCGGTAGAGGAGTGAAGGACGGGAACAGGAAGTTGGACAGATTTAAAGGAAGACTGCAATACTGTTATCATAAATTCTCTGAAGAATAAGGCGCTTAATAATACAAGGGAAGTGCTCAAGAAATTGTTCACATTTGAGAAATGGCTTGTCAAGATCTATATCATAGGCGGAAGATGCAAGATAAACATCTATGACTTAATTAACTCCATTTCCGAAAAAGAGAGACTTTGTTGGGTGAGGAATTGGTGCAGAGCCTGTGATTACAGGTGTAGTGAGGGGAGGTTGTTGAGGAAGGGAGGATGTGTGAAGTACGACATGGCAGGGGAATAGATTGAGTAGGAGAAAGGGTAGACTTCGAGGAGAGAAGCCTGTGTGGACGAGAAGTCGACAGGAAGACTGAGGAGAGGATCAACTCATCATATGTAGATGGGTTGGATATGGAAACAAAATCTGAGGCAAAATTGAAGAAGTCGATCTCGATAGTTGAATAACTAAAGGGAGAACAGATAGTGGGGAGGTAGCAGCGTTGGAGGTGAGTTTAAAAGCAACTCTGAGCATCTATATGTTATACTTCAGATGACAAGAACGCCTCTTTCAGGCCAGGAGAACGTATTATACATGATACCATCTTACCACAGTGCCAAAGAAATGAGTTTCCTCTAAATTTTTTGGAGGTAAAAGAGACAAAGGAGTATAATATAATCCTTTATTGACGAAGTTTCGCCCACGCAATGGGCTTTATCAAGTCACAAACTTGGAGAGGAAGGGTGAAATTACATAAGGTAGTTTAATGAAGTGAAGAGAGAGAAGTATTGTGAGATCGATAAATATTTGCAGTTGGTGTGAAGTCAAGTTAATGCGATACATTGAGCAATATTGCAGAAGTTATTGTTTTGGTTGAAATTACTAGATATTTTAATCAGTGTTGTTCCAGGGCTTCTTCGTCTCTGGACGTTCCCTTGACACTGAGTAATGCGCACTTGCAATGAGTCAAATGATGGTGCAAATTTCGGTAAGAAACAATGTTGTCTAAGTCGTCACTTCTTCTGGTATATAGATAAATGGTCCAGAGAATCATTTACACTTGGGTATCTTTACTGTGGAAACGTTTCGCCACACAGTGGCTTCATCAGTCCAGTACAAAGAAGAAAGGTTGAAGATCAGAAGGAGTTTTGGGTAATCAGTCCCTCAGTCTTGAGTCGATGTATGACATGTAATCAGTCCATCTTGATGGATGGACTGATTGCCTAAAGCACAAATAACCCTCACATAGGAGAGAGAAGCTTACGACGACGTTTCGGTCCAAGTCGGACCGAAACGTCGTCGTAAGCTCCTCTTTTTGTATATGTGCGGGTTGTGTGTGTGTATTGTCCCTTTTGTACCTACCTACCCCCCCTCTCTCTCTCCCCCTCTCTCCCCCTCTCTCCCACCATCTTCACCCATGGTTGGTACTTACTGATGCTTCACTCCCCCGCCTCGAAAAGTTGGCTGCCCACGAACAAAATGTGTTATAGAAAATTACGCTCAAAGTTTCAGTGAAGTGTGTTGTGTTATTTATGATTCACAGTCAGGTGTGCATGACCTGGTGTGCATGACCGTGTATGACCTGGTGCATGACCTGGTGTGCATGACCTGGTGTGCATTGTCAAGGCTGCAAGACCACCGCCGCCACGAGTACTCGGCAAATTTGGCTGCAGGGATCACATCTCAGCTCCTGGCTCTGCCTCCTCTGCGGGCCGTTACTGGTTTTACTTTCTTCTGGCTGCATAAGCTCTATCATACCTATTCTTAAAGCTATGTATGAATTCTGCCTCTGCCTTTTTGCTGGCTACTTAGTTCCCCTTCTTGAACACACTATGGCTTAAGAAGTATTTCTTAACATCCCTATGCCTCATCTGGGCTTTTAACTTAAGGGTGTGACCTCGTGTACTTGAGACCCGCCTCTCAAGTAGACTCTGTTTGTCCACCCTGTCAATTCCTCTCATTATTTAGTGAGTCGTCATGATGTCACCTCCTTCTGTGCTCTAGTATGATGTTTAGTTCCTCATAGTTCATACCCTTTTGCTCTGAGACTAGTTTCATTGCTAACCTTTACACTTTTTCCAGCTTCTTTACTGCTTTATTAGATGTGTTCCATATTGGCACCGCATACTCGAAGATGGAACTAACATATGTTGTGTATAAGGTCGTGAATGTCTCCTGGCTGGTGTTCCAGAAAGTTTTCCTTAAATTTGAAAGTTTTACTTTTGCTGCAGCTTATTTGGTCTGTATGTGTCTCAGGTGACATTCTGGGAGCTATGCTCACCCCGACGTCCTCTTCCCAAGCTTGCTCATTGTTTCCGGACGTCTTTGCTCTTCTCAGATTTTCATAACTTTGCATTGTCTGAAGTCAAATTCGAATACCCATTTGTCAGACTAATCCTGCAGCTTGTCCAGATTCACTTGTAGTTTTTTTTCTGATCTACCACTGTTTGCATTCCCATCATTAGTTTCACATCGTCTGTAAACATGAACACCTCCGATTCGATTTCCTCTGTAATGTCGTTTACATTCACAAGAAACAGTATTGGACCAAGTGCTGACCCTTGTGGAACCCTCATTCTTCCCATTCACACATTCTGACACCTCCCTGATAGCAGCTCGTTGCTTCCTTCCCGTTAAGTATTCCTTGATCCACTACAGTGCCTGTAATTCCTGTCTCTCTAGCTTTGTGCCAGTCTCTTTTGAGGTACTGTATCGCACGCCTTCTTGCAGTACAAAAATATACAGTCCACCCATCTCTCTCCTGCCTAAATTTTTGTTACCGTTTCATAGAACTGTAGCAGACTTGTGAGACAGGATTTACCATATCTAAAACCACGCTGGATATTGTTTATGAATCCACTCCTTCCCAGGTGTTCCACTACTCTTTCCTGACAACCATCTCCATAACTTTATATAATTTGCATATTAGTGACACAGGGCTGTAGTTCAGGGCCATGTGTGGATGTCATCGTGTGCATGGGCACGTGTGCATGTCATCGTGTGCATGGGCACGTGTGCATGACATTGTGTACATGGGCAAGTGTGCATGCCCACGTGTGCATTACCTCATGTGCATATCTTAACAAAAAGATATCTGCAGATCTTAACAAAAGTACCCAGGTACCAGCCCATTGGGATCCCACTTCACACTCTAACCCACTCTAACGCTGTCTTCTGTTCGTTAGGTATTCCCTGATCCACTTCAGCTCTTTACCTTAAACACCAACCTCAGTTACAAATTAAATGCCTTCCAGGAGTCCAAGAAAATGTAGTTGGTCCATCCTTGTTCCTCTTTCATGTTATTCAGTCGTTGAGTTCGTTGAATCTTCTGTCCATCTCTTCACACACCTCTCTGTCATCTTCTGTGAGTGTTACAACCTCCTCCTTCAGTCTTGTGCTCCTCTTGCATTGCTTAAGAGCTGCTTTGGTTCAACTTTGGCTTTGACACCATGTCGTTCTCAATCTGTCGTTAGAACCTATTGAACTGTCGTTCCAGCTCCTCTCGTATGTTGCATTTTAATTTCTAGCTCTGCTGCATTTTTTGTAGTGTCTCCTGTGCAGCTGGCTGGCTGCAAGATTAGCGGACGGATGATCGAGCCTCCACTAGTTGCGTTGAATGACCTGCATGGGTTAAGTGCATCACATGCTGGGTAAATAATAATATTGTGCTCTATACATTTTCAAGCATTTTTTTTTTTTTGGCGCCTCTTCTGTTTTGGTTGAATCATTGGCTGTCTTCTGTCCAGTACTCCTTAATAGGATGAATTACTTTGTGGCCTTCAAGTATAAACTTAAAATTACCCCATCATGTCAAGGAATAGCTTTCCCTCATTTTCCTATCTCCTTGTACCTGGCTTATGCTGTGGTTATCGTGGAGGGAAGAATGGTGGAGCCCTGTAAATATATTCACTTCATACTCCCTCTCTCCATTCTGATATCCAATCTTTCATTACCTATTTTTTTTTGTTATCCTCATCACTTTACTTTTTCCTATGTTCACTTTCAATTTCCTTCTTTTACATCCCCTACTAAACTCATCCACCAACCTCTGCAACTTCTCTTCAGAATCTCCTAAAAGCACAGTGTCATCAGCAAAAAGCAACTGTGACAACTCCCACTTTCCCACTGTCCAGGGAAATTAATTGGGCAGATGGCGAGACAAACGCTGCTGCAGTGTGTCCACCCTACACTAGACTTTACATTTCCAGTGATGGACCATATTCACAGATATGTCCTTGGAACGTGGCTGACATAGTTGTTTATCAAAAATTGGAACAAGCTTTACAAGGTTCAACAGGACGTGGGTGTTTGGTCCTCTTCTAACAGGAATTGTCACTTAGAAACGAATAACTAACGACTGAGGTTTGGGCATTCACCTCACTCACATCCACCTGTTAACCGGTGTTCTAATTACCGAGGTGCCTGTAGAGACCTCAGGAAACTTTTAGGAGAGGCTTTTGACAGTAATAGCTTAATGGGGGTTTTCAAATGATGCTGGATATTTTAATTTGCTATGATAACATCTATTTCTGTTAACTGTTTACATTTGTTGCTTCTAGCGTTTGCTCATTTTTTATTATTTTTTTTATTGTGTTGTATATTTTTCTTTTATGGCTGTGAACGTGTGATATACTGATGGGGTAAGATGACCCCTTCTCCGGCTCCCAATATATAAGTAAAGGGTAATGAATGAGCCGATGTGAACATCGTCTCACCTCACTACCCACTACTGTGAACTTTACTCACTTCCATTTAGCCTTTTACTCACAGATCATTCTCATACGTACAAACAGAAGACAGGGAAAGTAAACACATTATACTTAAACAATAATATATTTGCCTAAAGAGAAAGGGATCTGATACTAAGATAACTGGGGAAGATACAAGATAATTGAGACAGGGAAACAATATGCTGACGAAACAGAATATTTACTTACAGTATAAAATACGAGTGCTTAGTAAATTACTCAGAGGAGACCAGTCAGCTATCATCCACAGGTCCCAAGACTTCAAACTGGTATCAGCCATCTCGCTAGTGTGCCCAGCTCTGCACCCGGTTAAAGTTCTTCCCAAAAGTCCTCACACAGAGCTCCTCACCAAGTCATTCTCTCAGCAACTTTCAGCTTAAAAAGCTTCCATACCCTCCATTATGCCCGGGTAGAAGTCATTTTTCATGGGAAAATTTGCCACATAATCTCCATAGAGGCTAGAGCCTCCAAATAGAACAATGGAGTGAAGATTAGCAGCCAACTCTCCTCTCTCTGGAAACAGATAAAAACAGGACATCCGCTCTCTCGTTTCTCACAAACAAGATATTGGAGAGACAGTCATAGACATGATATTGGAAAGAATCTGAAACATGATATTGAAGTGACAGTCACAAACATGATATTGGAGTGTCCTACGCGCTCAGTTTCCTCCGTTTATGCCATTTAGAGCTTAATACAATGTTTTCAGTGGTTTCTAACAGCTACCCATTTGCAATTTCTTCTGTATCTGACTTGCCTGGGCTGACGACCAGAGTCATTAGCGCTGGTAAATCTGGTCTCATCCTTTTTTGATAGTTGGGGTAAAAAATTATCCACTGATCCCCGTCAGTCCTGCCTTTCACGTTTCAGGAGTGTATCATCACATGAGCACGACCATGTATTCCTTACCAAGAGTACATGAGCATGCATGACCATGCATGCATGATTACATATACATGATAACATCTCTCCCTCCCTCCCTCGACACTGAGGCACCTGACTAAGAACTCTGCATCCCTGCGTCTGTCCTCGTTCCATCACTTAACAAATGATGCTAGTAGCTCTGACGCTACCTGTATAAATAGGTGATTTTGATAGGAATTACATTTTTTTATACTGGGTGAGCCACCGTGGGTAGGGCCAACGGGTGGTTCCATAAAGAAAGATGGCATTGCTTTTTATACTAGTATGGAGTCTGGGGACTAGTGGCAGGGCAGTAAATTATTTCCAGGTAACTGGTAATCTCCCATTAGTACTTTCCGCACTTCTTGTCCTGACGGCTGTTTACCTGGATACTGGTACACTGTCATTCCAGATTCACCTATGTTCTCTGCCCTGGCCCAGTATGCATCTGTCCATTACCATAGTCTGTGGATAGCCTATCACCAACAGTAGCCCAAGGGCATGAAGTCCTGCCAGCACCTGTACCGTCTTGTTCTCTATAGATGAAATCGGGCAGATGCCGAGGCGAAGGCTACTATAAATCTTTTCAATATATCACTACAAACTGGCATAGTGCCAGACAAGTGGAAAAGGGCAAATGTAATACCTATTTACAAGGCAGGTGACAGGTCCTTAGCTTCGAACTATAGACCAATAAGCCTTACCTCCATAGTTGGTAAATTTATGGAATCAATAATTGCCGAGGCAATTCGTAGCCATCTTGAAAAGCATAAATTGATTAATGAATCTCAACACGGTTTTACTAAGGGGCGTTCCTGTCTTACGAATTTACTAACTTTTTTCACTAAGGTGTTTGAGGAGGTAGATCATGGTAATGAATATGATATTGTGTATATGGACTTCAGTAAGGCTTTCGATAAAGTTCCACATCAGAGGCTACTGAGGAAACTTAAGGCACACGGAATAGCAGGAGAAATGTTTTCCTGGGTAGAGGCATGGTTGACAAATAGGCGGCAGAGAGTTTGCATTAATGGAGAGAAATCAGAATGGGGGCGCGTCTCAAGCGGTGTTCCACAGGGGTCAGTTTTGGGCCCCCTGTTGTTTACAATTTACATAAATGACATAGATGAGGAATAAATAGTAACATAAGTAAATTTGCTGATGACACCAAAATAGGTCGTCCAATTCATTCAAATGAGGACATTAGAGCACTCCAGGATGATTTGAATAGACTGATGCAGTGGTCGGAGAAGTGGCAGATGCAGTTTAATGTAAACAAATGCAAAGTTCTAAATGTTGGGCAGGACAATAACCATGCCACATATAAGCTGAATAATGTAGATCTTATTACTTGTGATTGCGAGAAGGATTTAGGAGTTCTGGTTAGTAGTAATCTGAAGCCAAGACAACAGTGCATAAGTGTTCGCAATAAAGCTAACAGAATCCTTGGCTTCATATCAAGAAGTATAAATAATAGAAGTCCTCAGGTTGTTCTACAACTCTATATATCTTTGGTTAGGCCTCATTTAGATTATGCTGCACAGTTCTGGTCACCGTATTACAGAATGGATATAATTGCACTGGAAAACGTACAAAGGAGGATGACAAAGTTGATCCCATGTATCAGAAATCTTCCCTATGAGGATAGACTGAGGGCCCTGAATCTGCACTCTCTAGAAAGGCGTAGAATTAGGGGGGATATGATTGAGGTGTATAAATGGAAAACAGGAATAAATAAAGGGGATGTAAATAGCGTGCTGAAAATATCCAGCCAAGACAGGACTCGCAGCAATGGTTTCAAGTTGGAAAAGTTCAGATTCAGGAAGGATATAGGAAAGCACTGGTTTGGTAATAGAGTTGTGGATGAGTGGAACAAACTCCCGAGTACCGTCATAGATGCTAAGACGTTGTGTAGTTTTAAAAATAGGTTAGATAAATACATGGGTGGGTGTGGATGGGTGTGAATTTGGACCTGACTAGCTTGTATTACCAGGTCAGTAGCTGACCAGGTGGTCGGCTGACCAGGTGGTCAACTAGACAATTATATGAGTGGGTGCGGTTGGGTGTGAGTTGGTCCTGACTAGCCTGTGCT
Source organism: Cherax destructor (assembly GCA_009830355.1). Lineage (NCBI taxonomy): Eukaryota > Metazoa > Arthropoda > Malacostraca > Decapoda > Parastacidae > Cherax > Cherax destructor. The sequence continues at coordinate 375,802 of WNWK01000179.1, read as the reverse complement.
AGGTCAGATGCAGTGTTCCCTCCTTAAGTGAATGTAACCTGACCTGGCTGGGTCGGGGCTTAAGCCGTTGGAGATTTGGACCTGCCTCGCATGGGCCAGTAGGCCTGCTGCAGTGTTCCTTCTTTCTTATGTTCTTATGTTCTTATAATGAGATTACTGTATAGCAGACTTGTACCTCTCGTGGGCTACATGCACTAATAGGTCCCAGTAGAGGCCCACGGGCCCTGTAGAGGGTACATCATGACGAGGGTGTTACTGTCTCCTCCTTCACACGGTATAGTCACTGGGACACTTTCCCCACCTCTGGGTAGCTTACGGGGTACGACTGACTGTGGAACACATTTAAACTGTCTTCCTAAGACAGGTTTTTTTTTTTTTTAAATTTCATGTTAGTTTTTATAATTACCGAAGTGTCTGTAGGGGTCGCAGTGAATGTTGAAGTCTCTTATGATATTAACAATTTAATGCAATTTTTAAACTGATGTTAATTATTTAAATTTGCTTTGTGTTTAATTAATGCAAATAGTTTTTCATTGTTAGTTTTGTTTTTCATATTTATATGATTCATTTGACTGTTACTGCCAAGAGAGCGATCAAAGCGCTCATCAAATTGCAGAACTACCTGTCAGTGTGCACACCTCAGGTGTGCACGATCACGTGTGCACAACCTCAAGACGATGGCACTATAGATGTGCACGATCACCTGTACACAACCTCAAGGGGATGGCACTATAGGTGTGCACGATTACGTGTGCACAACCTCAAGGGGCCTGGCACTGTACCAACAAGTGTACGTACAAGAGGTGAGCATGCCTGATCGTGGAGCTTCCCTCCAGGAAGCTCACTATTGCATGACGGAACTGCAAACCGCCTGTCACTTACACAATGCGTGTATATCTTACTTTTATAATGACGCACAAATTGCCTGGCTAACAACCCGGGGTACGGTACACGCACACTAGACCGTACATCTCTATGACATCTAAATTTGTCCACACTTGGCCGCTTGCCACAGCCTGACTGTTATTTACTCCCTTGTAATAATGCGGATAAATATCTTACAAATTCCAGCTAATGGCGAGCGGACGAGAACGTGTTGGCGATGTGGCAATTGAGGTTTAAACATATTACGAGGAAATAATGTGTAATTGTTGATATTTTAATTGATGTGGTGTAGTGGACGGTGGTTGACTTAATAATTAACTGGTTAACAGGATCTGACGGCTTGAGAGTTTCTGTATTGTAACCCAAATTCTTTGTGCACTAATATATATTACACACACACACACACACACATACATACATACATACATATATATATATATATATATATATATATAAAATATATATATATATATATATATATATATATATATATATATATAACACACACACACACACACACACACACACACACACAGTAGATCGTCATTTAACACGGTTTTTTGTGCGGCACGATTTTGTTATAGCACTATTTAAGAATTGAAACATATTTTTGTATAACACTTCGTAAAATTTGGAGCGCGTCTATTCCAGACACTCCCGCTACCCCCAACACTCCGCTACCCCCAACACTCCGCTACCCCCAACACTCCGCTACCCCCAACACTCCCGCTACCCCCAACACTCCGCCACCGCCAACACTCCCGCTCCCCCAACACTCCGCTACCCCCAACACTCCTGCTACCCCCAACACTCGCTACCCCCAACACTCCCGTTACCCCCAACACTCCTGCCCCGCCAACACTCCGCTACCCCCAACACTCCTGCCACCCCCAACACTCCCTGCCCCCAACACTCCGCCACCACGCAACACTCCCGCTACCCCCAACACTCCGCCACCCCCAACACTCCGCCACCCCCAACACTCCTGCCACCCCCAACACTCCGCCACCCCCAACACTCCTGCCACCCCCAACACTCCCGCCACCCCCAACACTCCGCCACCCCCAACACTCCGCCACCCCCAACACTCCGCCACCCCCAACACTCCCGCCACCCCCCAACACTCCGCCACCCCCAACACTCCGCCACCCTCCAACACTCTCGCTACCCCCAACACTCCGCCACCCCCAACACTCCCGCCACCCCCAACACTCCGCCACCCCCAACACTCCGCCACCCCCAACACTCCGCCACCCCCAACACTCCCGCCACCCCCAACACTCCGCTACCCCCAACACTGCCACCCCCAACACTCCCGCCACCCCCAACACTCCGCTACCCCCAACACTCCGCTACCCCCAACACTCCGCCACCCTCCAACACTCCGCTACCCCCAACACTCCGCCACCCCCAACACTCTCGCCACCCCCAACACTCCGCCACCCCCAAACACTCCCGCTACCCCCAACACTACCGCCACCCCCAACACTCCGCCACCCCCAACACTCCCGCCACCCCCAACACTCCGCCACCCCTAACACTCCGCCACCCCCAACACTCCTGCCACCCCCAACACTCCGCCACCCCAACACTCCGCTACCCCCAACACTCCGCCACCCGCCAACACTCCTGCTACCCTCCAACACTCCCGCACCCCCAACACTCTCGCTACCCCCAACACTCCGCCACCCCCAACACTCCGCCACCCCTTAAACTCCGCCACCCCAACACTCCGACACCCCCAACACTCCGCTACCCCCAACACTCGCCACCCCCAACACTCCTGCCACCCCAACACTCACGCCACCCCCAACACTCCCGCTACCCCCAACACTCTCGCCCCCAACACTCCTGCCCCTCCCAACACTCCGCCACCCCCAACACTCCGCCACCCCCAACACTCCCGCCACCCCCCAACACTCCGCCACCCCCCAACACTCCGCTACCCCCAACACTCCCACCACCCCCAACACTCCGCCACCCCCAACACTCCGCCACCCCCAACACTCCGCTACCCCCAACACTCCGCCACCCGCCAACACTCCCGCTACCCCCCAACACTCACGCCACCCCCAACACTCCGCTCCCCCAACACTCTCGCCACCCCCAACACTCCGCCACCCCCAACACTCCGCCACCCCCAACACTCCCCCCCTACCTCGCCACACACTCCCGCCCCCAACCTCCCGCCACCCCCAACACTCCGCACAACCCCGCCACCCCCAACACTCCGCTACCCCCAACACTCCGCCACCCCCAACACTCCCGCTACCCCCAACACTCCGCCACCCCCAACACTCCGCTACCCCCCAACACTCCGCCACCCCCAACACTCCGCTACCCCAACACTCTCGCCACCCCCAACACTCCGCCCCCCAACCTCCGCCCCCCAACACTCGCCACCCCCAACACTCCGCCACCCCCAACACTCCGCCCCACCCCGCCCCCCAACACTCCCGCCACCCCCAACACTCCGCCACCCCCAACACTCCCGCCCCCCAACACTCCCGCCACCCCCAACACTCCGCCACCCCCAACACTCCGCCACCCCCAACACTCCGCTACCCCAACACTCCGCCACCCCCAACACTCCGCCACCCCCAACACTCCGCCACCCCCAACACTCCGCCACCCCCAACACTCCGCCACCCCAACACTCCGCCCAACCCCGCCACCCCCAACACTCCGCTACCCCCAACACTCCGCCACCCCCAACACTCCGCCACCCCCAACACTCCCGCTACCCCCAACACTCCCGCTACCCCCAACACTCCGCCACCCCCAACACTCCCGCCACCCCCAACACTCGCGCCACCCCCAACACTCCTGCCACCCCCAACACTCCGCCACCCCAACACTCCTGCCACCCCCAACACTCCGCTACCCCAACACTCCGCCACCCCCCAACACTCCTGCCACCCCCAACACTCCGCCACCCTCCAACACTCCGCTACCCCCAACACTCCCGCCACCCCCAACACTCCGCCACCCCCAACACTCCTGCCACCCCCAACACTCCCGCTACCCTCATCCCAGTATTCGTTCATACCTGTCCAGTTCCATTGTGTTAAGAACTAGCTGTGTTTGTGAATAGTGTTTTGATATTTTGATTGCCATATCTTGTATCTGCCAAAACAATCATGGCAGCCAGTAGGCATACCAGTGTTGCTGAAAGTGGCAAGAAAAGGTATAAGCCTTTAAAGTCCCGTAGATCGATCGCTAGCGCAATTCGGCTCACACACTGAGGTCCGGGGTCCGAATCTCCTCCGGTACGGTTGGAAAACATTGGGGACGTGTTTCCATAAAACACCTGTTGTCCCTGTCCCTGTTCACCCATCAGTTTAAAATAGGTACCTGGGTGTTAGTCGACTGGTGTGGGTCGCATCCTGGGACAAAACTGACCTAATTTGCGGGAAATGCTCAGCATAACAAGCGGCTTTCTATATAGTAGTATGTCATTGATGTCAGCTATGGCCTGTATACCTTGTACATGTACTTAATAAAGATATTATATTGTTATTATTAAGTCTTAAGAGTTAACGAAGAAAATAGAGATATTAGACAATAGATAACCTGAAGCCTTAATGAAGCGTTAGTTTGTTCAATTAAAAATAATGATGTAAATATATATGAGTTTGTGTGATGAATAACAAACTGTCTTGACTGACTGACTGACTTGACTGATTTACTGACTGACTTGACTGACTGAATTACTGACTTGACTGACTGACTAACTGACTTGATTGATTTACTGACTTTACTGATTTATTGACTGACTTGACATACTGACTGATTTACTGACTGACTTGACTAATTGATTTACTGACTTGATTTACTGACTGACTGACTGACTTGACTGACTGACTGACTGGCTGACTTGACTGACTTACTGATTGACTTGACTGACTGGCTGACTTGACTGACTGACTGGCTGACTTGACTGACTTGACTGATTTACTGACTGACTTGACTGAATTACTGACTGACTTGACTGACTGATTTACTGACTTAAAGTTAAACTTTTTCACTGAGGAGGACCCTGACAAATCTAGAAGCAGTGCTCTGAAACATTGTCTATTGCAGCTGATACCTTATCGTCAGCTGTATAATGTACTGCAGAGTAAAATAGCCCAGAAATCCATTACAGAATTTATACACACTCCAGTACAACCATAGACTTCAGTACCAGAACCTCTACCATCCACCTCAGCCCAGTAGGTCCACTCTCTTCACAATAATCGGAAGATCTCACCTTCAAAGACCATAACATTGTATCAATCACATCTGCTAGAAAAATGACAGGATGGATAATGAGAACCTTCAAAACTAGGGACGCCAAGCCCATGATGACACTCTTCAGGTCGCTTGTTCTATCTAGGCTGGAATATTGCTGCACACTAACAGCACCTTTCAAGGCAGGTGAAATTGCCGACCTAGAAAATGTACAGAGAACCTTCACGGCACGTATAACTGCGATAAACCATCTCAGCTACTGGGAACGCTTGAAGTTCCTCAACCTGTACTCCCTAGAACGCAGGCGGGAGAGATACAAGATTATATACACCTGGAAAATTCTAGAGGGATTAGTACCAAACTTGCACACGAAAATCACTCCCTATGAAAGCAAAAGACTCGGCAGACGATGCAACATCCCCCCTATGAAAAGCAGGGGTGCCACTAGCACGATAAGAGACAACACAATAAGTGTCAGGGGCCCAAGACTGTTCAACTGCCTCCTAGCATACATAAGGGAGATTACCAATAGACCCCTGGCTGTCTTCAAGCAGGCACTGGACAGGCACCTAAAGTCAATACCTGACCAGGCGGGCTGTGGCTCGTACGTCGGTTTGCGTGCGGGCAACAGTAACAGCCTGGTTGATCAGGCCCTGATCCACCATGAGGTCTGGTCCCAGACCGGGCCGCGGGGGCGTTGACCCCCGGAACCCTCTCCAGGTATACTCAGGATATATATATATATATATATATATATATATATATATATATATATATATATATATATATATATATATATATATATCATATCAGTCAATCAACAAGTGATAGATGCAGTGCTATCAAAACTACCAGGAGCAACAGTCATTGCCCCTACTAATAGTGTCTTGCTTGGAGCACCTCTGGGAAGAGATGCCATTGACACAATTCTCAGGAAGAAACTGGAAGAATTGAGGAGAATGGAACAACGAATAGGCAATCTTGACACCCATGATGCCTTGTACCTCCTCACAAAATGCTTGAGTCTGCCCAGGTTGACATATTTCCTAAGATGTGCTCCTTCATATGATAATCCTATACTGCACGAATATGACAGTATCCTGAGGCAGATCTTTACTAAAGTACTTAACCTTACTCTAGAAGATGGGCAGTGGGACCAAGCTACACTCCCAGTCAGACTAGGAGGCATTGGTGTCCGCAAGTCATCTCAGATTGCTCTACCTGCTTTCCTGTCTTCATGCATTGCATCCAGAGGGCTTGTAGCAGCAATTCTCCCTGAACATCTTAGGGACACGATTGGAATCCATGACCAAAAGTTCGTTGATGGAGCCAGGATCTGGGATAACCTAACAGGCTCTGAAACCAGGCCTGCTCCCCAACAACTACAAACAGTCGCACTGGGATGGCCCAATAGTAGATAATATAGCCTCAGCAATGCTTCAGAGTGTGTCAGGGAAGGATAGAGCCCGCCTACTTGCAGTGAGGCTCCTCATGCAGGGGACTTTCTTTGGCTGTTCCCAACTCCAGCCTTGGCACACGCCTCGACCCACAGACCATCCGCATTAGTGTTGCCCTTCGACTTGCCGCCCTATTCTCGCCGAACACAGGTGTATTTGTGGCAGTGAAGCAGCAGACCGATTCGGGTACCATGGTCTTGTGTGTCGTAAATCCGAGGAAAGATTGCAAGACATGAAGAGGTTAATAACATTATCAAGAGGAGCCTCACAACAGCCGGATGCCCAGCAGTAAGGGAACCACCCCAACTATGCAGATCTGATGGCAACCAAAAGCGTCCAGATGGTATCACCCTTCAAGCCTGGACAGACGGCAAGCAGGTGGTGTGGGACTACACATGTGCATCTACCTTGGCTGATACCTATCTCCAGTACACCAGGGAGGAAGGAGGGGCTGCTGCCACCTTCAGGGAGTCCCAGAAGTCGAGAAAATATGGAGAACTTGCCCATCATTATATGTTTGTTCCCATAGGCTCAGAGACCCTTGGCTCATGGGGAAAGAGTGCATCTAAGTTCCTCAAGGAGCTGGGCAAAAGACTCAACAGGGTAACTAGGGATCCCAGGGCAGCTAGTTTTCTGTTCCAGCGACTCAGCGCTGCTGTTCAGAGGGGTAATGCATGCTGTATTCTGGGCACGCGCACCAGCTCGGAAGAGCTGGATGAGATTTTCGCATTATAATCAGTGACAAAGATGTAACAATATGTACTAGACATGTATCTCTCACCTCGTGTACTGTATATGCCATCTTTATATCAACAATGTATCTCTCAAATCTTTTGTACCATATTATGTAATAAAATATACCTATTGGTAAAAAAAATTAAAGATGGGTGGTAGGAGAAGTGGAATATTCAAATGGCATCAGGAAGAAATCCAAATATTCTTCCTTGAAGCCTTTTTATCCACTTCTCCGAGGCTATGGTCCCACAATTTGTACCAGAGGTGGACCCCATCCTATATATATATATATATATATATATATATATATATATATATATATATATATATATACATACACAGAACAAGTAATTGTTCTGCATATTGTTATTTCACCTGTTTACTGTTTACGGCTTTCCCTATAAAACTGAAAATAATAGAAAGTTCTAAAAGATGCTACAGAGGAACTGCCTGTAGGAGAATCACCAAAGAGGACTAGGAAGGGTGACTCCACTCCTTGCACATCTTCTCAGAAATTTTCTCCTCGGCCGAGGAGGATAAGCTAGGATAAAGTATGGTATTTTTTATTATTTTTGTACTTTATTATTTTCTGTTACAAGTATTAATGATATTATTTATTTCAGGAGTTTAAATGCACATTTATGCACTTTTTCACAATTTTAAGTGGTTGTAATTGGGGGCCTGGAACGGATTACGCATATAACGAACGAGGTTTTAGAACGAAATAGACTCATTATGGAGAGTAATATTCCAACCCACTCACTGGAAGTTGCTGAATAAGAAGTGACAACAACAGCAGCAGTATCATCAGCAGCCCCAGTAAATGCAGTAGCAATAGCAAGTAACAGCAGTGAGTACAGCACTAATAGCAGAAGCAGCCACTAGAGCAGCAGAAGCAGCCACTGTTGCAGCAGTAGCAGCCACTATTGCAGCAGTAGCAGCCACTATAGCAGCAGAAGCAGCCACTATAGCAGCAGAAGCAGCCACTATAGCAGCAGAAGCAGCCACTATAGCAGCAGAAGCAGCCACTATAGCTGCAGAAGCAGCCACTATAGCAGCAGAAGCAGCCACTATAGCTGCAGAAGCAGCAATAACACTATAGCATCAGTAACAGCAACTTTATCAGCAGAATGTTTTGGTTGTGGTTAAACCCCACCCAGAACGTCTCTCCATTGCTAAAATCCACCCAAAATTTCTCTTCAGGGCTAAAATCCACCCAAAATTTCTCTTCAGGGCTAAAACCCACCCAAAATTTCTCTCCATGGCTAAATCATGCCCAAAACATTTCTCCAACACCTGTAAATCACACTTAAAACATCTCTCCAACGCAAGTATACCGTACCCAAAACATATCCCAGACACAGGTATACTAAACATCTGAAACCAACAGAGACAAAAATAATATCGTCAAGAACAGGGAATTATAAGGTTGACACCATTAACAGTAATCCAGTAACAGTAGCAACAGAAACGATGGAAATACCAATGGCAACAGATACGCTCAGGCAAGCTGTTCTCCAATTTATCTTAAAAAGGATTTAAATTGCATTTTGAGTAGAGAATAATAATAAATTAAGAGGTTGTTTATAAATTTTAAGTATTTTTTTTCCCTGTAATTGCATATTTACATTTTCTAGAGGCTGTAAAAAAAAATATTCGTTTACCTTCCATCTCGCTATTTACAAACTTTTTTTCCCCTTCCCCATTCCCTTCCCCATTCCCTTCCCCATTCCCTGAACCATTCCACGTTCCTCCTGGCCTCAGTACATCGTGAACGCTAATTTGTTAGTTTATTACCATATACATAAGAGATCTTACACTGATGAATTTCCTTGGTTAACAGTTATTAAGAAATTTGCTTGCAAAGAGACTACTTAAAAGCATTCGCAGGTTTTCAGAGTAACGTATCTATTCCCTCGGGTTCCCAACTTAAAGCAAATCTGCTTAAAATATCAATTAGCACAATGACTGGAGATTTGTAGGTGATTACTTGAGATGCTGGAGGGACTGTAGCAGAGGCATCTAGGTAGGTATGGTAATGCAGGGAGGCAGTTAGTCTAGCAGGAAGATGGTGGCGACAGCTGCCTACACCACAGACCTCCATAATGTTTACCTCTGTTCCTCGGGGATCGCTAAGTAACCACGCACGCATATATTTCACGCCAACTACTCTTCTCTACTCCTTTCTCTCCCTTTCCCCATCTCTCCTCTCCTCTCTTAACCTCCTGTTCTTTCCTTTCCACCTCTCTGCTCTAATTGCTGCTAATTTCCTTATTATTTTCCTTCTCTAATGTTTGCTTTTGTACTTGTCCTTGAAGACGTTTAAGGTTACACTACGATATATTTTAAACCAGTTGAACTTAGTTGAGTTTCTAAACAAAATTAAATAGAAGTCATCAGTTCATCAACTGTGACTTAAAATCAACAAATTAAACCCGAAGTGTGTGTTTCTGCAGTCACTGGTCATACTGCGGCCAGCAGTAACAGCCTGGTTGATCAGACCCTGATCCACCATGAGGCCTGGTCCCAGACCGAGCCGTGGGGGCGTTGACCCCAGAAACCTTCTCCAGGTAAACTGTTTTAAATACACCTTGGCTTACTGGCAGTATATTCCTGTGGTTAGACTTTGGAAGGCTTACTGCTGTTTGTACCTGTTGTTAAACCTCCGTAGCCTTACTTGTGTTATACACATGCACAATTATTCACCAACAGCCGGATTACCAGTGTTGTATTTCCTGTGCCTAAACATCCATTGGCTTAACGGTGCCAATTACCTGTAGTTAAGCATTTCCTGGCTTAATGGTGCTATATACCTGTTAATCATACACCAGCTTATTGGCGTTGTAATGTGAGATACGATGTCTTTTATCCTGTTATTATATTTTAGAATGGCACTATTTTACCTAATGAGTCTCTGTGTCTAAGTATTTTAGTCAGATATACGTGGACTGGTGGCCAGTGTTGCCCTTAACAGCATGATCAGGTCATGGAGGGAGGTCAGAAAATAAGGCACCATGTGACTACAATTTTTGAGATGATTCGGATAGTAGGTGCAGCTATGATTGGCTCACAACGATTTAGGGTATGGGCACTGATAGGATTAGGATTAGGCACACACAAAAAAAAACAAACCCAGAGTGGAGACACGCAGTCGCTTTCATTATTGGGTCGAGTCTGACACCCACTCAGTCAGTCTGACACCCAGTCAGTCAGTCTGACACCCAGTCAGTCCCTCGTTGACTGATTCATTATGTCACTAGTTACTTTATTGTCGAACTGACTCCAGAACAACAGTGTAGGCATTCCAAAGTGTCGTGTGTTCCCCAAGTGTCTGACTTTATATAATGTTCCGGTTTGAGTGAAGTTGGTCTCCTTGTAATTAGTAACTTGTGTGATACTAATGAAATGCTAGAGATTATAAAGGTTTTCATTTCTACGATTGCAAACGATTGTTTGAAGTTGCTTCAGAATGTGTGTGTACCACGTGATGTCTGTATGAATATACCCGGAGTCTACCTGGAGGGTATTCCGGGGGTCAACGCCCCCGCGGCCGGTCCATGACCAGGCTTCCCGGTGGATCAAGGCCTGATCAATTAGACCGTTATTGCTAGCCACAGAACCACAGCCCGGCTGGTCAGGCACTGATACGATGAACTTGTTCTTATATACCTCACCCAATCTCCCTAAAACTAACAATTTTTTAAACTAAATTCTGCTATATATATCATTAGTCAATTTAAATATATTTAATAAGAAATTAATTATGATTTTTTTTTATGTTCAGATCGATTTCAACTGACTATGATAAAAACAAATTTTTATTCGGCTTATTCGACAAAGTGGACCATTGCAAAATAGGCCAAACTGGACAATTCGGCTTATTTAATACGACATTTATATATATATATATGTCGTGCCGAATAGGCAGTTAGTTAGTTCAGACTCTCAGGTAAGGACCCACTAGGGGCGAGGGGGAAGTGGGGACAGAAGAAGAATAGCCGGTGAGAGGAAGAGCTGAAGTAGAAGAGAAAGTCAGGACTAAACCCAACAGTCTAACTACTTTTTTTTTCGAATAGCAGAACTTGCGATTTTGGCTTAAATAGCAACGCTCATCTTGCCATATAAGACAAGCGAAAATTTGTGTATGCAATAATTTCGCCAAAATCATTCTGAACCCAACGAAAAAAATATATTTCATTGTGTTTGTTTATTATTAAATTAATGTTAACGTATCTAAAATATATTTAGTTGGGTTAGGCTAAATTAAATTGCGCTTGTTGTAATAAGGTTAGGTAGGTTTTCAAAGTTTCTCTTGGTACAAAATTATAAATTTTTACATTAACATAAATGAAAAAAATATATCTTTAAACGTATAAGAGAAAATTTTAGAAAGGACTTAATTTTAAATGAGTTCTTGCTAATTGACCAGTTTTACCTAATCGGACGACATATATATATATATATATATATATATATATATATATATATATATATATATATATATATATCGTGCCGAACAGGTAAAACTTGCGATTTTAGCTTAAATAGCAACTCTCTTCTTGCCGAATAAGGCAAGCGAAAATTTGTGTCATTCTGAACCAAACGAAAAATTATATTTCATTGTTTGTTTATTATTATTATAAACTTATCTAAAATATATTTAGTTGGATTAGGCTAAATTAAATTGCGCTTGTTATAATAAGGTTAGGTAAGTTTTCTAAGGTTCTTTTGGTACAAAATAATTAGAGTTAATATAACGGTGGTGGAAGCATCAACACTTGAGTTAAGTGACCCAGGCGCGGTGTGGTGTTCACTGTTATTGTTCAGTGATAACACTTGCAGGGAATTGACCTTCAACTGTGACCAGGAATAGAGCAACTCTGATGAGTTGCAACTTGGGAAACTAATCTTATGTTGCTGTACCCGTGGTTAGGTATCTGTTGGCTTACAGGTGCTATATACCCCTGGTTAATCAAGCGTCTGCTGGCTTATCAGTGCTATATACCCCTGGTTAGGTATCTCCTGGCTTATCAGTACTATATACCCCTGGTTAGGTATCTGCTGGCTTATCAGTACTATATACCCCTGGTTAGGTATCTGCTGGCTTATCAGTGCTATATACCCCTGGTTAGGTATCTGCTGGCTTACCAGTGCTATATACCCCTGGTTAGGTATCTGTGCTTACAGTGCTTATACCCTGGTTAGGTATCTGCTGGCTTACCAGTGCTATATACCCTGGTTAGGTATCTGCTGGCTTACCAGTGCTATATACCCTGGTTAGGTATCTGCTGGCTTACCAGTGCTATATACCCCTGGTTAGGTATCTGCTGGCTTACCAGTGCTATATACCCCTGGTTAGGTATCTGCTGGCTTACCAGTGCTATATACCCCTGGTTAGGTATCTGCTGGCTTACCAGTGCTATATACCCCTGGTTAGGTATCTGCTGGCTTACCAGTGCTATATACCCCTGGTTAGGTATCTGCTGGCTTACCAGTGCTATATACCCTGGTTGGTATCGCTGGCTTACCAGTGCTATATACCTGGTTGGTATCTGGCTTACCAGTGCTATATACCCCTGGTTAGGTATCTGCTGGCTTACCAGTGCTATATATTCCCTGGTTAGGATTGTACATGATCTGTTGATGCTTTACCAGTGCATTACCTGTAATCGGTTAATCTATACTGTTGATTCTTTACCAGTGCTAAATACCTGTTAGTATCGTGGCTACCAGGCACCCGGTTAGGATTGCGTACAGGCTTAACCGGTTGATCGCGCAGTGTCCGTAGGATCTCCACATTATACGTAGGATTGCGCTAGTGCTCCTGTTGATCTGCTACTCTTACCGGTTGATCTCGACGTGCTATATACCTTTGGATCTGCCTTACCAGGAGTTTCTCAACTTGAAACAAAGCGTTTGGCACCATCAGCATTATTTGATTTACATTTTCAATATAATTGTTAAACATTTGAATCGTTAACATTTGCTACATTTCCTTTTCAATTAAGAAAAATCATTGTATGCAATTTTATCAAGGCTAAATTACCTGTAATAAAACGGTTAATTTTGCTGATGATTCTTTCACTTTTGAGTTGACGTGAAAATTGCATAAGTACTCTTGGCTCTTCAAGTATGGAATTACTGTCACCTCTCAACATATCCAATAGGATTTAACAGTGGCAGTTACACACAAGCCTGAAACCGGTTTTAAGGAGCTGAGATTATATTCTATCGTATTCCATGACTACATTTAGTGGCTTAATCAGACTTCTGAGGCTTTCAACAGACACCTACAGGTTAGATTTACAGTAGTTATTTGTTGTGCAAGTATAATAGTCTCAGTAATATTATAAACAGATATATACTGCCAAGAGCAGCTAAAATTCTTCTTCCGTCTTGATCATTACTGGAGAATAAAGGTTACAATGCCGTGGTCGGTACACTTTACAACTAATCCACAACACCCTAGCTGGAGCACTTCACAACTAATCCACCACACCCTAGCTGGAGCACTTCACAACTAATCCACAACACCCTAGCTGGAGCACTTTACAACTAATCCACAACACCCTAGATGGAGCACTTCACAACTAATCCACAACATCCTAGCTGGAGCACTTCACAACTAATCCACAACATCCTAGCTGGAGCACTTCACAACTAATCCACAATACCCTACCTGGAGCACTTTACAACTAATCCACAACACCCTATCTGGAGCACTTCACAACTAATCCACCACACCCTACCTGGAGCACTTCACAACTAATCCACAACACCCTACCTGGAGCACTTCACAACTAATCCACAACACCCTACCTGGAGCACTTCACAACTAATCCACCACACCCTACCTGGAGCACTTCACAACTAATCCACCACACCTACCTGAGCCCTCACAACTATGTTAAGTAAAGGACACAAATGCAACTAATGTGACATTTATTGTGGCAAGTTTCGCTCCAGGAGCTTCTGCCTTACAAGCGTTACACCTAGCTGGAGCACTTCACAACTAATCCACCACACCCTACCTGGAGCACTTCACAACTAATCCACAACACCCTATCTGGAGCACTTCACAACTAATCCACCACACCCTACCTGGAGCACTTCACAACTAATCCACAACACCCTACCTGGAGCACTTCACAACTAATCCACAACACCCTACCTGGAGCACTTCATAACTAATCCACCACACCCTAGCTGGAGCACTTCACAACTAATCCACAACACCCTACCTGGAGCACTTCACTAATCCATAACACCCTACCTGGAGCACTTCACAACTAATCCACAACACCCTACCTGGAGCAATTCACAATTAACCCGAAATTCAGATATGAAACGTTAGATGTCTTACTACTTATAACAGCCTCATTATTCTTCCCGTTAATAACACTTAATCTCTTCTACTGTTAATTTTTAAAGAGCCAATGAACGGGTTCATTATATGAACTTAGAATACACACATACCGACATATAAAAGAGCATACGACGAGTTTCGGCCTCGACTTGGACCATTTACAGTGTGACTTTGTAAATGGTCCAAGTCGGACCGAAACGTCGTCGTAAGCTCCTCTCTTTTATATGTGTGGGTTGTGTGTGTATTGTTCCAGTCACGGTATTGTGCCTTTTTTGTTAGTTAACTTGTCGAAATATGAATAAACAGACAGGTGGAAGGAAGGGCTCGAACCGCGGTCCGTAAAACTGATAGTCGGAATATCTTTGACTAACTGCTACGTCTTAACGAAGACACAGGACCCGGGAAGACAATTTAAAGACGAAGAAGGTAAGATTGTCTTCTTTAAACACTCCTATATTAATCCAAACACAGAATAACAGGTGCTAAATATGTAACCCAGACCTGAAACAAGTTATGGACCTGGAACAAGTTATGGACCTGGAACAAGTTATGGACCTGGAACAAGTTATGGACGTGGAACAAGTTTTGGACGTGGAACAAGTTATGGACGTGGAACAAGTTATGGACCTGGAACAAGTTATGAACCTGGAACAAGTTATGGACCTGAAGCAAGTTATGGACCTGAAGCAAGTTATGGACCTGCAACAAGTCACGGACCTAGAACAAGTCGTGTACCTGGAACAAGTCACGGACCTGAAACAAGTCATGGACCTGGAACAGGTCATAAATAACTCACCTACGGTCAATAAAAATTGTATTACGTTGTTGTCCCACCTGGACCATACTTGTGCTTCATCGTGGACCATACTTGTGGCCCATCCTGGACCATTCTTGCTTATCCTGTACCAAACTTGTGGTCCGTCTGGGACCATACTTGTGGTCTGTCCTGAACCATACTTGTGGTCCGTCCTGGACCATACTTGTGGTCCATCCTGGACCATTCTTGCTTATCCTGTACCAAACTTGTGGTCCGTCTGGGACCATACTTGTGGTCCGTCCTTTACCATACTTGTGGTCCGTCCTGGACCATACTTGTGGTCCATCCTGGACCATACTTGTGGTCCGTCCTGGACCATATTTGTGGTCCGTCCTGGACCATACTTGTGGTATACCTTTGATCGCTTTTGAGAGCATTTTTTTCCGTCTCGCTTCTATCCACTCGCTAATAGAGGATGGACCGGGAAGGATCGAAACCTCGTCTAGTGTTCAATTTTAACGTAGTCAAGTGTCCAGTTTAGATATCAAATAAATTGTATTTTGACTTCCCGTTCTTCCATTTTGACTTCATTTTCGTTCATTTTGACTTCACGCTCTTCAATTTTGAATTTTCCTCTTCTTTCACTCTGAATTCTTCCTCTTCTATTCTCAGTTCTTCCTCTTTTTCACCTCTGTTTTCTTTCATTGTATAAACTTTTCAGCATTTTTTCCACCAATGAGAAGTGAGTAATATTAATGAGATTTGAGTAATATCAATGAGAAGTGAGTAAAATCAATGAGAATTGAGTAAAATCAATGAGAAGTGAGTAAAATCAATGAGAAGTGAGTAAAAATCAATGAGAAATGAGTAATAGCACTAAAATATGAGTAAGAACAGTGGGAAACGAGTACGAGAAATGGGAAATATACAAGGATGAAGAGGAAGGAAGTGGATGAGGCAAACTAAAGGAAGGGTAAGAGAGGTGAGAACGATGGGAAAGAGAGACGAGATAGGAAGAAGAGATGAGAGAGAAGCAAAATACTCAGAGTGGGAGATAAAAAATTTGAGAACGAGAATGAGACAGGAGGAGAGGAGAATAAAAGAGATGGGAAGAATAGGAGAGGGAGAAGAACAAGACAGGAGAGAGAGAATAAGTTGGAGGAGAAGGAGAAGAATAAGTGAGGAAAGGGAGAAAAATGGGAGAGGGAGAATAATTAGAGGAGGAGGAGAATAAGAGTGGAGGGGGAAGAATAAGAGTGGTGGGGAAGAATAAGATAGGAGGGGAAGAATAAGAGAGGGGAGAAGAATAAGAGAGGAGTGGGAAGAATAAGAGATGAGGGGGAAGAATAAGAGTGGTGGGAGAAGAATAAGAGAGGAGGGGGAAGAATAAGGGAGGGGGAGAAGAATAAGAGAGGAGGGGGAAGAATAAGAGAGGAGGGGAAGAATAAGAGAGGAGGGGAAGAATAAGAGAGAGGAGGGGGAAGAATAAGAGAGGAGGGGGAAGAATAAGAGAGGAGGGGGAAGAATAAGAGAGGAGGGGGAAGAATAAGAGAGGAGGGGAAGAATAAGAGAGGAGGGGAAGAATAAGAGAGGAAGGGGAAGAATAAGAGAGGAGGGGAAGAATAAGAGAGGAGGGGAAGAATAAGAGAGGAGGGGAGAAGCAATGAAATTAGAAAATATTATGAATGAAATTATGATAATGATATATAATGTGAAATATTTAAGTTAAACTATAATATACAAAAAAAAAAAAAAATACATCGAAAAATTGTATCAAGAATACAGCAGAAAATTAAGAATTATTAAATACAAGTGAAACTGAAATAATGGCTGTGTATATTATAATCTCATAATGTGAAGAGCTAAGCCCGTATGGATCAGTCAGCGAAAGGAATATATATATATATATATATATATATATATATATATATATATATATATATATATATAAATATATATATATATATATATATATATATATATATATATATATATATATATATATATATATATATATATATGTTGCCCTAATTTCCTACATTGTTACCTGTGTTGTTACCTAACATTAGTGAGGTGTGTATAGTTATCTAACACTATAGTTAGCTAAACATGTGTAGTTACACATCTAACTAGATCCCTAATACGTCCTCTAACAAGGTCCCCAATACGTCCTCTAACAAGGTCTCTAACATGTCTTCTAACAAGGTCCCTAAAATATTCACGAACAAAGTCCTTAACACGTTCTCTAACAAGGTCACAAACCCCTTCCCCTCCTAACAACCCTGTGCTCAGCCGTAGCTAAGCACAGCAGCAGTGCCTCAATTAACGTGTCACATCTAACTGGCCAATTACAGGTAACCAGCATCGTCGTCGGCCAGGCCAGCACGAACCATCGCCACCCGGGGCCACGACATGCTATGGGCGACACTAATATTAAAAAATATTGTCGCTGCCGTCTCATTTATATTCATAGTGGGTCATTACCAGGCTGGTGTTTATGCTGTACCACTGTGGTTAGCGTCGATAATGTCTGCTCCAGCACTCGCCCGGCAAACACCAGGGGTATTAAACACCAGGGGTATTAAACACCAGTGGTAGCTAACACCCGTGACGGCAAACGCCCGGGGTATTAAACACGAGCAGCGGCAAACGCCCGAAACATATGTAGCATTAAACACCCGTGGCACTTTAAGCAGCGAATAAGAACAGGTGGTATTGTACATGAATGGTACACAGTACCAATAAGATAAAGAATTAAACACTTGTGCAGCATCTGGGAATCTTTATTGGCAGACGTTTCGCCCTCCAGTGGCTTTATCAATACAAATTCAAGGACATAGTGGGTAGACTGTAGAACTATATACAAAAGACGAGGTAATCAGTCCCTCAGCTTTGGAGTTGGTGAAGAGCACCGTAGTCTTGAAGAACCTGAAGCACAGGCGTCAGATGACTTTGTATTCATAAAGCCACTGGAGGGCGAAACGTCTACAAATGAAGATACCCAGATGTTGTACATTTGTCTAATTCTTCACAGGTCGCAGAAGACACAAGTGGAAGTAAACACCGGTGACAGAAAATTCCTGTACAAAGACTCACTCACCTGAAGATCGTCTTCGAGAATCTGGCCCAGGTGTGGAGCCTCAACCTGATCAAGAACTTAGAGAAAAAGCAAGCGGACCAGAGATTTACCAACAGATTGATCACAGATATGAGAGAAATACACTGAGAGACTCGGAAATCGTCTCTCAAGGAGCATGGAATTCTTGATAAGTCGAGGCAAGTTTCCCTTCTAGTACTGTCCGGTAACCAGAGGAAGGGAGGGAGGGAGAACACAGACGGTGCAGGGAAACTGTGCTCAGTACATCTCTCTCAGGACCTCTGGCGGTGCAACCCAAACATCATGAGGGAAAGGGGCACTGCAGTCTTAGAAAGCCCCTTTTCCACAGCCCAAATTTCGATGGATGTAGATTTCAAGGTCCTTTTTTCGTGAATGATATTTTTCATGTGTCTGGTCATCAAGAGCCTTAGGTTTACCTATGACACAGTAACATGTCTTTGTATGACAAGCAGTGAGCCCATGAGCTGTCAGTAGTTGTAAAGCAATTTGCCTGTATAATGGTATATCTATTGACGAGACGCTTCACCTTCTCAGCATGGATCTTCAGTCGGAATACAGAGGAAACAATAGAAGCATTGGAAAGACAGGTATGAGGTGGTCAGCCCCTCAGTCAATGTGTAAGTTCAGCTCAATAGTGTCGATGAATGTGAAGGTGAAGCATGGGAATGCAGCCTTGTATTCTGCTGAAAGAGAGGCGTGGAAGTAGGGATGGCGTCACAAGAGGCAGAGCCAGATAGTGGAAGAAAGAATATAGGAATGGAAGAGCACAACTCACTTCAGGCAGTACAAAAGTTGTTTTCTCATGCTTCAGCCTCACAGTCATCGATTGATAAGAAGATGTACACACAACAAGTCTGTAATACTAACCATTTCAAACTTCTCAAGCCTGAGGGACTGATCACATCGTATCTACATCACTACTTCTGTTGTTACCTCTGTATTTGTGATTGAAGAGGTCTGCTGGGCAAGCGACACGTCTCATGAAAAATTATACCAAACTGTTGCACATGTGTCATATTCATCAATATGTCTGTGTTTAGCAAATGTGGTACCTATATTTACTGACGAACTTCCTGAATTTGTGGGATTTATCAAAACTGTCGTGGTCAGCTGTCTCTCGGCATAGTAATACGTATACTAATGACACGAAGACATCAATATCACCACTGCCAATCATATCACTTGGTGAAGAATGATCATATTAACTTCCTCGTGTATGGTCTTTAAGTCATGACCTTGGTTAAATAACCTACTCTGTAGATATAGACGACTCCCAGTAAGCTGTAGGCTGCCAGGGATGTTTGACTGTTCTATTGTATTTAGGCTTTCGTCACATACTATATCAGATAACTGTTATATTTATTGTGACAACACAACCAGCTGAGGTGGAAGAGGAGAATCCAAATGCAGTTGATGATCTTAAAGAAACCAGTGTTGCACAATCACATCCACCACCTTTCTTGTTACTGTACTCGAGGAAGTCGTCTCAGATTACGTGCATCTTGATTCTTTAATTTTGCTGGTATGATATTCACAAAATTTGCAAACAGGTCATTTACACAGGCCTTGGACAATGAATTGTCCCCAAAATGACATATCTATCTATGACAGAGCCTGATTTTTGGCTATGTACTGTTGACTAAAAACTAATCTAATTTGAACAACCTGCCACTGTTATTGTCTAATGAACGCTTATGCTTATTAATTCTACAATATTCCATTCAAGCCAAGAGGAACAAGGGACAGTGACTCTTGCTTCTGACCAATTAGCTGGGCTATTGCAAGCTCTAATGTGGCTGAAAATAGCGTTCAACTCCTGTGCAGTATGTATCGAATAATGGTGTTATGATATTCTGATATCTAGAAGTTGCAGCTATTGCAACCAATTATGTAGACGCCACCAACACACTGTTGGGGAGAATTTTTTATTAAAAGGCTTCTAAGAGTCTGTAAATTCTTAAAAACTACTTGTATATTAAATCTCTTTTTACTTTTAATGACATGCGGCAGGATGGATCCATTTTCATTGTATGGGAGAACTAGCACATTCTTGATCTGAGGTGTTATTTTAGATTTAGGTTTCGTCTTATGATAAGGTTGATAAGGTTTCCTAGCAGCCAGCAACGCAGATTCCACGAACTCCTTAGCGTACCATAGTTTCATGGCAATGTCAAATATTTTCCTAATTTCTCCATCGAGGGACTCCGGGCTGCACACTAGGTAAGCTCTCAGAAACATAGTAAGAAAAACACTCCTTTTAACTTTTGTCTCATAGTTGGAATAGTAGTGAATGTATGAGCACACACTGGTGGCCTTCCTATATACTGCAAATGTAAACTTAAAACCAAAAGGTTAAGTCTTTATAAAAATGTATCCGGGGCCAAATCATTTGGTCAAAGACACAAGATGTCATCCATATATCTAAATTTTTAGCTCTACGTGGAAGGATATCTTTCAACAGTCTAGCCTCGAAAAATTCCATAAACAGATTGCTCAATAAGGGAGACAACGGATTACCCATAGCCATTCCCTGCCTTTGAGTGTAGAATTTCCCCTATAACTGAGATTTTTGATATCCTGACATATAGAGGTTTGCCATTCTGTCCCACATAGGATAATTTGCAACCATTGCAACTAATTCTGTAGACACCACCAACACACTGTTGGGGAGAATTCTTCATCAAAATGCTTCTAACAGTCCGTGAATTTTTAAAAACTACTTGCAGTATCAGTGCTTGTGGGTTGGCTGTTTTTAAAATGATATAATATTAAATTTTTCTGGTTATTGGTATTGATATGCCTGGAGGCACTTCCTGTCTGCCTCATGCTTTCCCCCTCTCTGCAAAGGCGCTCCCTGTGATCGTATTTGCTTGGACCTCCTTCTCTATTCTTCAACATTGCAAGCTCTTGATGTATTGATTGCAATACGAAAGGACTAGAGTTATCATTCAACTCCCTCCATTATTAAGTTAGTTGTTCCTGCCACAGTATTGTGATGAAGGCGGCCATCACTGGAGGCTGGATAACACCCTAAGTAAGTGGAAAATATAAAATGGGTTTAAATCCTATCGACTAAACGAGGATCAAGAATAATTTAATCCCTAAAATAACATTCGAGTAAGCTTTAAGTTTATATACACTGAGAGACATATACCTCTTAGAGTATATACACTAGGGATGTATAGTTATCACTGTATACACACTGAGAGCCACGCTCCTTCTAGTATGTATACACGGAAACATGCACCTCTTAGTGCATATACACCGAGAGACATACACCTATTACTGTATATATACTGATAGGTGAGATATAGTGAACTCATTTAAAATTAAGTCCTTTCTAAAATTTTCTCTCATACGTTTAAAGATATATATTTTTTTCATTTATGTTAATGTAAAAATTAATAATTTTGTACCAAAAGAACCTTAGAAAACTTGCCTAACCTTATTATATATATACACTGAGAGAGACACACCTCTCAGAACATACATCTTGCTTGGATATTAACTCGTATATTGCGACCCCCAGAATTGGGCCTCAATGTATATAATGTATATTTCCATTTTCTATAATTTCTATAATTTATATCTTGCTTTATGCTATTATTAGACTATTATTTAACTTAGCTATATTTATTAGGTATGATGTAATATTTTATATGGTGTGGAGTGTGTCTTAACTGCCTTGGAGTTGGCAAACTACTGTTATGGTGCCGGCGTCTAGTTGCTGGGAGGAGTCAGTCTCTGAACACACCTGAGCTGGGTGGTTGTTCCTCTTCCCTCTCTCTCTCTCTGGCCTGTTGACCCTCGTCGAGTCAACACCTCACTCCATTTCTACTTGTTTTCTCGACATTAGACTCTGTTGGGTAGAGTATGCATTCGTGGGTGAGGCGAATAATACTTCTCAGAACTCTGTGTAACTCTGTTCACAGAGAATAGACTAGACCGTGATTTTCGACGTTGTTCTGGGTTGCGTGTCACATTGACACTCTTGATACAACTCAGGTCTCAAGCTATAGCTCTGGACCTACTTGATAAGGCATCTGTGCACCGCCACAGTTTGGGATTGTTTATGCTGAACCTAGCTTCAGTAGAAAGGGAGTCTTGTGACTGTTTTGGAGGATCTACTGATGGTCCCCAGTTAGGGTCGATTTTCTATCTCCTTGTTCCTGACGCTGTGTTGCTGTTGCCTGTTATAGTGCTGTTCTGCGAATTGGTCATTTTTTCTGGACAATCAAGCTGTTCTGATTGTCAGTTTGTTAATGCAGCTAGCTTTAGAGAAGTTCAGTCGTACACTGGTTGAGTCGAGTCTTAGAGTTACCGGGAGCACACTCATACACACATTTATTCTTATTTGTATATATTATTGTATTACTGACATTGTACCTGATGGTACCTCTGAGTCATTGATATATATGTGCCCTCAGCACAGACCTATTGTATATGAGAGCAGTGTAGGAGCTACCCTCCTAATTAATCTAATTGATATCTTAATTAATATCTTTATATTTGATTTACTTTGCTACCCGAGATTTTCTCACTTTGATAATAAACCTTTTAAATATCTGTTTGGTTAGTACCCTATCAGTTGCAATCCTCTTAAATTTTATATAATATGTCGGATAACTGAACCAGGATACTGACTTTGTTGCAAAAGCCCAGTAACAGGCTGGATGCTAGAAGGGCTATCCTTTCTAGTGTTCGCTGGAGATATCTATTATTAATAGATATCGTGTCATTTTGTAACATCGTACGAGCAGAGTTGTATTCCTCGCATTATCCGGGTAATATTCTTTGAGTATTAATGCTCTTCTATATCCACGAGGGATATTACTCATCCTCTCCCTCCCCCCTCCCTCACTCATCCCTCCCACAACCCACCGCTCTGAGGAATATTGCAGGAGTTTAGATGGCACCCCGCCCTTGCAGCGCTGCTTAAGTTAGTGCCTGTGGGTGGCACCACCACCACTGACTTTTAGTGAGACAAGACACCGCCCACCACCGCCGCCCGGCCGCCCCTCTACCCAACATGAATGTTGTACATGACTCGCTGGTGGTTGCTGTTGGGTGGTGGTTGCTGTTGGTTGGTGGTTGCTGTTGGTTGGTGGCTGCTGTTGGGTGGTGGTTTCTGTTGGTTGGTGGTTGGTGATGGTAGGTGGTGGCAGTGGCGGCTGATGGGAGTAGGTGATCATGATGGCAGCTAGTGGTGGTAGGTGGTGTTGATGACAGTGGTGGTGGTAGGTGGTGATGGTAGGTGGTGATGATGACAGCTAGTGGTGGTGGTAGGTGATGATGGTGGCAGCTAGTGTTGGTCGTAGGTGATAATGGTGGCAGCTAGTGGTGGTGGTAAGTGATGATGGCAGCTAGTGGTGGTGGTAAGTGATGGTGGCAGCTAGTGGTGGTGGTAAGTGATGGTGGCAGCTAGTGGTGGTGATGGTGGAATGAGGGTGGTTGTGGCAGATGAAATTAATAACACCTGTTTGTGGTAGGTAATAATGTTGGTAGCAAGTGATAGTGGCAGATGATGGTTGTGGTAGCAGCTACTAGCAGCAGGTGAAGTCAGATGATGGCAATTGCTGATGGTACATTAAAACGGCTGATTCCTGCAATTACTTACGTTCACTTTCTAAGTCAAGCCAACATCCACTCATTCTTATATTTACTGAGACTAGTGTAATGCATCAGTAGCTGAGAGAGGTGAACCAGCAACCTGAGATCACGTTTGAAGTGATGAATAAGACACATGTGCTACACCTGCGTTATTCTCAAGACGTTACGCCCATCAGTGGCTTCTGTTGACAGTAGAAGACGAGGTAATCAGTCAAGACTAAGGGACTGATTGCCTCGTCTTCTTCTGTTTCCAGTTTCAACACGTTCAAATAACCTCTATTGGATTGATAAAGCCAAATTACAGACAGGCCCCGCTTTGCAGCGTTTCACTAATACAGCGGTTTTCAAATATACCCATTCTTCATTTATTCAGATTTCCTACAATAAATGTATTCACCACTCACTATAAGCTAAGGACGAAAATTTTTAAAGGTAAGTAATGTATGTACTGTATATGCATTTTTAGGCCTAATGTATGAAAGTATAAACATGTTATCAAACTTTTATATCCATTTGAAAGTGAAAAAAAGCCTACGATTCACTTTACAGCGGTAGCCCCGAAGCCTAACCTGCTGTATAAGTGGGGCCCACCTGTTCCCAGGTATTACATGTCTTATTTATCAAATTATTGGTATTATATACCGTTACTGCTACCGCATCGGAAGTATCCAGGGAGGTATCCCTGGTTTCCTATCCCAGGATATCTCATAATGCATCCCCCTACCTCTGATGGAGCAAGGAATCCCCATGACCCCAGAGATAGTTATAATGGCTTTGACACTGTTATATCTCTAGTGGTGATGGCATGTTATGACACTAGTCATGGCAAGATAGTTATGACACTAGTCATGGTGAGATAGTTACGACACTGATGCTAATTTCTGACAGGTCAGGTCAGGTCGGGAAGGGGGTCATCTCCCTCTCTACTGACGTAATCCTCGAGGGTTACGTCCCTAAAGGAGGAAAAATTGTGCAGTTATACCAAGATTTACGACACGGCGGCCTCCGGGGAAGACGGACGTAAGCGCCTCTTTCCCTCTCCCCTTCCCCCGTACCTGAGTCGAAAGGGGCGTATATCCTAGTGACGCAGGGATCGTTTGTGTGTTGGTTACGATGTTTAGTGTATGATGTCTGTGTTGGTTACGATGTTTAGTGTATGATGTCTGTGTTGGTCATAATGTTCAGTGTATAATGTTTATGGTTAAATACAAATATATGGTATTATAATAATATTTTAAGTATTAAAATTGTAAGGTTTATTGATGTGTATAAGACATGTTGACGTACAGTATTTTTATGGATTTTTCAAGTGATTTTTTTTTAAATATGTAAAATTTAAAAAAAAATATATAGAAAAATATGCTAAAATGTCACTTAATGCATGAATTACAGAAGTAATATAGATGATATTAGTGTTTGTGCGTGTACCTGGAGTCTTCCTGGAGGGTGTTCGGAGGGGTCAACGCCCCCGCGGCCCGACCTTTGACCATAGCTTATTTTTGTTGAGGGAGGCGATGACTTGACAAATGACCTGGCTCACTGATGCCATCTCCGTTTTAGGATTTTCCCACATTCTTTTCCTGTTGGTTGTTTGCAGTATGGGGCGTGACCTCCTCACTCATGAGTGAATGAAGCTTTTGTGATTATTGTTCACCCATGCCAGTTTCTCAGATATTTTTTTTTTTGTTGGAAATTGTTTTGGGTGAAGGGCTGCCTTCCTCTCTTTTATGTTGACACTGGTTCAGTGCTTAGATGCTGCTGCTGGTTGGCTGATTCTCCTTTTCGCTTCTAAGTGTTCTATATGGTAAAGTATGTCCATACACATCTCTGGTGGTGAGTCGAAGAACATACTGGTGTTCTTGTAAGTTCTGCCTTGCAAGGATATTCTGTAGCGACCATTTGTCTTGTGGGTGGTTGCAGGATTTTCTTGCCATGATACCTTTCCATCCAGAGCACCACCGGGTACATTGTTGGGTATCAGTTCACCGTCACAGTCGGGGAAGATGTAATTCCACTGCCTAGCATTGTAATTGGGACTTGGCTTAGGTTTTAGGAGCTCTGTGTGTCCACCTTAGTGTGTTTGACGGTCGCTATTGCTGTTCCATGTGTGCTCTAGTGGGTCAAGGCGTTGACAACTCCTTCAGAGCGTCGTATTCATCTTGGAAAGAATACTTACGGTGGTTATATTTAGATTTTGTGAATTATCACATACTGCATATATACCATATGTTCCCCACAATACACTTAGTGTATATTCAATTAATCAATGAAACTTGTAAATACACTAAGTATTTGAGAAGAGAGGGAGAATACTGGGTTTTGTTGACTAACATTCTTATTCTTAACGTAATATAATTCTGTGGCTGGAAAGTCGCTGTAGAGTCATGTGAACTTTCTGGAAAACAACAGTACACATCAGGAGAGTAGTATCTTCCGGGATGGTTGCTGTCTACCATCCTATTACCACAGGAGGGTAGTCACACACACACACACACACCGTGTACGTCAGGCCCATATGCAGCACTAGTTTGGAACCCATACCTGGTCAAGCACGTCAAGAAATTAGAGAAAGTGCAAAGGTTTGCGACAAGGTTAGTTTCAAAGCTAAGGGGAATGTCCTACGACGAAAGGTTAAGGAAAATCGGCCTGACAACACTGGAGGGCAGGAGGGTCAGAGGAGACATGATAACGACATACAAAATACTGCGGGGAATTGACAAGGTAGATAGTGACAGGATGTTCCAGAGAGGGGACACAGAAACAAGGGGCACAATTGGAAGTGGAAGACTCAGATGAGTCAAAGGGATGTTAGGAAGTATTTCTTCAGTCATAGTCAGGAAGTGGAATAGTCTAGCAAGGGATGTAGTGGAGGCAGGAACTATACATAGCTTTAAGACGAGGTATGATAAAGCTCATGGAGCAGGGAGAGAAAGGACCCAGTAGCGGACAGTGAAGAGGCGTGGCCAGGAGCTTAGTCTCGACCCCTGCAACCACAATTAGGTGAGTACAGGGCTGTGACTCGTGGCCAGGAGCGGTGAATCGGCCCCTGTAACCACAAATAGGCGAGTACACACAGGCTTAAAAAAACAGGAGAGCTGAGTTCCTATACTAGTTAGAAATAATACCAAGGTTCAAACAACTTCGACTCTTTCAAGCTTAAAGTAATCCACCGGTTTTTATGAGTCACAACGAAGAGTTTTTCTTAATTTTGATAATTTAGAAATTAAACCAAATGCAAAAAAATACGCCATTTCTTGTATTGATACATTTCAAGTGCACCAATAAGCTGCTTGCAGGTAATCAAACATTAATGATTGTAAAGGCAGATAAGAAGTTTTTGTTGGATTTATGGATTTGGAAAATGCTTATGATAGGGTATAGGGAATGCAATGTGGCAGATGTTGCAAATGTATGGAATAGGAGGTAGGTTATTGAAAGCAATGAAGAGTTTTTAGGAGGATAGTGAAGCTCAGGTTAGATTGTGTAGGAGAGAGGGAGATTATTTCCCAGTAAAAGTAGACCTTAGACAAGGATGTGTGATGTCACCGTGGTTGTTCAATATATGTATAGATCTGGTTGTAAGAGAAGTGAATGCTCGGGTGTTGGCAAGAGGTATGGAGTTAAAAGATAAAGAATCTAATACAAAGTGGGAGTTGTCACAGTTGCTCTTTGCTGATGACACTGTGCTTTTGGGAGATTCTGAAGAGAAATTGCAGAGGTTGGTGGATAAGTTTGGTAGGGTGTGTAAAAGAAGGAAATGAAAAGTGAACACTGGAAATAGTAAAGTGATGAGGATAAAAAAAGTAGGTAATGAAAGATTTGAAGGAGAGAGTATAGAAGAAGTGAATGTATTCAGATATTTGGGAGTGGACATGTCAGCAGATGGGTCTATGAAAGATGAGGTGAATCATAGAATTGATGAGGTGAAAAAAAGGTGAGTAGTGCACTGAGGAATCTGTGGAGACCAGGAACGTTATCCATGGAAGCAAAGGGAATGTATGAGAGTATAGTTATACTCATGGTCTAATATGGGTGTGAAGCATAGGTGGTGAATGTCGCAACAAGGAGAAGGCTGGAGGTAGTGGAGATGTGTCTGAAGGCCATGTGTGGTGTGAATATAATGCAGAGAATCCGTAGTTTG
>WNWK01000179.1:212500-342500 GCA_009830355.1 Cherax destructor | reverse complement strand
CTTGCACTAGCCCACCTTTCTGCCAATAGTTGCTTATATCTCACCCTAACTTCCTCCTCCCTTAGTTTATACACTTTTACCTCTCTCTTACTTGCTGTTGCCATTTTCCTTTTGTCCCATCTGATGAGTTGGAATTTGGATGTATGGTGAAGAGTGGAGAATGAGTAGGCAGGGAGAATTGAGGAAAAAATAATAAGTATGAGGGACAATGAGTATGAGGGGAAAATGATGAGTATGAGAAGAAAATGATGAGAATGATGACTTTAAGGAGTTAATAACATATTTGAAAAAAACAACTGACGTGAAATTTACAGAAGAGTTGAAAGTGGATTGAATGGAATGGCTACAGCTACTGTTGGTATCTTTACTAGTGTTACCTTGTATACCAGTGATTTTGTTTCTGATTACTAGTTCTGCTGTGACCAATACAGTCGCCTACTTATGCAACCTGATTGCCTCGTTGTCAACTGATCGTCGTGATGCAGCTGCCACGAAAAACATCAGGAAGCCATTGACTTCAGATTGGCCCAGCGTGGTATCCAGTTGACTCCTACAGATGCTAAGAACTCATCCATCTGGTTCTTGAATGCATATGTTTGTATTGCATCGTCTGCCTATCGTTTTCATTCCATTGTTTGCGTTATAGACTCGTCCACCACTTCAAATAGTCCCTCCTATTTGAGTGTGTGTGAAAACCACATATTATCCTTGAAGTCTCAATACAGATCTCGAAGTCTTCATTTTGCAAGGGAGAGAAAAGAGTCTGAGTTCTTTGAGTCGTTCGTATATTTTGTTTTCGATGGTTCAAATTTGGTGGCTCTTCTCTGTACCGTCTCCAACACATCTTCGCCTTTTTTTGTTATTTGGAGACCAAATCTGGACGACATATCAACACGAAGTATAAGACGTTCTTCATGGAAAGTCATTATGGTATCGGTAATGTGTGCTTGAAGTTTCTAGCTATGTTTTGCTGCTCACTGATACCATTTGTCTGGTACTGTTAATGAGTATTTTAGTAATCCGACATACATTCAGAAATGTTTAAGAAGAATTTAAAAGATTAATCGCACTAAATGTCAACAGTAATCCCCCACCCAAAAAAAAAAAAATCCGTAATGCGTAAGGGAGGGGAATGGGAAGGTAGAGAGGAAAGGGGAAGGGGACAGGGAGAGGGGGAATGGGGGAGAGGAAAATGTTTTGGAATAAACTAACAAACAGGAGAAGGAAAGGACCTTGGAATAATCATAAGGAGCGACCTCAACACTACCAAACAATGCTGATAAATGAGACACTTGTCCAACGTTTCGGTGTCTATTATGAAGACGTTTCGCCAGCCAGTGGCTTCTTCAGTACAGTGCACTAGATTGAAGGAGCCACTGACTGGCGAAACGTTTTCAGAATAAAGATACCGAAACGTTGCACTATTGACTCATTTATCAACATTGTCTGGTAGTGTTGAGGTCGCTCCTAATGATTATTCCAAGGTCCTTTCCTTCTCCTGTTTGTTAGGTTATTCCAAAATATTTTCCTCTTCCCCATTCCCCATCTCCGCTTCCCCTTTCCACTCTTCCTTCCCATTCCCCTCCCTTACGTATTTAAGGATTTTTTAGGGATTACTGTTGACATTTAGTGCGATTAATCTTTTAAATTCTTCTTTAACATTTACAAATTTATGTCTCTTGCCTTTTCACTTAAACTTCTTATATTCATTAAGTTTTTTTTTCACCTGTGATCTCGACCAGTTGTCTCCTCATTAAGTCCTTTATTTAACCCTTTTCACATTTTATCCTCGATATTTACATTTTTTTTTTCAAATTTCTCCACATTTCCTCTACATCTTTATTTACTTGTACGATCCACTTTACGTTACCGAAATCTCGGAGCATCTTATCAACGTTAGCAGCTCTGTTATTGTGGATCATCAAAGCGTTGTTGTGGATTTGAAACGCTGGTGTTCACTTTACCTCGAACGATGCTGTGATGTCAGTTTCCGAGCCCCTCCACTACCTCGTACTCAGTTTCCGAGCCCCTCCACTACTTCGTACTCAGTTTCCGAGCCCCTCCACTACCTCGTACTCAGTTTCCGAGCCCCTCCACTACCTCGTACTCAGTTTCCGAGCCCCTCCACTACTTCGTACTCAGTTTCCGAGCCCCTCCACTACCTCGTACTCAGTTTCCGAGCCCCTCCACTACTTCGTACTCAGTTTCCGAGCCCCTCCACTACCTCGTACTCAGTTTCCGAGCCCCTCCACTACTTCGTACTCAGTTTCCGAGCCTCTCCACTACCTCGTACTCAGTTTCCGAGCCCCTCCACTACTTCGTACTCAGTTTCCGAGCCCCTCCACTACCTCGTACTCAGTTTCCGAGCCTTTCCACTACCTCGTATGATTGGCTAACGTCACAGTCTGTTAATCAGTACAAAATATTGTTGCCTTGAGTAGCCGAAGTGAGTGAGGTAAAAAAGGTTTTTCCTCAAGAACGTCGACGAGTCTGGTGGCCTCCTGGTCCTCTGATAAAGTGCCTCGGTTTACGTTTGGAAAATTAAAAGTCGCTAACTAATACGTACTGCTTCTTTGTTGATACATATTTCCAAAATTTCGAAAATGAAAAGTTCATTAGCCTCCTGGTTATAGTTTGAAGAGGGATTGGTTGTTGTTCTCAATGGCTTAGATTTCTACAAAACACGAAATCCTTTCCTACAGGCTTTTTAATTTCGGTTAACGCAAAGCCTTGCCAACATTCCTTTAGTGACTGCCAGCCTAATTAAAAATAAAATCCGTATCCCATCATGGCTACCTCTGTTATTTGGGTCAAACCAAAATATACTTAGAGCAACAATCTGTGGTCGCTCTGATGACGCGTATGAAAATAATAAGTTCCTCTATTGAAATATACAGCATTTATCTATACTTCACCCAGCTAGTCTCCCCAGCTGAGGTAATTAATTTCAGGTCCCACTGAGTAAAAAGCGTCGGGAATAGGGTAGCAGCACACTGCTGATGTAGCTAGTTTTGATCAAAAATATATGTCCTACTGTTTACTGGACTAGTTGTGGAAAGTAAGAGGTAATGAATAGAAGAAGAGAACGAATAGGAGAGAAAGAGTAGGAGATAAAGATTAAAGGATAATGAGTAGGAGAGAAAGAGTAGGAGAGAATGAGTAGTATGAAAGAATTAATAAGGGAATATGAATGGAAGAGAATGAGTAGGAGGAGAGAACGAACAAGGGAGAATGAATAAGAGAGACTTATTTGGAAAAAATGAATAAAAAGGAGAATGAGGAGGAGATAATGAGTAGGAGGAGAGAATGAATATTAGGAGAAAAGGAGTAAAGGGAAAGAATAAAGAGGAGAGAATGATTAGTAGGAAGAACAGATAATGAAAACTGTAAATTTAGGAATCAATAAAACAAATAATAGGATGAGGAAAAATAGGCACAGAAGGAATAATGAAAGCGGAAGGAAGGAGAGAGGAAGAGGACCAAGGAAAGGGGATCAGGAGGGAGCGAGGAGGACGAGGAATGAATAAGGAGAAGTAGAAGAGAGGAAGGAGTGAAAAAGCAAGGACAAAAAATAGGGAGGGAGAAGAATTGTGGAGGGAAGAACAGGAAGTAGGAAGAGAAGAGTGAGAAGCAAGGGGAAGGGAGGGAGGGTGGGAGGGAGGGAGGGAGGGAGAGAAGGAGTTAGTAAGAAAAAGAGAGAGAGGATAATAGTAATTATGGTGGTTCAGATGACCCACCAGGGGACCCACCAAGTGACTCAGGTGACCCACCAGGTGACCCACCAGGTGATTCACCAGGTGGAGTGAACCACGTGACCCACCAGCTGACCCACCAAGAGACCCAGGTAACCCACAAGATGGCTCACCAAGTGACCCACCAGGTGACTCACTGTGACCCAAGTGACCCAGGTAACCCACCAGGAGGGTGGGTGACCTGGTGACCCACCAACTGGCCCAGGTGACCCACCAATTGACCCAGATGATCCATGTGAACCAGATGACCCAATTGACCCACCAGATGACCCAGTGATCCACGAGATGACCCACCAGGTGACCCAGGTGATCCAATATGTGGCCCACCAGGTGACCCATCAGATGACCAACAAAGTGACCCACTAGGTGACCCAACAAAGGACCCACCAAGTGACCCACCAGGTGACCTATCAGATGACCAACAAAGTGACCCACCAGGTGACCCAACAAAAAACCCACCAAGTGACCCACCAGGTGACCCACTAAATGACCCGGATGATCCATCAAGTGACCCACCAGGTGACCCACCAAGTGATCCATCATATGACCCAAGTAGCCAAAATGACTTAGATGCCCACAAGATCCACTAAGTGACCCAACAAGTGATCTAAATGACCCAGGTGACCCATAGAGTGATCCACTAAGTAACCCCAGTGAATCACCAGGTGACCCACCAGGTATTCCACCAGGTGGAGTGAATCACGTGACCCACCAGGTGACCCGCTTGGTGTTCCACCAAATTACCCACCAGGACCAGTTGATCCACCAAGTGACCCAGTTGACCCACCAGGTGACCTAGGTGATCCACCAGGTGACCCAAGTTACCCACCAGAAGAATCACCAAGTGACCTCACTAGATGACCCAAAAAGTGATCCACGAGATGACCCAGGTGATCCACCAGGTGATATGATCCAATACGTGATCCAGGTGACCCACCAGGTGATCCGCCAGGTGACCCAACAAGTGACCCCGCTAGGTGACCAACCAGGTGACCCAACAGTTGACCCGCCAGGCGACCCAACAAGTGACCAACCAGGCGATCCATCAAGTGATAAACCAGTGACCCACCAGGTCACCCAGGTGACCCACCAGATGACCCACTAGGCGACCCACCAGGTGACCAACCAGGTGACCCATGAGGTGACCCATCAGGTGACAACCTAGGTGACTCATCGGATGACCCAGGCGACCCAGGTGACCCAAGTAACCCCAGGTGACCCAACAAGTGATCCAAGTGACTTATCAAGTGACCCACCCGGTGACCTATCAGATGACCAACCAGGTGAAACACCAGGTGACCCATCAGGTGACCCACCAGGTGACCCCACACTAAGCCCAGTATTCACTGCTTCTTCCCCCCTCAAGGTAAGTGCTCATTCCCCTTGTGATGTTCGGGTCAACGCCCCCTCGGGCCGGTCCAAGACCAAGCCTCCCAGTGGATCAGAGCTTGATCAACCAGGCTGTTACTGTTGGCAGCATATAGCCCAGCATATGAACCACAACCCTGCTGGTCAGGAACTGACCATTCCTTGTTTTGAAGGTTCTCATTATCCATCCTATCATTTCCCACGCGGTTGAATATAAGAAAATAAGAAAGTGGGAGCACTGCAGCAGGCCTACTGGTCCATGCTAGGCAGGTCCAAATCATCTACTGGCCTAAGCTAGTCAGGTCCAAGTCACATCCACTTAAGAAGGCAGGAGCACTGCATCAGACCCACTGATCCAGTGACACTGTTGTGATCCCTGAAGGTGAGATACTCTGACATTATCACTCCCAAGTATTTCTCATTAGTTTATCGCTCAAATGTGTGGTTAGAATGCGTCTTGTACTCCGTTCTAGCTTATATTTCCGCTAGTTTTCCAGTGTTCAATGCCAGTGCTCGGTGGCAGTGCTCGGTGGCAGTGCTCGGTGTCAGTGCTCGGTGTCAGTGCTCGGTGTCAGTGTCAGTGCTCGGTGCCAGTGCTCGGTGTCAGTGCTCAGTGCCAGTGCTCGGTGCCAGTGCTCGGTGCCAGTGCTCGGTGTCAGTGTCAGTGCTCAGTGCCAGTGCTCGATGCCAGTGTCAGTGCTCAGTGCCAGTGCTCGGTGTCAGTGTCAGTGCTCGGTGCCAGTGCTCGGTGTCAGTGTTAGTGCTCAGTGTCAGTGTTCACTGTTAGTGCTCAGTGTCAGTGCTCTGTGCCAGTGCTCGGTGTCAGTGCTTGGTGCCAGTGTTCGGTGTCAGTGCTCGGTGTCAGTGCTCGGTGCTCAGTGCCAATGCTTAGTGTCAGTGCTCAGTGCCAGTAAAAATGCTCAGTGCCAATACTCAGTGCCAATTCGAACCACCGGACACTAAGTTTCGTTTCCGGTGGCGCCGCCTCTGCTACCAGCTGAGCCAGTTATATTGTGATGTTATTTATTGAACAATATCAGAGAGAAGAGAGAGAGAGAGAGAGAGAGAGAGAGAGAGAGAGTAAGAAGAGACAGAGAGATAGGAAGAAGAGAGAGAGAGAGGAAGAAGAGAGAGAAACTGAGAGAGGATGAGGGAGAGGGAGGGAGAGTGGGTAGAGGGGAAGAGAGTACGTAGAGAGAGGATGAGGAATGGAGAGGAGGGAGGAGGGAGGGAGAGGGAGAGAGGAGGGAGGGAGATAAGGGATAGAGAGGTGAGGGAGAGAGGAGGTATGGAGAGGGAGAAAGAGGGAGGGAGGGAGAGAATCAGTAATGTAGATGATCATCGTTTTCCTCAGATCAAACCTCATTATCTCCGTTTTTCCAGGTGCTCTCTGACCCCTACGGGTTTAGATCGTGCCAGTGACAATAATAATAATAATATAATAAAAACAAAATTCTGATCACGAATACCGATAAATGAACAGAATCTGAACACCAGGGATTGAACACCAGGGCTTGAACACCAGGGCTTGAACACCAGGGCTTGAACACCAGGGCTTGAATACCAGGGACTGAACACCAGGGCTTGAACACCAGGGCTTGAACACCAGGGACTGAACATCAGGGCTTGAACACCAGGGCTTGAACACCAGGGCTTGAACACCAGGGATTGAACACCAGGGATTGAAACCAGGGATTGAACACCAGGGATTGAACACCAGGCTTGAACACCAGGGACTGAACACCAGGGCTTGAACACAAGGGATTGAATACCAGGGATTGAACACCAGGGATTGAACACCAGGGCTTGAACACAAGGGCTTGAACACCAGGGACTGAACACCAGGGCTTGAACACAAGGGATTGAATACCAGGGATTGAACACCAGGGATTGAACACCAGGGATTGAACACCAGGAAATTAACACTAGGGATTGAACACCAGGGTATGAACACCAGAGTTGAACACAGCAAATGAACAAGTACTGACAACAGCTATTATACCAGATTAACCTAGCAACAACAGCAACAGTTGAAACCAACAACAGTAGCAACAACAGCAGCAACAGTAGAAACAGCAGCAGCAACAGTAGCAACAGCAGCAGCAACAGTAGCAACAGCAGCAGCAACAGTACCAACAGCAGCAGCAACATGTAACCAACAAGCAGCAGCAACAGCAGAGCAACAGCAGCAACAACTATGTTATATCCAACAACAGTAGCAACAGCAGCAGCAACAGAAGCAACAGCAGCAGCAACAATAGCAACAGCAGCAGCAACAGTAGCAACAGCAGAAGCAACAGTAGCAACAGCAGCAGCAACAGTAGCAACAGCAGCAGCAACAGTAGCAACAGCAGCAGCAACAGTAGCAACAGCAGCAGCAACAGTAGCAACAGCAGCAGCAACAGTAGCAACAGCAGCAGCAGCAACAGCAGCAACAGTACCAACAGCAGCAGCAACA
The DNA here is from genome assembly GCA_009830355.1 of Cherax destructor. Classification (NCBI taxonomy): domain Eukaryota; kingdom Metazoa; phylum Arthropoda; class Malacostraca; order Decapoda; family Parastacidae; genus Cherax; species Cherax destructor. The sequence continues at coordinate 334,922 of WNWK01000179.1, read as the reverse complement.
GTAGCAACAGCAGCAACAGCTATGTTATATCCAACAACAGTAGCAACAGCAGCAGCAACAGTAGCAACAGCAGCAGCAGCAACAGCAGCAACAACAGCAGCAACAGTACCAACAGCAGCAGCAACAGTAGCAACAGCAGCAACAGCTATGTTATATCCAACAACAGTAGCAACAGCAGCAGCAACAGTAGCAACAGCATTAGCATCAGTAGCAACTGTTCCAACAGTAAGTTGCTGCAGCAAATTAGTGTCTAATTGAAACAGCACGTGTAGTTGTGGTGATATTACCAGTTATAGCACGTGTAGTTGTGGTGATATTAACCAGTTATAGCACGTGTAGTTGTGGTGATATTAACCAGTTATAGCACGTGTAGTTGTGGTAATATTAACCAGTTATAGCACGTGTAGTTGTGGTAATATTAACCAGTTATAGCACGTGTAGTTGTGGTGATATTAACCAGTTATAGCACGTGTAGTTGTGGTAATATTAACCAGTTATAGCACGTGTAGTTGTGGTGATATTAACCAGTTATAGCACGTGTAGTTGTGGTAATATTAACCAGTTATAGCACGTGTAGTTGTGGTGATATTAACCAGTTATAGCACGTGTAGTTGTGGTAATATTAACCAGTTATAGCACGTGTAGTTGTGGTGATATTAACCAGTTATAGCACGTGTAGTTGTGGTGATATTAACCAGTTATAGCACGTGTAGTTGTGGTGATATTAACCAGTTATTGCACGTGTAGTTGTGGTGATATTAACCAGTTATAGCACGTGTAGTTGTGGTGATATTAACCAGTTATAGCACGTGTAGTTGTGGTGATATTAACCAGTTATAGCACGTGTAGTTGTGGTGATATTAACCAGTTATAGCACGTGTAGTTGTGGTGATATTAACCAGTTATAGCACGTGTAGTTGTGGTGATATTAACCAGTTATAGCACGTGTAGTTGTGGTGATATTAACCAGTTATAGCACGTGTAGTTGTGGTGATATTAACCAGTTATAGCACGTGTAGTTGTGGTGATATTAACCAGTTATAGCACGTGTAGTTGTGGTGATATTAACCAGTTATAGCACGTGTAGTTGTGGTGATATTAACCAGTTATAGCACGTGTAGTTGTGGTGATATTAACCAGTTACAGCACGTGTAGTTGTGGTTCCCAGCCTTCCTGCATTCCTTGAGGTGAAGGCACACACCTTCAAGAGGACCAGGAGCTGCATGTCATCATTGTTAAACACTTATTTACGATCAGATAAGACACTGAAACCCAGAGCTTTAATTCAACAACCTCAAGAGACCTGGGAGCTGGACGTCAACCCGTTTCGACAGAGAAAAATTTTGAGGTCGATATATGAGGCGTTAAAGCTGGAGATAAAGTACTTTATCCACAGCTGGGCACATCCCTAGCTGGCCCAGGAGCTTAGCTTTCTCAAGAGCAACTCATCCCTGTTACACACCACAACACCAGACTAGACGTTGTGGAGACATTTAGTATTGATAATTTCACTAAAGGCTTTTATCATAAGGACGATAATAGAACCAGGCCACGCGAAAATTTCAATTATAGGTATTAATGATTTTCAGGGGTCGGAAAGGTCACTTTGGTTATAATCACATCCATAATTGTTAAAGGTAAGCCAGCGGAAGGCCTCGGTCAGATGACCAGAAGCTCCAGCATGCGGGAAACACTTGTCCTGTTTCCTGACGAATCTTACCAACCAATCAAGGGGTCGGGGGAAGGGTCAGTGTTAGCTTTGCGTCTATGATGTTGGTCATGGGATGTGTCGTGTCATCTCAGCTTTAAATTAGTATTTAAAATGAAGCTTGGAATTCCTGTATTCTTAATTTTCTAAAATTCTTTATACCTCATAAATGGTCAGAATAATTTTTTAATATATTTGGTATTACCTTCAGGAGGTATGAAATAATATTTAGATTTCCTGTTTTCTTTGTTTTTTTAAGGATAGTTGATTTTTTTTAATGGGTTTGAAAGGTTCGAAATAAGTTATTAAAATAAAATATTTTAAGCAGACTTCATAGATCATATAAATTAATATAAAAAAAAATATTGGTATATGCGGTCGATGATGGAAAGTTTGTAAACAGTCTATTGAAGCATTTGTGATATACCGGCCAGAGATACACACAAAAATTAGCTAAAATTTTGCATTACTGCATTTGATAGTTTTGGCGGATTTGACAGAATTGCGCAAGATCATAAACCTATACAGAATATATTTCTCAATAGGCAAACGTGTATTTGTTTTAGAGAAAATTTGTAATGACAAACTTAAGAAGTCAACAGTCAAGTAAAATTGCCAACAAGTTAAGGAAATAATGAAGAAATTCGTTGGGGAAAAAATAGATTTTTACGATTTTTTCAAATATTGTTCGTACCAATTTAAAAAAAAAAAAAGCGAACATAACAGAGCATTTATGAGGCACTCTCAAGAATAAAAATAAAGTCTTCCAAGAGTCTTAAGGAGTACAACCAGTCTCGTTTTCAGACACACTCAAATGTATATCTCGCTGGGTCAGAAAATAGCTGTAGTGAGTGTAATGTCTAGTTTTGTTTTGTCTAGTTTTTGTTGGACGTCGATGTGAAGACGTCAAGTTGACGCTCGGAAACGAACTACGAAAGGCAGAAAAAAAATATAAACTCTGATAATCAATGTAGGCGTCTTGTGATGTGAATAGTTTAGAAAACCTCTAGAGAGGTATATCTAATTACGAAGCTCCAGCGATAATGCTGGAAATATTTCTAGTGCCAGCAATAGAAATTATGTAATATATATATATATAGCAAAATTATTGCTACTGCTACTGCTAATAATAATAATAATAATAATAATAATAATAATAATAATAATAATAATAATAATAATAATAATAATAATAATAAAAATAATAATAATAATTGGGTGCAGTTATTTGGATGGAAAATGAATACAAATTGAACAACAACGTAAATGATCCAGCACTATAAATAGACATGTCAGTCACACTCGTGCAGTTGATGGAGGTCTCCTGGGTCACTACCACCAGCATAAATCAACGGAGGAATTACCTACTTATCGACTACCTATTCCGTGGGTCATCGCACCCGCGGCTCGCTCCCTGCCAAGGCCTCCAGTTTCCACTACAGGTATATTCTGCCAATCTAGAATGATATCCATGTCTTCTAGAGCAGTATACTTCATGATGCAATTTCATGGAAAGGATTTAATCGTCTAGGGCCTTCTAAATCCTCATTCTCACGCTATTCCTTATGCTTCTCCTAATCCCCCTCCCCACACCTGACTTTTATCACTGATTACTCTTCGTATCGTCGCCACAAACAAAACGTAAGTGGAAAAAGACAGAAGAAAAAGATGCAGGAAAAGATTTTACTGGGCCACGTTTGATAAAGCTCTAGAAAGAACGAAACGTTGTCTTAGTGAAAAGCTTGCAGCTTACTTCTGTCGTTAAGCTTGTTGATAGTACGTTTTTCAACCGTAACACAATTACTGAATACTTAACGACAGAGTTTTTAAACGACTTGAAGTAACAACCTTAAAAACTTAGAAAAAAAAGGATATCACTTACACTTAAAATCCATAAAGGTTCTCAAAACATTCGAAACTTAGGACTATTGTTAAGCAAATATAGCAACTGAATATACGCACACGTAAACCAATTTGTAATTAGACAAAGTTTCAATGGATCACAAAATTCTTTTAAAACGTGTAAACAATAAATGCAAAGAATATCTGATGTTGAGGTTTGTTTTATTAGTCATAGAGGAAAAAATATATAAATAAAAGATATCTTTTTCTGCGGGTTTTATTAGCTGTGGTTTATTTTCGATTTTTTTCCATATTAGTCCGGTTACAGAAATATTTTTTTATTTTTAACGAGTTTGTTTTGCATTATGAATTAATTCAATAATTACGTAAATAATAATTTATTTTTATTTTATTATTATTATTAGTTAATTATTCTTGGAATATGTTGTGATGCTAGTGAAGAGCTCTCGATCGAAGGACTTTGAGCTATCCTGTCTTTTCTTGGATTAACCCTGATTACCTTCCCATATAATTTAGAACCTATAACTCCCCTCATTGTGAATGCCATGCATTTCACTTCTTCCCAAGACTGACACCCACGACTGACACCCACGACTGACACCCACGACTGACACCCAAGACTGACACCCACGACAATCGACTAACATGCAAGTACTTATTTTAAGAGATGCTGATTCAAATGAACCGTGCTATATACATCGAGGTGTGTGTGTATATGTTCAGTGTACATTCACTGAGAGGTGTGTCTCTCTCTGTGCACATATTCCTTATTTTAAGAATCAAAATTTTGTTATGAGAGACTTTCAGCGTTAATAATGCACTTTCAGATGATATGCTTTAAGCCTGGCACAGCAGCACAAGCAACACCTTCCTATATAATTGTAAATTATAGCTACGGTTTGCAACTGCCTCCAGAGACATACATTCGTTTCTCATTGTATGACATTAACATTAAAACCCCACACTAGTAACTTCTCAACAATAAACTTATCTGAGGAAATACAATGACTGTTATTAACCGTAAAGCACAGGAAGAGCAAATAACAGCAGGAAGAAGGGAAATAAAAATCAAAGGGGAGATTATTTATAAACACCGCTTACCACTTCCCGAGGCACTAAATTACCCACGAAAACATGACCGTGAACACTCACCGATGCTGGGATGGCCCGGACGCGCAGTCGTGGCCACACAACTGCCCTCTAGTCTAGTCCACCTGCACCACACCTGGTCAGGGCTAAGACCGACTCCTGATGGCCTCCTAATAGACAGTTGAAGGCTGATCGGCTATGGAACTACCTAGAGGGTAAGTTGAGGGTTTCTCTCCCGGGTTAATTTCCCGACGGTGCGTAGCGATCCAGCTTCACCGTTCTGTTACCGGCGCATACATTAAAGTTGATCTAAAATGTCATTTTTCTGTTATAAGTTGACGGGCAACTCTGCAACTATCACTTATTGAATCATTATAATTTATTTTCATGTAGATTCTTTTGTGCGAGGTAAATACAGGTGAATGAGGATTTGTTTACACTTTCACTTTTATACACGTGTGGGGGAGGGGGAGGGGGACAACGACGTGGCACTTTTCCTGTAGACCCAAGTCTATGTTACTTATCCTTGAGAGGACAGGATGTTGTGGTACTTTGTGTGTAGCGCCGAGGTTGTGGGTTAATTCTCCTCTAGAGGACAGGATCTGGTGGCACTCGCCCTGAAGACCTACTGCTCATATCTTATTCCCCTTCGAGAGGACGGGATGCTGTGGCACTTTTCCTAGGTAGGTCTTGGCTTCCAGGGGCTGCCACAGGGAGACATGGGTAACTTCGACGTCTGGGTGGTCAGTTTGTTGTCACCTGACACGAGACTAGCGTGATCGTTAAGCATAGTAATCACGTCCGGCTCACCACTTCTTTATTGCCACGCTCCTGGCTCATGACTGGCTCTCCTATTGCAAATCTCTGGCTTTACGTCTTGTCCTTTTCTCACGTAAATTTGCGTTTGTGCAGCGCTACATGTTTGGCAAGCACCTACAGATAGGGGTAAAGTTTTTATTTCCACTTGTATGTTTCTGTAAATTATTCCACAATATATCTCCAGTATTTCTAAACCATAAGTAACGTCTTCACGCTGTTTATATTTATCTGTGATACTCCTAAATAAATCTGAGCTGTCGATTATTATAATACAGAATTACTGTTTCAGTCTTTTATTTGATTTCTTACGTTTGCTCGTCTTGATTCGCTGATTCTTAAGTAAGGTTTTTCAGAGGAGCGGTCGTTTCGTCAGGTTGAAAAAAGCAGAGTCCCGGTTTTGATTCATTTGTGAAAAGGTATTAAGGATTAGACAGGTGGTGAGAGGAAGATACAGATAACAGATATCGCAGCCTAAGCTTTACAGTCACCCAGATTTAATTCTGATGTAAATGGCTTAGAAAATCGGCAAGATATAACTCACCTCTCTTGAAAATGTCACCTGGATATTTTTTTTTTTTTACATCTTGTGTTATGTCTTTTTTTTTTTTACAGCCTTGGTTCAAAGTTTCATCTGCATTGATCTAATCTCCTACTTATTGTAAAATTTGCTCGACTTTTGTTATGGGTTTATTTATTAATTCAGTGTTCATTCTTATTTAATCCACACACTTCTGTTCCTCTCTTACAGAGAAGGTGCGATGGTTTTTCAGTATATAAAAAATAATATATCATAGCTTGATTCATCAAAGGTCTCTCGTGACGAGTGTTCATAATTTCTTTATATACGGTGCGATCGCCACCAATAAAGAGAGGACATTATTATTCATTAAATCGGTTTCCAGTAGAGGCAAGTGGCGAGGGTTCCAGCAACGTCCTCTATGATGATGATCACCGCCACTAGTTCCTGCACGGGACACGGGGGGCGCTGGCAACGCGGCTTATGCTAATGTAGCAGACGTAGTGGGCGGAGTCTACCTTGCGTCATTAACTACGTCACGGTCTACGTCATAGGCCCAAGCCGCGTTTGCATGTTGATTCGATGCCGCCGCCCTAAATGACGGACCGATAGGTGCGCTGTTGGCGGCTGGTTACGGCGGCGGCGGTGGTGCTGGTGGTGGTAGTAGCGGTGGTGATTGTGGTAATAGAGGGTCGCCCCCGTCTACACTACCTGAGGTGGTGGGACTAGAGAAGCGACTGGCTGCCCTGCTCCCGCAGACACCAGTCCCACAGCGTTGCCGCGTCGAGGCAGGACAAGCAGACGCTGCTGCCGCCGCCGCCCTCTCTCAGCTGTTCCTACTGGTCTTGCTGAGGGAGCTCTTCTTGTTGTTGTTGCTGGTGCTGTTGCTGCTGCTTCCACTTAGCTGCTGCTGCTGCTGCTGCCGTGTCTCCTGTTTCCTGGCTTTCGCGCGAAATGTGGAGCTTCTGACTTTTTAGCCAGAGAGGCGCGGGGAGGGCCAGGCGGCGCGCACTGGGCCTCAGCCTCCTTAGCTCCTCGCCAGAGGGCAGAGTAATCGCTCACTTCCAGACTCGCACGCACATGCACGCACGCACACACGTGCATACGCGCGCGCGCGCACACACACACACACACACACAGAAACTATGAACCAATCCCACCAACCACAATTAGGTGAGTACACACACACACACACTCACAAAAGTATAGGCCTGACGAACACATTGTACGTCAGGCCTATACTAGAGTATGCAGCACCAGTATGGAACCCACACCTGGTCAAGTATGTCAAGAAATTAAAGAATGTGAAAAGGTTTGCAACAAGACTAGTCCCGAGCTAAGGGGTATGTCCTACGAGGAAAGGTTAAGGGAAATCGTCCTGAGAACACTGGAGGACAGGAGAAATAGGGAGGACATGATAACGACATATATAATTCCGAGAGGAATTGAAAAGGTGGATAGAGATAGGTTGTTTCAGAGATGGGACACATCAACAAGGGGTCACAAATGGACGTTGAAAACTCAGATGAGTCACAGGGATGTTAGGAAGTATTTCTTCAGTCACAGAGTTGTCAGGAAGTGGAATAGTCTGGAGAGTGATGTAGTGGAGGCAGGATCCATACATAGCTTTAAGAAGAGGTATGATAAAGCTCATGGAGCAGGGAGAGAGAGTGGTATTAGTAGCGACCTATGAAGAGGCGGGGCGAGTAGCTATGAATCGACCCCTGCAACCACAATTGGGTGTACACACACACACAGACCAGTATCACTGACATGTATAAGTTATGGAGAAGATTATCAGGAGAAGAGTGGTGGAGCACCTAGAAAGGAATGAGCTTATCAACGACAGCCAGCACGGTTTAAGGGATGGGAAATCCTGTGTCACAAACCTACTGGAGTTCTATGACAGGGTGACAGCAGTAAGACAAGAGAGAAAGGGGTGGGTAGATTGCATTTTCTTGGACTGTAAGAATGCATTTGACACAGCTCCACACAAGAGATTAGTGCAAAAGCTGGAGGACCAGGCAGGGATAACAGGGAAGGCACTGCAATGGATCAGGGAATACCTGTCAGGAAGACAACAACGAATCATGGTACGTGAAAAGGTGTCAGAGTGGGCGCCTGTGACGAGCGGGGATCCACAAGGGTCAGTCCTAGGACCGGTTCTGTTTCTGGTATATGTGAACGACATGACGGAAGGAATAGACTCAGAAGTGTCCCTGTTTGCAGATGATGTGAAGTTGATGTGAAGAATTCAATCGGACGAGGACCAGGCAGAACTACAAAGGGATCTAGACAGGCTACAGGCTTGGTTCAGAATCTTGCTCCTGGAGTTCAACCCCACCAAGTACAAAGTCATGAAGATTGGGGAAGGGCAAAGAAGACCGCAGACGGAGTACAGTCTAAGGGGCTAGAGACTACAAACCTCACTCAAGGAAAAGGATCTTGGGGTGAGTATAACACCAGGCACATCTCCTGAGGCGCACATCAACCAAATAACTGCTGCAACATACGGGCGCCTAGCAAACCTAAGAACAGCATTCCGACATCTCAATAAGGAATCGTTCAGGACCTGTACACCGTGTACGTTAGGCCTATATTGGAGTATGCAGCACCAGTTTGGAACCCACACCTTGCCAACACGTAAGGAAACTAGCGAAAGTACAAAAGTTTGCAACAAGACTAGTCCCGGAGCTAAGGGGTATGTCCTACGAGGAGAGATTTAGGGATATCGACCTGACGACACTGGAAGACAGGAGAGATAGAGGGGATATGATAACAACATATAAAATAATGAGAGGAATCGACAAGGTGGACTTAGACAGGATGTTACATAGATGAGACACAGCAACAAAGGGTCACAGTTGGAAGTTGAAGACTCAGATGAATCACAGGGATGTTAGGAAGTATTTCTTCAGTCACAGAGTTGTCGGGAAGTGGAATAGTCTGGGAAATGATGTAGTGGAGACAGGATCCATACCTAGCTTTAGGAAGAGGTATGATACTGCTCATGGAGCAGGAAGAGTGACCTAACAGCGGCCAGTGAAGAGGCGGGGCCAGGAGCTGTGAATCGACAACCACAACTAGGTGAGTACATACACACACTACTGGATATATAGTCTTGGAACCCCAATGTAAATAAGTCACTGAATTTTTTTTAGGTTATCCTGGGTAATTAACACTATGATAATTGTACTTACGTGTACCTGTGCTTAAATAAACCTACTTATACGTTAATTCCAATTCCCTGTATTCAGAGAGATGAAACGCGATGTAAACACGATTTGTCGACTTAAACCGGAGATGGTTTATTGATTGCAGTCCCTCAGAACTGTGACCCTGGTCTTTGAACTGTGATGGGCACAAAGACCGTGCCTCCGGAGTTTAATCCGTGACAGTCACTAAAAGTGTGGCACTGGTCTTTGGACAGTGATGGCCGCTCGCTGCGCCACCACATCAAATATTTAGCGTTCATTTTTTTTGCGGCAGTTTTCTGTTTATAATATTTATTGCCTGTTGAACACAGGAGATACACCTGAACTTACCAACACTTGAAAACCAGAAAAACCATTAACAACATTTCTTAATATTTAAAATCCTTGAACTGCAGCGTCAAAAAAAAAAAACAGTCATAATTTACAAACGTGTCAGAGTACAATGAATGAGGTAATGATAGTATAAAAGGAAGATAAATTAAAAAATATATAAGATTTTTCGTGCAGATGCGGTAGATACATTGTTGTGGTCTTTGAGGATCTCACCAAGACGAAAACAATATATCTACCGTATCTGCTAGGAAAATGATAGGATGGATAATGAGAACCTTCAAAACTAGGGACGCCAAGCCCATGATGATTCTCTTCAAATCGCTTGTTCTCTCTATCCTAGAATACTGATGTACACTAACTACCCCCTTCAAGGCAGGCGAAATTGCTGACATGGAGAGTCTACAAAGAACTTTCACGGCACACATAAGTGTGATAAGGCACCTCAATTACTGGGAACGGTTGAAGGCCCTTTATCTGTATTCCCTGGAACGCAGGCGAGAGAGATACATAATAATATACACTTGCAAAATCCTAGAGGGATTAGTACCAAACTTGCACACAAAAATCACTCCCTATGAAAGCAAAAGACTCGGCAGGAGATGCAACATTCTCCCAATGAAAAGCAGGGGCGCCACGAGTACATTGAGAGACAACACAGTAAGTGTCCGGGGCCCAGGGCTGTTCAACTGCCTCCCAGCATACATAAGGGGGATTACCAATATACCCCTGGCTGTCTTCAAGAAGGCACTGGACAGGCACCTAAAGTCAGTACCTGACCAACCGGGCTATGGTTCGTACGTCAGTTTGCGTTCGGCCAGCAGTAACAGCCTGGTTGATCAGACTCTGATCCACCATTAGGCCTGGTCTCAGACCGAGCTGCGGGGGCGTTGACCCCCGAAACCCTCTCCAGGTAAACCAGTACAACGCATCCTCTCAGTACAAAGTAATATGTCACTGTTGGTAAGACAGTCAGGTGTGTGACTGTTCAGTGAGCCGCTAACAGTGATTAGCTGACTGTTAAAGATCAAGTGCGCTCCGTAGGTCCCAGTTCTCTGCTTCCGCATCCATAATTTCCTCTATTAGATACAAATTTATGAAGAGAGAGATTAGCACAACACCTCGAGTGAGCAGCAGTCAGTATGGCTTTGCTAACCCGATTTGCATATAAGCTCATTTATTGAAGTTGTGAAATAATATCAATTAGTTAATTTTTATTGATAGACTATAATCTAACCTAACCTAAATAAAACAAATCGAGAAATTAGTTGAAAACCATTATTGGAAAATCGACAGAGAATTTGCGAGGCTGAGTTGATGAGTAACAAGGAGAAATCTAGATTAAAAGCGTAAACTTAAACATTTTTATGCGTGAAATAAAAGGCTTTGCCAAAAAAGTACATTTAGATGGAGTGGATATGTTCATTAACAACAACGTTTCGCTCACACATTTGACTTTATCGTCAAAGAATACGTGGGAAACCAGAGGTGAGGCACAGGGAGTATCATGGGGCGAAGAAGCACTGCACAGTGTACTCTGTGCTCTGTATACCGTGCTCTGTACACTGTGCTCTGTACACTGTGCTCTGTACACTGTGCTCTGTACACTGTGCTCTCGTGTTAGCTCCTAGACGTCCTAATAATTTGTATGGGTTTAGTCAACATAAGCTACCCTGGTAGTCAACATAAGCTACCCTGGTAGTCAACATAAGCTACCCTGGTAGTCAACATAAGCTACCCTGGTAGTCAACATAAGCTACCCTGGTAGTCAACATTAGCTACCCTGGTAGTCAACATAAGCTACCCTGGTAACCAACATAAGCTACCCTGGTAGCCAACATAAGCTACCCTGGTAGTCAACATAAGCTACCCTGGTAGTCAACATAAGCTACCCTGGTAGCCAACATAAGCTACCCTGGTAACCAACATAAGCTACCCTGGTAGCCAACATAAGCTACCCTGGTAGTCAACATAAGCTACCCTGGTAACCAACATAAACTACCCTGGTAACCAACATAAGCTACCCTGGTGGCCAAAATAAGCTACCCTGGTAGTCAACATAAGCTACCCTGGTAGTCAACATAAGCTACCCTGGTAGTCAACATAAACTACCCTGGTAGTCAACATAAGCTACCCTGGTAACCAACATAAACTACCCTGGTAGTAACATAAGCTACCCTGGTAACCAACATAAACTACCCTGGTAGTCAACATAAGCTACCCTGGTAACCAACATAAGCTACCCTGGTAGCCAACATAAGCTACCCTGGTAGTCAACATAAGCTACCCTGGTAGCCAACATAAGCTACCCTGGTAGCCAACATAAGCTACCAGGGAGCCAACATAAGCTACCAGGGAGCCAACATAAGCTACCTTGGTAGCCAACATAAGCTACCCTGGTAACCAACATAAGCTACCAAGGAGCCAACATAAGCTACCCTGGTAGCCAACATAAGCTACCAGGGAGCCAACATAAGCTACCCTGGTAGCCAACATAAGCTACCCTGGTAGCCAACATAAGCTACCAGGGAGCCAACATAAGCTACCTTGGTAGCCAACATAAGCTACCAGGGAGCCAACATAAGCTACCAGGGAGCCAACATAAGCTACCAGGGAGCCAACATAAGCTACCCTGGTAACCAACATAAGCTACCAGGGAGCCAACATAAGCTACCAAGGAGCCAACATAAGCTACCAGGGAGCCAACATAAGCTACCAGGGAGCCAACATAAGCTACCATGGAGCCAACATAAGCTACCAGGGAGCCAACATAAGCTACCAGGGAGCCAACATAAGCTACCAAGGAGCCAACATAAGCTACCAGGGAGCCAACATAAGCTACCAGGAGCCAACATAAGCTACCAGGGAGCCAACATAAGCTACCAGGGAGCCAACATAAGCTACCAGGGAGCCAACATAAGCTACCAAGGAGCCAACATAAGCTACCAGGAGCCAACATAAGCTACCAGAGCCACATAAGCTACCAGGGAGCCAACATAAGCTACCAAGGAGCCATCATAAGCTACCAGGGAGCCAACATAAGCTACCAAGGAGCCAACATAAGCTACCAAGGAGCCAACATAAGCTACCAGGGAGCCAACATAAGCTATCAGGGAGCCAACATAAGCTACCAGGGAGCCCACATAAGCTACCCTGGTACCCAACATAAGCTACCCTGGTAGCCAACATAAGCTACCAGGGAGCCAACATAAGCTACCAGGGAGCCAACATAAGCTACCAGGGAGCCAACATAAACTACCCTGGTAACCAACATAAGCTACCAGGGAGCCAACATAAGCTACCAGGGAGCCAACATAAGCTACCAGGGAGCCAACATAAGCTACCAGGGAGCCACCGTAATCAGTGCCGCCTCGCCCTAACATGTTTCTTGTACCTCACCTTCCTAACTCTGTACCTGTAAATATAATATATCTCTTGTGTTCTCTGCTGACCTGATAAAGCCCACTGCGTGGGCGAAACGCTATCGTTAATAAAGAAACCAAAGCGCCACTCCACCTAGTCGGTATTTACATGATATTCCGGTTCCCCCAAAAATACGTTTTTGTAGTATTTATTCTTGACTTTGGTAATATAGGTGTAAAAGTTATGTTCTGTGTTAAAGGGCAAAAAATACTCGATAGCGACATTTTCACAGGTGTGTGTGTGTACTCACCTTTATGTACTCACCTATATCTGGTTGCAGGGGTCGATTCATAGCTCCTGGCCCCGCCTCTTCACTGGTCGATACTAATTCACTCTCTCTCTGCTCCATAAGCTTAATATACCTCTTCTTAAAGCTATGTGTGGAACTTGCTTCCACTGCTTCACTCTCCAGATTATTCCACTTCCTGACAACTCTAAGGCTAAAGAAATACTTCCTAACATCCCTATGACTCATCTGGGTTTGCAGCTTCCAATTGTGACCCCTTGTTCCTGTATCCCATCTCTGAAACATTCGAGCCCTGTCCACCTTGTCAATTCCTCTCAGTATTTTATACGTTGTTATCATGTCCTCCCTGTCTCTCCTGTCCTCTAGTGTCATCAGGTTGAGTTCCCTTAATCTCTCCACATAAGACATACCTCTCAGTTCCGGGACTAAACGTGTTGCAAATTTTTGCACTTTCTCCAGTTTCGTGACGTGTTTGACTAGGTGAGGGTTCCATACTGATGCTGCATACTCCAGTATTGGCCTGACATACACGGTGTACAATATCATGAATGACTCCTTACTCAGATGTCTAAACGCTAATCTCAGATTTGCCAATCGCCCATATGCTGCAGCAGTTATTTGATTGATGTGTGCCTCAGGAGATATGTTCATTATAATGCTTACCCCAAGATCATTTTCTTTAAGTGACGTTTGCAGCCTTTGATTCCCTAACCTGTATGCCGTCTGCGGTCTTCTGTGTCCTTCCCCAATCTTCATGACCTTACACTTACTGGGTTAAACTCCAGGAGCCATTTGTTGGACCAGACTTGTAGTCTGTCCAGATCCCCTTGTAATCTTAACTGATCCTCGTCCGCTTGTATTCTCCTCATCAGTTTCACATCATCAGCGAACAGTGATGTCATTCACATATACAAGAAACAGCACCGGACCTACGACTGACACTTGTGGAACTCCACTCTACACATGCGCCCACTCTGACACTTCATCACGTACCAACACTCGTTGTTTCCTTCCTGTTAGGTATTCTCTAATCCATTGCAGTACTTTCCCTATTATTCCTGCCTGCTCCTCTAATTTTTGCACCAGTCTCTTGTGTGGTACTGTGTCAAAAGCCTTCTTACAGTCCAAAAAGATGCAATCTACCCATCCCTCTCTCTTACTTCTGTTACCTTATCGTAGAACTCAAGTAGATTTGTGACACAGGATTTCCCATCTCTAAAGCCGTTCTGATTGTCATGTATGAGCTTAATCTTTTCAATGTGTTCCACCACTCTTTTCCTGATAATCTTTTCCATGACTTCGCATACTATACAAGTCAGTGACACTGGTCTGTAGTCTAACGCTGCCTGTCTGTTTCCTTTCTTAAAAATTGGAACTACATTTGCTGTCTTCCACTCCTCAGGCAATTGTCCAGTTTCGATAGATTTACTGAAGATTGTTGCTAGCGGCCCACACAGTTCCTCTGCTCCTTCTCTCAGTATCCAAGGAGATATGTTATCTGGGCCCACCGCCTTTGAGGTATCTAGTTCACCTAGCAGTTTCTTCACCTCTACCTTGGTTATGTGTATTGTATCCAGCACCTGCTGGTGCACCCTACCTCCACGGTTTGCTGGAAACATTCCTGTCTCTACCGTAAATACTTCTCTAAATCTTGTGTTTAGTTCATCACATACTTCCTGGTCATTCTTTGTGAGCTCCCCTCCTTCTTTCCTCAGCCTGATTACCTGGTCCTTGACTGTTGTTTTTCTCCTAATATGACTGTATAACAACTTTGGTTCAGATTTGGCTTTTGATGCTATGTCGTTCTCGTATTGCCTCTGGGCCTCTCTCCTTATCCCAGCATATTCATTTCTGGTTCTTCTGCTCAACTCCTTGTTTTTCTTGAGTCCTTTGCCTTCTATACCTTTTCCATGCTCTAGCACACTTGGATTTGGCCTCTTTACACCTCCAGTTAAACCATGGGCTCACTCTGGTCTTACCATTTTTTCTGTTACCCTTTGGTATGAACTTCTCCTCTGCCTCCCTGCACTTAGTTGTCACTAGTTCCATCATTTCATTTATTGTCTTTCCCTCTAGTTCTCTTTACCACTGCACTTCATGCAGGAAACTTCTCATTCCTATGTAGTCCCCTTTTTTGAAGTTCGGCTTCTCTCGTTGTTCTCGTGCTGTTGCATTCTCCACTGTTAACTCTACAAGGTATTCAAAACTCAGGACATCAAGATCACTAGCGCCAAGGGGTCTTTCGTGTGTGATATCCCCTATGTCTGAGCTATTCAAGGTGAATATGAGATCCAGCCTTGCTGCAACATCCTCTCCTCTCTCTCTGGTTTTATCCCTAACATGTTGGTGCATGAAGTTCTCCAATACAGTCTCCAACATCTTAGCCCTCCATGTTTCTGGTCTCCCATGTGGCTCTAGGTTTTCCCAGTCAATCTCTTTATGATTTAAATCCCCCATTATGAGTAATTCTGTCCTACCCATATGAGCCCTCCTGGCCACTTCAGCTAGTGTATCCACCATTGCCCTATTGTGCACATCATACTCTTGCCTTATCCTCCTGCTGTTCAGTGGTGGGTTATACATCACTGCTATCATCACCTTTGGACCCCCAGTCTGAAGTGTTCCAACAATGAAGTCTTCTATTTCCCTTCTGTCCATTCCTCCCACTTCCTCAAAACTCCACTGGTTTTTGATGAGCAGCGCTACTCCTCCCCCTCCTCTGTTCTATCTGTCTTTCCTCAGGATCTGATATCCAGGTGGAAAGATTGCATCTGTTATCATCCCTGTAAGTTTTGTCTCTGTTAGTGCTATGATGTCAGGTGATGCATCAATGATTCGTTCTTGCCACTCTTCACTCTTATTTGCTATTCTATCTGCATTGGTGTACCATACCTTTAGCTTCCTTTCCATTACTGTATTTTGGGAGATGGAAGAGGAAGGTGCAGGCTGGGAGGGTGGGAGTCAGGGCAGATTATGGGAGGCTGCTGTGATTGTGAAATTAGTGCTTAGGGGGTGGGGGCTATGATGTGTGGTTTGTTTGTAGTTATTGTGTTTGGTTGATATGTGGTGACAAGGGTTGAGGGGTTTCTATAAGCATTTGTATTTGATGTTTCCCCAGAGGCTGATCTTTCCTGTCTGTCGTTGCCTGTCCTCTCTCTTTCCTTCCACTGGTTTCATCTTGTTCTCACTTTCAGTTGTTCCCTTTCTTTTTGTGTTCTGTCTCGATTGAGGTACACTTGTTGATATTCTTGAGTCTTTTAACAGTGGCTTCTGTTGTAGTATCCTGTTCCATACCAATTCCGTTTTGAATGTCAATTTGATTGGTCGACTTTTTCCCTCGAATACCCCCCAAGTCTGTGAAAATTTTCTACCTGAGACATGTCCTTCTCTCCTGTTATTGCAATGATGCTCTTAATCTCTGTTTCCTCCCAATGCTTTCTTTCATCATAGGTCTTCCCTTCAGCCTCCTGAAGCCCATGAATAATTATTGACCTCTCCCTTTCTTCTTACCATTTCTTTTCTCTCACTATCTCTGGATCTGATTTAAGAATCTCCTTTGTTGTTTCCCTTATCATCTCCTGGACACTCTGATGACCTGATAGTACTTCTGCTAAAGACTTCTTAGCTCCATCCCCTCCTTCAGTCCCCTCCCTGCCTACTGATGTTCCTATTTCAGTCACCTTGCTCCTTTCAAACCTCTTCTTTATATCCTGCTTCAGCACATCCATTTCTTCCTCCAGTCTTTGTATCTTTGCCTCAGCTACTACAGCTCGTAATTCCCACTTCTTGCTCTCTGCAGATATCTTCTCTAACATGTTATTGCTAAGCTCATTTAACCTTTTTTCCCATTCTTGATCCATTTTGTTCTTGAGCCATTCTTCCCATTCTTCCTTTCCATACCAACCATCCTCAGTTCCCTTGCCTTTACGTCCTCCCTTTTGAGATCCCATTTTTTTATCCTGTTAGGATGCTCTAGCTCCTTCAGCTTTGTGTAAAAGTGTGTGTGTGTGTGTGTGTGTGTGTGTGTGTGCGTGTGTGTATGTGTGTGTGTGTGTGTATGTGTGTGTGTGTGTGTGTGTGCGTGTGTGTGTGCGTGTGTGTGTGCGTGTGTGTGTGTGTGCGTGTGTGTGTGATGTGTGTGCGTGTATGTGTGCGTGCACGTTTACTAGCTTGTCGGTCTTTGAGAACAAAGGGAGGGGGGGGGGGTTCTAGGCTACACTAAAAGTTAGGGAGAGAGTGATGGTATAGCATACAACCAGCAGGGCGAGACACTGACACTTTAGACACCAACCAAAATTGCTGCCACATAGGCAAGGAGACTCCTGGTGGTGGCTTCTATGATCTCCTTCAGTTTGTAACTCCCTCCGTAGATTTAATCATGCATAAAAAACTTGGTATTCACTCTTTTTTTCCTTTAGTATTATGGTCATAACAAATCTGATGATACTAACTGAAGTCACAACACCAACTGCTGCGGATTGACTAATTTTTTTCTTTCATAATTTACTTTATCACTCGTTTATGACTTTAATCACTACACTGCTGCTATAACCAACCAGATATTTGCATTTATTTTTATTTAAGGTCCCAATCTTGTTTTGATTATTTGTGTCAGCAGTGTCGCTGGCACTGACCAGCTGATTGCCTCCCTCACACACCTGCCAGTAAAATCACTCGCATTCAAATTTAAATTGTAAAATTCTTGATGTTATCACATTATTCACACACTAGAAAGCTGCTACACTCTTGTAGGTATGTTCACTGATTCAATCACGTACGATGACCGCTAATAATAACTTAGGACAGCTGCTAGAACGCTAAATCCCGGGAGCACTGTTAACGATACTGCTTCAAGTGTGTGTGTGTGTGTGTGTGTGTGTGTGTGTGTGTGTCTGTTTGATATCTGCTTGCATCAGTCTTTTGTGAAGATTTCCTGAAATCAAGTAAAATTCAGTCGAGCCATTCTTCTTGTTCTTGTCTTGTGTTCATGAGCTTGGATAGTCATTGCTGAAGTCATATAGAATGAGTGACGCTTCATGGGATGGAAATCAAAGTTGTTGGTCTGTCGTGTTTTTCAATGTGAGGACATCATATACTGTCTTTAAAGATGACTTCTAATTACCTTGTTTTCATTGATTTGATTTTAATATTTATGTTGATTGTTTGGAAAGGGCAACAATTCCTCCTATCCGGTATCGAGTATTGGTTCTAGAGGGTTCAGTTCGGAGAGTGAATTCTCTCTGTGCATGTGTTGTCGTTTTTTCCTGTGGTGCTTCTTAGTTCTTCGCAGTTATTTTTTTCTGTAATGTGGCGGTGGAATAGTTTAAATCCAACGTTAGCTTCTGCTGGTACAAAGTGTCGTTCTGTGTACTGTCTCTCAACATTCATCTTGGTCTTTGTGTTACCATTCTCAGGCCTTCTGCTCGCTGCTGTTTTCTGGCACTGGGCTTGTACTGGACCTTCCCTTACATTGTCTGTTGATCCATAAACCCCTTGTTTCTTGCTTTTCTCACTCTGTGTAAATGCAGCTTTGTTAATTCATGGTACTTTAATGTGGGTACTCTGTATTTTCTTGTGAGTATTCATCTTTCTGTTGTATCTTATTCAGGTAATGCCTTATTCCTTCGTACTCCCTTTTCAAGATACGGGCATAATTTTTGCTGTTCTTTCTGCCCGAGTACCTGCGTGTGTGGTGTCAAAGGTTAGTGCCATATGTTCCTATAACATATTTGTGTATTATATCTGTTAATGGATCAGGGGATCATCACCTTCTAGGTCTTGGAAAAGAATAAAAAAACTACTAAGAAACATGAACTCAAATGCCTTCTGAGTGTAAGTAGTAACCTGTAAAATTGACCAGTCATCTTGCGTGTTCTTGACAGAAAAGAAAGATCAACAGTCCTGCCAGAGTACAAGACATTTAACAGGCTTCCATTTCACTCTCGTTTGACAGGTCGGTGGTACTTTCTGTGTGGTTGCCTACCAACCTGCTACCTGTTCAGTTAGTGTGTGGGTACTTGCCAATTTGTGATCGGCTATTTTAGTTCCAAGGGTTGAGTCACAGTTTCTGGCATTTTCCCTCCCTCCCTAGCCTCCTAGACCCTGTCAGACCTCTGAAGAAATGCTCTCTGGCATCCCCGTCACTCATCTGTATTTTTAAACTTCGGCTGTGACCTCGTATACGCCTCTCAGTCTATTCTTGTTCATCCTTTCATGATCTTTTGATTATTTGTAATCATTATTACGCTTTATCTGGATCTTCTATCATCTTAAATCATCAGGTTAAGTTCTTTTAGTTCCTTTACTTTGGAACTAGTCTCGTTACAGACCTTTAGTAGTGTTGCTGCTTTTGCTGACTCGTACTTTACTAGTGCTGATTCTGCTGACTCGTACTTTACTAGTGTTGCTCCTGCTTACCTAGCAGTAAGTAGGTACCAACGTGTAAGCTGACTGTTGTGGGTCACGACCTGTGGAAAATTATGATAGAATCCCAATGGAAATACGCCCGACATTTGGCTCTATTAAGTTACCTTCGGTTACCAACCCTCTGGTTGGTTAATAATCCGAATATACTACGTTTCCAAATCTCTTCATTACCGATTTCGGAAGTGGATACGTTATAAAGTAGGTCTCAGCAGCCCCTCCATCAGACCCCGTCTTTCCTTCAGGAAGGTCACGCGCCGTATCTCTAGCTGCATCATCCAACTGCACCCCTCCTATAATGAAGGGACAGAGAATTCCTGGAATTTTAATTTCCTTCAAGTGCTCAGGCTGGCAGGCTTAGTGAAAGCACACTCCCGCGGGTATCCATGGCACTTCCTATAACCGCTGCTATATTACTACAGTAGTATTATTGCTGCTATATTACTTCTACAGTAATATTAATGCTGCTATATTACTTCTACAGTAATATTAATGCTGCTATATTACTTCTGCTATAATATTGCGTCTGTTGAATGTTTATGTTGTAATTTCTTTACTACTCGTGGTTACATTACTTAAAATTTTCATAGTTCGCTCCTTTTAATTTTGTTTACAGTTAGTGTAATAACACCGTTTCTTTCATTATTTATTTATACATAAATGCTTCTGACTCTAGTCTTTCGCTCGTGAATTTCTTAATAATGCTGCTCCTGCTACTATTGTTGCTTCTGTTGTTGCTGCTGCTGTTGTTGTTGTGTTGTTGCTGCTGCTGTTGCTAACTAGTCCATTCTATTGTCTATTAACCTTGTGGCTTTAGAGCCTGAGTGTCTATCAGTCTGCTTGCCTTCTATCCTACCTGCTTCCTATCCTGCCAGCCTACCATTCTGCCTCACAAGTTGCCTGATAACCTGCTACCATATCAGTCTGCCTACTTTCTTGTCCAGCTGCCTATAAGCCTTCTTGCCTGCCAGCCTGCTTGCCTGGAAGCCAATTTGTCAGCCTACCGACTTGCCTGCTGTTTGCTTGCTTTCTTCTAGTCATGGACAGTAAATTAGAGTTGATATATATCTCCGCTCGCGTTACCCAAACCTAATAACAAGTGGGAACCATTCCTCGGCTTCCCACCAACGAGTTGAGGAGAGGGAAGGAGGAGGAGGAGAGAGGGTAGAAGAAGTGAAGGGAGAAAGAGTAAGAGAAGGAAGGAAGATCTCTCACTTTCAGAATCCATCTTCTGGCTCCCGTCCGACAGACACGTGTGAGAGAATCTGTTCTCCGGGCCACCGAGCAGCCTCGGGTTTCCGGTGCAAGAACCATGTCTATGAACTGCATCGCCGACAAGCACGGAGACAAAAACACAAGCTGTAGAACAAGCTTTTACTGGGACAGAGTATCGCTCTCTGTAGCGTTTGATCAAGTCATGGCTGGATAAATGCTCTGCGCAGAGCGTAACGTTGTCCCAACTTGCGTTTGTATTCAGCCAAAAAATAAAAAAACAAAAAGTTGAAAAATACGAAACTTTAAAAGCGTAAACAAGCAATTAACAAAAGATACAACTACCTGGAGTCTACCTGGAGGGTATTCCAGGGGTCAACGCCCCCTGATTTGATTTGATTATGTCCCCTCTTTAATTTCTTCGAAATACTCTCCCCGACAAAATAAAAAAAATTGGACAAAATGCAGTCAAGAGATACTAGTAAGTAATTCAGTGTTTCCTGGTCTATCCTTCTACTTCAACAGAAATATCATTTCAACGTCATTTTTTTTTTTTAGTTTCTTTTGTTTGTTTAGTTTTCTGATATACGTCCTGTGTTTGCCGAGTTGTTGAGACTATTCTCAATTCTCTGACCCTACGACCATTGCCCAGAGGTACATGTTGTTAAGCTCCATTGCTTCCGATGTGGTGGACTCTTCTAATAGCTGACGTCCCATACTCTTTTGCCGCGATTAATGCCTCTGGTGTGTGTGTGTGTGTGTGTGTGTGTGTATACACACGCGTGAATTTAGCAACTTTAGTGCGGAGGCTTCTGAGCTTTAAGCGCTTTTGGGCTTTTCCCTTGACTTTATGTTGGCTGTCTTTTTTCTAAATATGTTTTCCTAATTTTAAAGCCGTAAACTCTTTATGCTCCTGCTGTGCTGTGTCTCTCTAGTCTACCCCAGTACATTTCTTCCCCGACGATGGAAAAACATACTTCCTTGAGTCCCCATGAGTCACCTCGATGTTAGGTCTCCATCTGTGACTTTACTTTCTTCTCCTGCTTGTTAGGAATAGTCTCCCTTTGATGCGTTCAGAGAGTTTTTGTACTTCCAGAGCCGGGCCAAAGGCCAGGCTCGTCTGGTGCTTGCCTGGTCAACCAGATTGTTGCTGCTGGTGGTCAGCCGACCCACATATCCATCACAGCCTGGTTGATCTCGACTGTTTGTGTTTACCATTAATTTATCTCTCCTCACTACCAACGTCTAGTTCGTAACGTCTAGTTCGTTCAGTCTACCTTCCTAGCTTTTGTTCCTTAGTTCCTGAACCAGGAACTACGTAGACGCTCCAATATGTTGGTTCCGCATATTACAGAACCAGTTTAACATACAATATATGAAGGTTCTTTGTTAATGTTAATAAATATCTTCTGATATAAGTTAGTTGGTCATTACGTGAATGGAAAGGCAATGGCAGGCGTCAGTGCCGTAATCAAAAGCGTCAATAAGCGGGGCATACCATACATAAGACCAGCATCCGAACAGATTAGTCCTGACGAAGATAGTGATCTCCCCTTCTCTAGGTTTGCGCATGCCGCTACGGGTGCGTGCGTACGCGTGCTTGTAAAGATTTGTGCATGCGGGTGGGTGCGTGTGCATGCATTCACGCGTGTTCATGCGTGCGCGAACACAGACTGCACTGCCAATAGACTCTTTTTTCCATTTACCACCACAACAATCATGTTGATGATTTACGTCCCATAATAAACGCACACACTACGCACTTGCTGAAGTATGTTGCCGGCCCAACACACCCACAACAACAATTTTCACCTAAATAATAGACGCGAACAAACAAAATCAATATTCAATTCCCGACAGCAAAACCAAGTTTATCATGTACATTTACCTTGGCAAATAATGGAGGCAGGAAATTCAAACGTCAAGTTTTACTCACTCCCTCGATATATTATTATCTTTGTAAGCATGAATGACCCGAGAGGGTCATACAGTGTAAGAAGTGAAGGCTCGATTCTCCGTCCTCGTGCGAAAAAATACTGCTCAGTTGGGTCCTTAATTCAAGCAGGTGGGGATGTAGTTATACTCTAGACAGTAATTTAACTAACCAAACTATTGATGGTATACATTAATTACAAGGTGATAAATAAGACATGTTCAACACGGGTTTGGTCTGTGCAACAGACTTCAGTTGAGAGACTGACCCCCAACTACTAAAGCTAAGGGGCTGATCACCCCGAAACTACTACTGAGGGCAAAACGTTTCGACAGTAACGATGCCCAAGTGTTTCGCAGGTGTTTATTCATCAATTGGTCGGTAATATGACAATTGTCTGGTTGACAAAGCAACATCATCCACTTTGCGAAAAAACATCTGTTTAGAAGGACCTACTTGCACTAGTGCACCACGCTCACCTGTGACGCTACTGCCAGCTGCTTCATCTCGCTTCTGCTCTAGTATGTAAAGTGTGGCATAGTGTCTGTGTTTTAGGTTTAAGGGACTATTTGTTTTCAGGGATGATGGGATGGTCAAAACTGCTACTACAAGTGTCCCAAGTGTTATATTTGCATCTATTCGACTGCTTAACAATTCGCAAACGGGCGAAATTATTTACAAACATTATCTCTCTGTCCCCAGCAGGATTCGAACCTGCGCACTCTTCATCAAAATACACAGTACTTTTGCCACACAGATAAACCCCAAAATAAGTCTGGAGCGCCTAGCAAAAGTACTGTGTACTTTGATGCAGTGTATGCAGCTTCGAATCCTGCTGTGGAATGAGAGATGTTATGTTTAATGTAGTGCCGAATAGGTAAAACTGGTCAATTAGCAAGAACTCATTTGAAATACAGTCCTTTCTAAAAATTTCTCTTATACATTTAAAGATATATTCTTTTCATTTATGTTAATGTTAAAATTAATAATTTTGTACCAAAAGAAACTTAGGAAACTTACCTAACCTTATTATAACAAGCGCAATTTAATTTAGCCTAATCCGACTAAATATATTTTAGATACGTTTACAATAATTTAATAATAAACAAAGACAATGGAATATAGTTTTTTCGTTAGGTTCAGAATGAGTTTTGCGAGATTATTGTATACACAAATTTTTGCTTATCTTATTCGGCAAAAAGAGCGTACTATTTATGCCAAAATCGCAAGTTTTACCTATTCGACACGCACCTGCACGTGTGTTTTAGTCTTGTGTTTTTTGAGTTCAAAAAGCGAGTGGTTTTTGTTGTTAATTTATTAGTCAGTAATATCACTTACACAAGATTTAATCTTAGAATGACTCTTCAGTGGCTGTTAGGAGTTTCGTAAAGATTTCTTTATGGCATTGATGAGTTGTGGCTTTGATATCACAAGATCACTCCAGACGGACATGATATGTGGCGAAGTCCTCAGTCCTCTTCACTGCTAGGATTCATGAAATGAAAATTCTGTAAATTTCGTCTGCAAGTCCTTGTAATATAAGCAGCCATTTTTCTCAGTTCCTGCCGTAGCTTAGTGTAAGATCAAAGTCTGCTAGAGTCTTTCCTGTTGTCACTCTTTCTCATCTACAAGAATTTAGTGTATATATATTACCTCTGGCAGCATGTAGTTACTTGCTATATCTGTTTCAAACACAGGATACGCGAAGACATTTTGATTTCGCCTTTTCTTAAAATTCTTCCCTCAGTTGAAAACATTTGTGTACTTTTTCAGCTTCGTGATAGTCGCTTTTTAATAAATTACAGAAGGTTAGTACAGATACTTGGGGGACCCCTCTGATGAATATTACCTGATATATTCATGGGAAGAGCTATGTCTGGGATTGGAAAGTAATCAGGTTTGACTAAAGGAAGGGATATTTAGCTTCAGGTCATCAGATCAAAAACTCTCCAGCCTCAAGGTGCCCATTTTTAAGACGTACTTTATGATTGCCATCCTCTTACTAATATCAGTTTTTTTTTCTGCCAAGCAGAGATTCTCTGGGTCACCCTCATAAAAAATCGCTAATTAAAATATTGTGTTATTATTCTTATTTCTTGAATCTTATCAAGTTAGACGCACAAGTTTTAAACATTAAGGAGTCAACAAGTCGCTCCTGTACAACAATAAAAAAGTCACAAGTAATTTCATCCAAGTTATTTGTTTGTATTTTACATATCACTTTTTTTTTTGGTAGTACAGTTTAGATACTTAGGAAAGAAAGCTGTTGGTCAGAAAATTTGCCTTCTAGCAGAGAAGCCTTAAAAATAATTTCTAATTACTGTGTGTGTGTGTGTGTGTGTGTGTGTGTGTGTGTGTGTGTGTGTGTGTGTGTGTGTGTGTGTGTACTCACCTAATTGTGGTTGCAGGGGTCGATTTATAGCCCCTGGCCACGCCTATTCACTGGTCGCTACTAAGTCCACTTTCTCCCTGCTCTTTGAGCTTTATCATACCTCTTCTTAAAGCTATGATGGATCCTGCCTCCACTACATCACTTCCCAGACTATTCCACTTCCTGGCAACTCTGTGACTGAAGAAATACTTCCTAACATCCCTGTGATTCATCTGAGTCTTCAACTTCCAACTGTGACCCCTTGTTGCTGTGTCCCATCTCTTGAACATCCTGTCTATGTCCACCTTGTCAATTCCTCTCAGTAGTTTATATGTCGTTATCATATCCCCCCTATCTCTCCTGTCCTCCAGTATCGTCAGGTCGATTTTCCATAACCTCTCCTCGTAGGACATTCCCCTTAGCTCCGGGACCAGTCTTGTTGCAAACCTTTGCACTTTCTCTAATTTCCTTACGTGCTTGGATAGGTGTGGGTTCCAAAATGGTGATGCATACTCCAAATATAGGCCTAACGTACACGGTGTACAGGGTCCTCAACGATTTCTTATTGAGATGTCGGAATGCTGTTCTTAGGTTAGCTAGGCGCCCGTATGCTGCAGCAGTTATTTGGTTGATGTGCGCCTCAGGAGATGTGCCTGGTGTTATACTCACCCCAAGATCCTTTTCCTTGAGTGAGGTTTGTAGTCTCTGGCCCCCTATACTGCACTCCTTCTGCGGTCTTCTTTGCTATTCCCCATTCTTCATGACTTTGCGCTTAGTGGGGTTGAACTCCAGGAGCCAGTTTCTGAACCAAGCCTGCAGCCTGTCTAGATCCCTTTGTAGTTCTGCCTGGTCCTCGTCCGATTGAATTCTTCTCATCAACTTCACATCATCTGCAAACAGGGACACTTCGGAGTCTATTCCTTCCGTCATGTCGTTCACAAGTACCAGAAACAGCACCGGTCCTGGGACTGACCCCTGTGGAACCCCGCTCGTCACAGGCGCCCACTCTGACACCTCGTCACGTACCATGACTCGCTGTAGTCTTCCCGGCAGGTATTCCCTGATCCATTGCAGTGCCTTCCCTGTTATCCCTACCTGGTCTTCCATCTTTTGCACTAATCTCTTGTGTGGAACTGTGTCAAACGCCTCCTTACAGTCCAAGAAAATGCAATCTACACACCCCTTTCTCTCTCTCTCTCCCTCTCTCTCTCTCTCTCTCTCTTGTCTGCTGTCACCCTGTCATAGAACTCCAATAGGTTTGTGACACAGGATTTCCCGTCCTCAAAACCGTGCTGGTTGTCGTTGATAAGCTCATTCGTTTCTAGGTGCTCCACCACTCTTCTTCTGATAATCATCTCCATGACCTTGCATACTATACATGTCAGTGACACTGGTCTGTAGTTTAATGCTTCGTGTCTGTCTCTTTTTTTAAAAATTGGGACTACATTTGCCCATTCCATACATCAGGTAGTCGCCCTGTTTCGATAGATGTGTTGAAGATTGTTGTTAGTGGTTCACAGAGTGCCTCTGCTCCCTCTCTCAGGACCCAAGGAGAGATGTTATCCGGCCCCATCGCCTTTGAGGTATCTAGCTTACTTAGCAGCCTCTTCACTTCTTCCTCGGTTCTATGTATTGTGTCCAACACTTGATGGTGTACCCCACCTCTCCGTCTTTCTGGAGTCCCTTCTGTCTCCTCTGTGAACACTTCTTTGAATCTCATGTTGAGTTCCTCACACACTTCGCGGTCATTTCTTGTGATCTCTCCTCCTTCCTTCCTCAGCCTGATCACCTGGTCCTTGACTGTTGTTCTCCTCCTGATGTGGCTGTACAACAGCTTCGGGTCAGATTTGGCTTTCGCTGCTATGTCATTTTCGTATTGTCGTTGGGCCTCCCTTCTTACCTGTGCATATTCATTTCTGAATATGCCTAGGTACAAGGTACATACGAAACATTTCTATTTTTATAAAGCATGTATAATATGAGCGATGGGATCTGCCAGTGTGCACACACATCCTTGTTTTGCTCGGTATTGTAAGATATATAAACAGTGGCTGCTTCCAGAGTGTAGTGTATAGATTTATAATGACACAGGTATAAGGCTGCGCTGTAGTTCGTGATGTATAAGGATGGCAACAAACGACACTTGTGTTGTTGATATCGTCCATCATGTTGCCATATTTATGTTCCTGTGAGAGACTCATTTAGGTCAATATCCTTCACTAGGAATGCTGCAAACCCTTACAGCAGTCATATCCATGGGTCTGCAAGGTCTGGTGACGTCTTTGATGGTTGGTTACAACACCAACGTCCATGTTGTCTTTACGGTAGACAGGGAGTGATAGTGTAGGCGACTTGTCTTGTGGAAACAACAAACCAGCGGTTAATGTTGGCATTTTTCCTGAGAGTGATGTGCATGAGTAAGACATTTTTTTTTTTTAGAAGTAAAGTTGTAGGGGAAACTTAAGGGCTGTGAAGGCGTCCTCTGTGTATTTCTGTTAGTCAAGAAGCACTTTATTACAGACTATGAAGGTACGGAGGAAGTGTGACTTCTCTGTCTTCCCTGTTTCTCCTGTCCTTTATTACTTGATATCCTGCTGGGAATATGGCATCAGAAATCATTTCAGTTAGGTTTGTCTTTGTGAGAGCTATGATGCCTGGAGTTATTTGTGTTACTTTTTTTTAATTCGTCACTCTTGTTTGATAATCCATCTACATTTGTACACAAGACTGAGATTTCTTTCCTTTGCCATGCTCTAGTTTGTGTTATCTAGTGTGCATAGCCAAGTTAGGAAGGTCAGCCATGGTGTCAACACACTGCAGGCCAGCCATAGTGTCAACACACTGCAGGTCATGAGTATGTACTCTGAGGTAGGGCTGGGGTAGGCGTGTTAATTAAGTGTTACAGGAGAGGGTGTAGTGTTAAAGGAAAGAGTGAGTGGTTAGTGTTATTGTTGGGGAAGTGAAGGAAGACCAACCTTGAGATAGGCCTACTAGGAGAAGGGCTGGAGGTGTACCTTAAGAAGTTCCTCGAGGCTGGGTGCTCCTTCCTACCTTATAACTTCCTCTCACATGCACAAATATGATTATGGAGGAATACCTCTTGACATTCACATGACACTTCTGTATCTTCAGCATCAACTGTTCTCTTGTGTACCTGTTTCCTTCCTCTCTAACAGTATATACCTGTCTACCATATCAATGTCCTAAGTATTTTGTATGTTGTTATCATGTCTCCCCAAGTTGCTCTGCTCTTTAATGACGTCAGGTTCAGTTCATTTATCTTTTCCTCGTAGTTGATTCTTCTTAATTCTTTAACTAATTTCGTTGCAAATCTATTTTCTTCAGTTTCCTAAACATGCTTTATAAGGTGAGGGTTCCATGCTGGTGCTGCGTACTATATGTCATGAGGGAAGGTTCATGAACCGAAGAAAAATATGTTCTTTTTTATCAATTTAGAACACACACACACACACACACACACACACACACACACACACACACACACACACACACACACACACACACACATACGTGATCAAAAACATAACAAGTGCACCAAGAAGTTAATGTATGCAACATCTTCATTGGTTCTTGACGTCAATTAATGCAGAAGTTGTTGTTGAGTTTGATCATGAGAGTGCATAGCCAAGTTAGGAAGGGCAGCCATGGTGTCAACACACTGCAGGCCAGCCATGGTGTCAACACACTGCAGGCCAGCCATGGTGTCAACACACTGCAGGCCAGCCATGGTGTCAACACTGCAGGTCAGCCATGGTGTCAACACACTGCAGGTTAGCCATGGTGTCAACACTGCAGGTCAGCCATGGTGTCAACACACTGCAGGCCAGCCATGGTGTCAACACACTGCAGGCCAGCCATGGTGTCAACACTGCAG
Source organism: Cherax destructor (assembly GCA_009830355.1). Classification (NCBI taxonomy): domain Eukaryota; kingdom Metazoa; phylum Arthropoda; class Malacostraca; order Decapoda; family Parastacidae; genus Cherax; species Cherax destructor. The sequence continues at coordinate 305,877 of WNWK01000179.1, read as the reverse complement.
GTCAGCCATGGTGTCAACACTGCAGGTCAGCCATGGTGTCAACACACTGCAGGCCAGGCATGGTGTCAACACACTGCAGGCTAGCCATGGTGTCAACACTGCAGGTCAGCCATGGTGTCAACACTGCAGGTTAGCCATGGTGTCAACACTGCAGGTCAGCCATGGTGTCAACACACTGCAGGCCAGCCATGGTGTCAACACACTGCAGGCCAGGCATGGTGTCAACACACTGCAGGCTAGCCATGGTGTCAACACACTGCAGGCCAGCCATGGTGTCAACACACTGCAGGTTAGCCATGGTGTCAACACTGCAGGTCAGCCATGGTGTCAACACACTGCAGGCCAGCCATGGTGTCAACACACTGCAGGCCAGGCATGGTGTCAACACACTGCAGGCCAGCCATGGTGTCAACACACTGCAGGCCAGCCATGGTGTCAACACACTGCAGGTTAGCCATGGTGTCAACACTGCAGGTCAGCCATGGTGTCAACACACTGCAGGCCAGCCATGGTGTCAACACACTGCAGGCCAGGCATGGTGTCAACACTGCAGGCCAGCCATGGTGTCAACACACTGCAGGCCAGCCATGTGTCAACACACTGCAGGTCAGCCATGGTGTCAACACACTGCAGGTTAGCCATGGTGTCAACACTGCAGGTCAGCCATGGTGTCAACACACTGCAGGCCAGCCATGGTGTCAACACACTGCAGGCCAGGCATGGTGTCAACACTTCATGTCAGCCATGGTGTCAACACACTGCAGGCCAGCCATGGTGTCAACACTGCAGGTCAGCCATGGTGTCAACACACTGCAGGCCAGCCATGGTGTCAACACACTGCAGGCCAGCCATGGTGTCAACACACTGCAGGCCAGCCATGGTGTCAACACACTGCAGGCTAGCCATGGTGTCAACACTGCAGGTCAGCCATGGTGTCAACACACTGCAGGTCAGCCATGGTGTCAACACTTCATGTCAGCCATGGTGTCAACACACTGCAGGCCAGCCATGGTGTCAACACTGCAGGTCAGCCATGGTGTCAACACACTGCAGGCCAGCCATGGTGTCAACACACTGCAGGCCAGCCATGGTGTCAACACACTGCAGGCCAGCCATGGTGTCAACACACTGCAGGCTAGCCATGGTGTCAACACTGCAGGTCAGCCATGGTGTCAACACACTGCAGGCCAGCCATGGTGTCAACATACTGCAGGCCAGCCATGGTGTCAACACACTGCAGGTCAGCCATGGTGTCAACACACTGCAGGCCAGCCATGGTGTCAACACACTGCAGGCCAGCCATGGTGTCAACACTGCAGGTCAGCCATGGTGTCAACACACTGCAGGTCAGCCATGGTTTCAACACTGCAGGTCAGCCATGGTGTCAACACACTGCAGGCCAGCCATGGTGTCAACACTGCAGGTCAGCCATGGTGTCAACACACTGCAGGCCAGCCATGGTGTCAACATACTGCAGGTCAGCCATGGTGTCAACACACTGCAGGTCAGCCATGGTGTCAACACTGCAGGTCAGCCATGGTGTCAACACACTGCAGGCCAGCCATGGTGTCAACACACTGCAGGCCAGCCATGGTGTCAACACACTGCAGGCTAGCCATGGTGTCAACACACTGCAGGCCAGCCATGGTGTCAACACACTGCAGGCTAGCCATGGTGTCAACACTGCAGGTCAGCCATGGTGTCAACACACTGCAGGCCAGCCATAGTGTCAACACACTGCAGGCCAGCCATGGTGTCAACACTGCAGGTCAGCCATGGTGTCAACACTGCAGGTCAGCCATGGTGTCAACACTGCAGGTCAGCCATGGTGTCAACACACTGCAGGACAGCCACGGTATCAACACAAGATAGTAGTTGAAAAACACTAGTATTGCAGAATAATCTTTAATGCCATAGTTGGTCACTCACAGAAGAGCTTTATTACGTAATGATTTGATTAAGCTCTACACAGAGCGAAACGTTGGTTCCAATAAGTGCTTGTGGGGCAGCGTGTGAAATTTCTGCACAGTCGTTATTATTACGCCATTTTTAGAGCTCACAACCCCAAGCTCATCCGAGAAAAGTATCCGTGTACAGTGGTACTCGAGTTACTAGCTTAATTCGTTCCAGACGGCTATTCAAGTGCTGATACCGAAGGAATTTGTTCCCATAAGAAATAAGGAGAATTAGGTTAATCCATTTCAGACCCCCAAAAATACACTTACAAAAGCACTTACAAAAACACACTTACATAATTGTTCGAGTTGGGAGCTGCTTGTAAGTAGAGGTACCAATGTATTCCGTAATCCGTGTCTCAATGTCCGCGGTTGGAATAGTGTAGAGTGCGACGCAAGTTGGTAATGCTGTAAAATATTAGGGTTGAATATTTGAAATAAAACAAAAGAGGCACTCAACTGTCAGGTGGAAGCTAATATCCAAATTTCTTCAATAAAACTCGTGAATATGAACATTCGCAGATTAAATCTAATTCACACCGTTCAGAGGGACCAAAGTGATCAAAATCGTAAAGTATACAAGCACAATAAGTTTGAAGCCGCTCGGAGTGAAGTTACATTCGACACTTAAAAATTATCACATGAAAAGCAGCATTATCTTTCTACTTGATAAGAGAAATAAAAATTTGAATTTCAACTTTAACATTTATAATTTCTATCCTCCCCCCCCCCAAAAAAAAAAAATTGTAACCTATACTTTTCTCTAAGTAAGATCGACCGGCTTTTAAGAAAGTTGATTTAACTTTGGATAAGCAAATAGTCAACAACTGACTTATTTCTGTTCAGTAGAGACATTTTCTAAATATTTCCCAGAAACTAATTTGATTAATCAAACTGGCACATGACAACTTAACCAAACATCAGGGGATTGTTTCCCTTGAGGAAAACACATCAGCACTGAAAGTTTGAAGCCGACCAGAAGAAGCATTATCCAGTTACTGCTCAGAATCCAACAAAATTTGGGCCTACACAGCCTAAACCCACGAAACGTTCCGACCGTTGTATACGACGCATCAGTCATTGCAGGGCGATGCCCTTTCATAACTGCTATATTTTAATCAGAGGAAAGCGCTAAAACCGTAGGAGTCACCCACGCTGGTGTGGAGGCGTCAGAAACACAAGTTGGTGTTTACAGATGTGACTTTGACAATAAACCAGCGAACTTAAAGTTCGCTTCTCCGTCGACTACCTTTCAGAAGCAAAGCCATGACGATGGTGAAAGGCTCTTGATCTCTTTCCTTGAATCAAACCCGCTTACCGCTCGTTACTCCAGGTGCTGTATGACCCGTATAGGCCTAACGCGGCCCATTGAAGGCTCGTCTTCAAAGAAGAACATTCGTCTACTTAGATGTGTCATCGCGAAAAGTGTTTGGAAAATATTTGAACTGAATTTTGGGGGAGGGCGAATGGAGGACAATCAGGTTCGATCTAACGAAGGAGAGGACACCTCCAGTTCTTGGGATCAAGAGCTCGTCCCAGATGTTAGCATCAGCGTCAAGTTGTCCGAATATTTAATTTTTGTTTACTACATTTATTTCAAATTGTATCGTTCGTTTTCTAAGGCATTACATTGCGTCACTTTCTCAGCATTCTAGACACTAACTTGGGCTAAGTTAGACAACTAGATGAACCTAAATATTGCTATAAATATGAGAGATTACGTAAAGGGGAGAATAACTACTGACAGCGAGGCAGAGTTAAGTGACGTTAATAACAGTGATGCTTGTAAAGGGCTCTTAATCCAGGCATCTAGAGGCGCCCTCCTCTGGATCAAAACTGAATGCATCCCATTCCTTCAGGAGCTGCATGATCCCTACGGGTTTAGCGTTTCCCCAGCAGAAAAAATTACACTCACCAGGACAGGTAAACTGAAGAGGTAGACTGGAGAGGTAGACTGGAGAAGTAGACTGGAGATAAGCTGTAACAGGTTAGACTGGTGGAGTGAGAACATCCAGTCACGAGCCAGTTAGTGTTATTGTCTTGAAGCACTCAGGTGGGAAGGACTGTCCGCACTCTCACAAGGATTTCAAGACACTGACCACATCCCACCACCAACAGCCTGGCAGGTTATCCTCCCTGAGAAGCTGTATGTGTGGATCCCAGGCATGACTACTCCCTTCTTGCACCTTCACATGTTTGTGTGCATGTGTGTGTGTGTATCCCAGGCTCAACAACACCCTCTTGCACCTTCATCTTTATATAAAAAACTGAATTATAAATTTATTGAAATAATTTCTGTTGGTGTCATGGTAACCTTCGTTAATAATTAATCAATTTTTACTTACTACTGTTACTATTACACACACACTAAATTATATATATATATATATATATATATATATTTTTTAAACAAATCGCCCGTTTCCCACCAAGGTAGGGTGGCCCGGAAAAGAAAAACTTTTACCATCATTCACTCCATCACTCTCTTGTCAGAGGTGCACTTGCACTACAGTTATAAAATTGCAACATTAACACCCCTCCTTCAGTACAGACACTGTACTTCCCATCTCCAGGACTCGAGTTCGCCCCTGCCGGTTTCCCTGAATCCCTTCATAAATATAACACTGCTCACACTCCAACAGCACGTCAAGTTCTGAAAACCATTTGTCTCCATTAGCTCCTATCTAACACGCTCACGCATGCTTGCTGGAAGTCCAAGGCACTCGCACACAAAACCTCCTTTACCCCCTCCCTCCAACCTTTCCTAGGTCGACCTTTACCCCGCCTTCCATCCACTACAGATTTTTACACTCTCGAAGTCATCCTATATTGTTCCATCCTCTCTACATGTCCGAACCACCTCAACAACCCCTCCTCAGCCTTCTGAATAATAGTTTTGGTAATCCCGCACTTCCTAATTTCCAAACTACAATTTCTTTGTTTTATATTCACACCACACATTGACCTCAGACACGACATCTCCACTGCCACCAGCCTTCTCCTTGTTGCAACATTCACAACCCATGCCTCACACCCATACACGAGAGTTGGTATAACTATACTCTCATACATTCCCCTCTTTGCTTCCATGGGTAAAGTTCTTTGTCTCCACAAACTCCTCAGTGCACCACTCACCTTTCTCCCCTCGTCATTTCTGATTCACCTCATCTTTCATAGACCCATCTGCTAACACGTCCACTACTAAATATCTGAATACATTCACCTCCTCCATACTCTCTCCCTCCAACCTGGTATCTAATCTTTCGTTACCTAATTTTATTGTTATCCTCATCAAATTACTTTTTCCTCTATTCACTTTCAATTTTCTTCTTTTACATATCCTACCAAACTCATCCACCAACCTCTGCAATTTCTCTTACGAATTTCCCAAAAGCACAGTGTCATCAGCAAAGAGCAACTGTAATAACTCCCACTTTGTGTTAGATTCGTTATCTTTTAACTCCACACCTCTTGCCAACACCCAAACATTCACTTATCTTACAACCCCATTTATAAAAATATTGAACAACCACGGTGACATCACACATCCTTATCTAAGACCTACTTTTACTGGGAAATAATCTCCCTCTCGCCTACATACTCTAACCTAAGCCTCACTATCCTCGTAAAAACTTTTCACCGCTTTCAATAACCTACCTCATATTCCATACATTTGCAACATCTGCCACATTGCTTCCCTATCTACCCTGTCATACGCCTTTTCTAAATCCATAAAAGCCATAAAAACCTCTTTACCCTTATCTAAATACTGTTCACCTATATGTTTCACTGTAAACACTTGGTCTACACACAACCTACCTTTCCTAAAGCCCTCTCGTTCGTCTGCTATCCAACTCTCCGTCTTACTCTTATTCTTTCAATAATAACTCTACCATACACTTTACCAGATACACTCAACGGACTTATTTCCCTCTAATTTTTACACTCTCTTTTGTCCCTTTTACCTTTATACAAAGGCACTATGCATGCTCTCTGCCAATCCCTAGGTACCTTAAACTCTTCCATACATTTATTTAATAAAAGCACCAACCACCCCAAAACTATATCCCCACCTGCTTTTAATATTTTTTATCTTTATCCCATCAATCCCAGCTGCTTTACCCCCTTTCATTCTACCCACTGCCCCACGAACTTTCCCCACACTCACAACTCGCTCTTCCTCACTCCTACAAGATGTTATTCCTCCTTGCACTATACACGAAATCACAGCTTCCCTATACATATATATATATATATATATATATATATATATATATATATATATATATATATATATATATATATGTTTGATAGTTTAAAGGGCCAGAAAAAAGTCCGAGAGCAAGGCGGACCAATCAGAGCGACTGACCTTACGAAAAGAAAACTCTTTACGTTCTTTACTCTTTAAGTTGGTAGCGACTTAAGGAGACATTTGTTGCTCAGTTTCCTTACGCCGCTCGCTGCTCCCTCACTCTTCTCTACACGAGACAGATTTCCTTGCTCTCCGCCGTATTTCCTGGGTTCCAGCTGTGAATGTCTTTGTGAAAAATTTACCCCGACCTTTCTATTAGCAAATTTTAAATAATTCCTGCCCATTCGATTTATGCAAATATGTCAGGATCTCTGTTGGCAGGTGCTCTTTGTTTATCTTCGTAGTGACCCTCGTCTGAGACTGCGTAGCAGGTGCCATTAACTCTGGAATATACAAGTAGGTAGGTAGAATTTTATTGCACCCCTAGTGATGAGTGTCTGCCAGAGATTGTGTCCTGTGATCTAGGTGTGTCTTTGTGATCTGAGTGTATTTTTGTGATCTATGGGAGGTCCCTCACCCTGGGTGGGAAGTGGGAGGTCCCTCACCCTGGGTGGGAAGTGGGAGGTCCCTCACCCTGGGTGGGATGTGGAGGTCCCTCACCGTGGGTGGGAAGTGGGAGGTCCCTCACCCTGGGTGGGAAGTGGGAGGTCCCTGTGTCCTTGCCAGTTGTGTCCTTGTAGAGTGACTGTCCTTGCGATGTGATCCGAGTGTTTCCTTGTGATCTGAGTGTGTGCTCCTGATGGGAACAAAGGTAAAACAGTACTCATGAGTAATGTCCTGAGTGGCTAAGTGAGTGGTTCAGTTGCTTCAACTCTGACTACAATGCTTCGAATCCCGGTAGACGTGAAGCTTTGGCACACCCATCATTGACACACTTTGCGACAACGTTTCGATCCATGTAAAGCTCTGAGCGAAACGTGTAGAGCGAAATGTGTAGAGCTTTATCAGTGTGAAACGTCGATAGCTTTGTCAGACCAAAACATGTAGTTTTAATGGAGCCCCAGTTACATTTTGCCCCGCATTTTTTTTTGTATGTTACTGTTTGGAGTCCTACTGATTGCGTAACACCAAGACACAGTGCTGCTGTTTGCGTCCTACTAAAACACAGTGTTACTGTTTGCGTCCCACCAAGACAGTGTTACTGTTTACGTCCCACCAAGACACTGTGTTACCGTTTGCGTCCCACCAAGACACAGTGTTACTGTTTGCGTCGCACCAAGAGTGTTATTGTTTGCGTCGCACCAAGACAGTGTTATTGTTTGCGTCACACCAAGACAGTGTTACTGTTTGGGTCGCACCAAGACAGTGTTACTGTTTGGGTCGCACTAAGACAGTGTTATTGTTTGCGTTGCACCAAGACAGTGTTTCTGTTTGCATCGCACGAAGACAGTGTTACTGTTTGCGTCTCACCAAGACATAGTGTTAATGTTTGCGTCTCACCAAGACATAGTGTTAATGTTTGCGTCTCACCAAGACAGTGTTAATGTTTGCGTCTCACCAAGACAGTGTTACTGTTTGCGTCCCACCAAAACTCCATCTAATTGCGTTACTAACATGTCTTCTGTTGTTGTAATGTAGTGCTTTGTTTCTCCTCCTGTTATGCCATTCTCTCTCATTCCTGCTATCTCAATCTCTCTCATTCTTGCTATCTCATTCTCTCTCACTCCTGCTATCTCATTCTCTCTCATTCCTGCTATCTCATTCTCTCTCATTCCTGCTATCTCATTCTCTCTCACTCCTGCTATCTCATTCTCTCTCATTCCTGCTATCTCATTCTCTTTCACTCCTGCTGTCTCATTCTCTCTCACTCCTGCTATCTCATTCTCTCTTATTCTGCTATCTCATTCTCTCTCACTCCTGCTATCTCAATCTCTCTCACTCCTGCTATCTCATTCTCTCTCACTCCTGCTATCTCATTCTCTCTCATTCATTCTATCTCATTCTCTCTCATTCCTGCTATCTCATTCTCTCTCACTCCTCCTATCTCAATCTCTCTCACTCCTCCTATCTCAATCTCTCTCATTCCTGCTATCTCATTCTCTCTCACTCCTGCTATCTCATTCTCTCTCATTCCTGCTATCTCATTCTCTCTCACTCCTGCTATCTCATTCTCTCTCACTCCTGCTATCCCATTCTCTCTCACTCCTGCTATCTCATTCTCTCTTACTTCTGCTATCTCATTCTCTCACTCCTACTATCTCATTCTCTCTCACTCCTGCTATCTCATTCTCTCTCACTTCTGCTATCTCATTCTCTCACTTCTGCTATCCCATTCTCTCTCACATCAACCATCTTTCATTCTATCACTACACGTCTTTTAACTAATTCTCTCCATTTATCTCTGCACTTTTTTATTTCCGTCTCTACACGTCTCCCATCAACTCTGTCTCAACGTCTCTTCTTGTCTCTCTCATGTCTTCCTTCTTGTCTCTCTCATGTCTTCCTTCTTGTCTCTCTCATGTCTTCCTTCTTGTCTCTCTCATGTCTTCCTTCTTGTCTCTCTCATGTCTTCCTTCTTGTCTCTCTCATGTCTTCCTTCTGATTCCTCACAGTTGACAAAATCTCTTCTAAAGTGAAAAGATTTAGTGATTTTTTCTAAAGAAAATAATAATAATAATAATAATAATAATAATAATAATAATAATAATAATAAAATAATAATAATAATAATAATAATAAAATAATAATAAAATAATAATAAAATAATAATAAAATAATAATAATAATAATAATAATAATAATAATAATAATAATAATAATAATAATAATAATAATAATAATAATAATAATAATATAATAATATAAAAATAATTTACGGTGAATCCTCACGGGTTTAGCCCCTGATTAAATACAATGCATTTGTCTTATTCACTTCCATTTATGCCCCAAATTTGCATTGTTCCTATTGTGTTCTTCCTTTGATCAGTTGTTCGTTTGCTTACCTGTCTTATGAAACAGTGGGAGAGAGAGAGAGAGAAAGAGAGAGAGAAAGAGAGAGAATGTGAGAAACAGGGTTGTGATTTGAGGTTGTCTAGTGTTGTCGGTAGTTGTGGAGAAACATAAGGATGGAGGTGGAGGGGGTGTTGGGGAGGAAGTGAAGGAGAGATGATGGGGAGGGTGTGAGGGAGGAGTTAGAGGAGTGTCAGAACAGGTGTTGTGTTGAGCAGATGTTGTATTGAGGTGTTGTGTTGAGAAGGTGTTGTGTTGAGCAGGTGTTGTGTTGAGCAGGTGTTGCTTTAAGCAGATGTTGTATTGAGCAGGTATAGCGTTGAGTAGGTGTTGTATTGAGCAGGTGTTGTGTTGAGCAGGTGTTGTGTGGAACAGGTGATGTGTTGAGCAGGTGTTGTATTGAACAGGTCTTGTGTGGAGCAGGTGTTTTGTTGGGTAGATGTTGTGTGGAGCAGGTGTTGTGTGGAGCAGGTGTTGTGTGGAGCAGGTGTTGTGTGGAGCAGGTGTTGTGTGGAGCAGGTGTTGTGTGGAGCAGGTGTTGTGTGGGGCAGGTATTGTGTGGAGCAGGTGGTGTGTTGAGCAGGTGTTGTGTTAAACAGGTGTTGTATTGAGCCGGTATAGTGTTGAGTAGGTGTTGTGTTGAGCAGGTGTGTTGAGTAGGTGTTGTGTTGAGCAGGTGTGTTGAGTAGGTGTTGTGTTGAGCAGGTGTTGTGTTGAGCAGATGCTGTGTGGAACAGGTGTTGTGTGGAACATGTCACAGTAATTACAATAAAGTACAGTAGTTCAAGGCATAAAGGGGTAATGGATGAATGTGAAATATGCAACAATTTTTAATAAGATGTATAAGAAAAAAGAGAGGAATGATAAAGAAATTTCTTATTATACACTAGAGTTCAGTACTCGACTGAAGAAGCCTACTGTGTAGGCGGCACGTTTCGGAATAGAGATACGTAACTTTTGAACTTGTGTCCTACTCATCTACTCGTGGTTATTATATAGTATCGGTACATTAATACAAGAGTTACGTGGCTGGACCAGTAGCTGTATCAGTGTTATATTGGGTCACTATGGATGTCATGTATACACGAGGTCATGAAATGTGTCAGCCTGAACTGGTACACTTCAGTCAGGCGATGAGGATATCGTCAAACATTCCACTGTAAGTTCAGGAGTTATTAGAGCTATTGAACTTAGAGATGACCTGGAGTTACTATTACTGATTGGAGGTTAGGTTAGGTAAGGTTAGGTTAGGTTAGGTAAGTTTTGTCAGGAAACAGGACAAGTGTTTCCTGACGCAGGTCTTAGTCATATGATGACCCGCAGCTGGTGCTTTCTTAGTCACCTGACAGAGGCCTTCCGCTGGCTTACCCGTCCACTCCTTAAAAATTACTGAAAGAGCATCACAAAAAAAAAAAACCAGGCCGAAATATAAGGATATGGAGAAGTGGTGAGATACAATGAAAGACAAGGCTGTGACATACCTCTGACCAGTTTCTAGTGTTTTGCTGCTCTCACAGACAGTCAGGATGCAAAACGTCTTTGGAAAACCCCTCCTGCCACCTCAGATCAACCGCGCTGTTACTGCCGGTGGCCCGCCATCATAAGCTAGTTGATCAGAAAACTCCTTCAGGAACACACCATAAAAGGAGTAAATGAACCATTAAAAAAAATAAAAAATCAGAGTTTACTCAGTCAGGACTTCAGGAAAAAGATGTGAGAATACAAGGCGCCCTTGTTATTACTAGGAATTCATGGGGAAGCGCTAAAACCGTAAGGCTCAGACGGCAGATGGTGAAATGGAAACTAAACATATTTGAAGCGAAGAGGAGAAGCTCCACTTCCTATAAACAAGAGCCCTTTACCAGCACCAAGGCACTTCCTTGGGGCGTAAGAGAGAGGAATGAATGTGTGTTTGACTTGTTTGTGATCTGTTTGTGTTTGCTGGAGATGAGCACACATCTATTTTAGTGTGTGTGTGTGTGTGTGTACTCACCTATATATATTCACCTATTTGTGGCTGCAGGGGTCGAGCTATAGCTCCTGGCCCCTCCTCTTCACTGATCGCTACTAGGTCCTCTCTCTCCCTGCTCCATGAGTAGGGAGAGAGAGTATGGTTCCTGCCTCCACTACCTCACTTGCCAGACACTTCCACTTCCTGACAACTCTATGACTAAAGAAATACTTCCTAACATCCCTTTGACTCATCTGAGTCTTCAGCTTTCAGTTGTGACCCCTTCTTTCTGTGTCCCATCTCTAGAACATCCTGTCTCTGTCCACCTTGTCAATTCCTCGCAGTATTTTGTATGTCGTTATCATGTCTCCCCTAACCCTCCTGTCCTCCAGTGTCGTCAGGCCAATTTCCCTTAGCCTTTCTTCGTAGGACATTCCTCTTAGCTGTACTCACCTAGTTGTGGTTGCAGGGGTCGAGTCATAGCTCCTGGCCCCGCCTCTTCACTGGCCGCTACCGGTGTGTGTGTGTGTGGTACAAACACTTAAAGATAAGAAGGAAATATGTAATAGGGAATGAGAATGGAAGAACGGGATGTAGAAGAGAAAAGATTTATCAAGGGCAGGAGGAAAGAACGTGTTAAATGAGTATGAAGGAAAAGGTGAGGAAAGGGCGGACAAGAAAAAAAACTAAAGAGGGATTGAGAGGAAGGAGGCAGGTGGTTGGTGGAGAATAGGAAAAGTTCGAGGCAGAGGGAGTGATTAAGTGATGGAGGTGTTCTGGTGCCTCAACTGAGGGATTAACAACCTATCTTACTTAACGAGTCGTGTTTACTTAGTCTAATCTGTGGATTTGTTGCCTTCAACTCGTTAAACACTCTGCTGCTAATCTTCCTCACTCTTGATAATGGTGATGGCTGGGCACAGACACTTTTCACTAGTTTCCTCCTGGAGATATTCCAGGGATCCTATTTATTAAAATATATATATATATATATATATATATATATATATATATATATATATATATATAATATCGTGCCGAATAGGTGAAATTGGTCAATTAGCATGAACTCGATTAAAATTAAGTCCTTTCTAAAATTTCCTCTTATACGTTTAAAGATATATATTTTTTTTCATTTATGTTAATGTAAAAATGAAACATAATTGATAAATCTTTAAAAACTGCCAGAAATACATTTTACAATTCGCAAAAGGATAGATAAACATGTTGAACCAAGAATATGTTGGCTCTCCCATACCATGAAAACCTTTTCAATATTCCTTCTCTTCTCAAGAATTTTAAAATCAAAGTTGTATTTAAAAATACTGATACAGTAAAAAAAACATTTAATTTAAGAATTCCACGTAAAATGCTGATGGCTGTAAAAATGCAATAAAATTGATTATGGTCAAATTGTAAAAAGCCTTGAACTAAGATTACAATAACATGAATACAGCAACAGAACTGGACTAGAGTTCAATGCTCTATTGAGGTGAGAGATTTTAACCATACAATTGATTTTCAAAAGGCTGAGAAAGTTGTATCAAGCAAGTCCCTGGCTGAGAGACATATAATTCACCTATTGACATATTAGTTTCATAAAATATTATTGATTTAAATATGAATATTAGTTCAGGGTTATATAAATTAGATTCCTTCCCAATTAATGATAGCATGCTGGACTGCAAGCCATATTTCTCCAAGCCCCGGGCTCACCAGTAAGCCTCAGGCATGGTTTCCAAGCCCCGGGCTCACCAGTAAGCCTCAGGCATGGTTTCCAAGCCCCAGGCTCACCAGTAAGCCTCAGGCATGGTTTCCAAGCCCCAGGCTCACCAGTAAGCCTCAGGCATGGTCTCATGCTATATCATTCTTCTCCTGCATGTTCTGGCCTCACCAGCGATACTATATCAGTGCCCCTTGCACAAACAAGCGAACGTATATGCAAACAAATATCGCAGCCAGCTATGGCACTGCGTATAGTATCGCTGGTGTGCCAGGCGTTAGGAAGAAACATGACTTGCAGTCAAGCAGGCTACGTTATGAGGCATCTGTAGCTGAGGGGTTTAGGACATCAGGTCGGCAGCTAGCTACACTCGCGTGTGTGTGTGTGTGTGTGTGTGTGTATCCCACTGCATGAAGACTTTATAACTGCGATTTACACGTATTAATACTTCTCGCTTATTCCTTTCCATCTTTACTTCCCCTCCCTCCCTCCCTCCCTTCCTCCCTTCCTCTCTGCCAGTCTTCATTCTCTCATGCTCTTACTTCTTCAACAGGTAAAGCCGGGTGTAGGCACCTTAAACTCGCTAGTACCTCTGGCGTCTGGGAGAGTGCCAAGGGTTCCTCCCCCTTCCCCTAGTGTCATTCCCACCCACTCTCCCCTACCCTTCTTTCCCTCCCGTCCCCCCTACCCTTCCTTCCCTCTGCCACGCTAAGGTATTTACTACTTAGATTTTTTTTGTTATTTGATATTATATTTTTATATACACCTTCCCTTTGTGTGTATGTGTGTGTGTGTGTTCGTGTGTCTATTATATATATATATATATATATATATATATATATATATATATATATATATATATATATATATATATATATATATATAATAGATCGATTCATATATAGAGAAAAAGTGTACATTCGGTCTCAAATGAGGTCCTTAGCAATACTGAGTGTCATAGGAAAGCATAATACAGCAACAAGAGTTAGGGTTGATTTATATGAGATCTGCATAACAGAGGCCTGGTCCAGACTCGAGTGCAGTAGGAGCATACCTGGAACCAGAGTATACTCAGGTTATAAGAGGAATTAGTTAAAGAGGGGTCCATGACTAGGTTGGTAGAGCAATGCTTGACCTGGAATTCAATTCTAAATATTTTGTGGAATGTTTTCTCCAGAGGTTTTCGACATTACGTCCAATTTTCATTGCCCTTGAGAAATATTTAAGACGAATAAAGAGTCAGATTAGATTTAAATTTTGCCACATAAGTGGCATTTCATTGCCCATATACATCCTGTGAAGACGTAAAGAGTCAGATGGATGTAATAGCCACAAATGGATACAAGTAACCAAGAGCACCTGGATAAAGGTAACGAAGAGCACATGGATCAAGTAACGTAAGAGCACATGGATGCAAGTAACGCAAGAGCACATGGATACAAGTAACGCAAGAGCACATGGATACAAGTAACGCAAGAGCACATGGATACAAGTAACGCAAGAGCACATGGATACAAGTAACGCAAGAGCACATGGATACAAGTAACGCAAGAGCACATGGATGCAAGTAACGCAAGAGCACATGGATACAAGTAAAACAAGAGCACATGGATACAAGTAACGCAAGAGCACATGAATACAAGTAACGCAAGAGCACATGGATACAAGTAACGCAAGAGTACATGGATACAAGTAACGCAAGACATCTGGATTCGTAACTACGATTTGTCTTTTCTGTGGAAAGTAAATTAATATGTCTTGTATCTTATTTTCATTAATAAGATTCCCTTTACATATCACAGAGGTTATTATATTGTCTATATATTCCATTGAAAAGGCTGATTTTTTTTTTTTTGGGGAGGCTAAGCGCATTTTGAACTGTGATAATAGCCCCCCTCCCTCTGAAATTTGGGCTGAAACTCTTACATGTTGAGTTTTGGCCATACCTGATGGACATTTTTTTGTTCGGTTACAAGAGTTGACGAACCAGTACGTGTCTCGTGGTGGTTCCAGGTAATAAATATTCCCCAGTCTCCGTTGATGATAAACGTATCAACATGACACTCGTGCAACTCATCACAAATTACTGTTGCGTTATGCTGTGCAATTCATTAATATTTCATCATTACGTTCGTCTGGGAGACGAGATGAATAACCCACCCAGCCAGCTACACCCAGACGACAGCTCTCAGTGCTATTTCACAACACTCCCTACACCGTCACCTGCCGAGTCATAGATAATTAGGGAAAGCCTCTGTTAAAACCAGCATCCCCCCCCAGGGGCAGCCTTATCAGGAAGACGTGATACAGATCATATCTTTAATGGTATACATCACCGAAAAGTTGATGAATAAGACTCATCTGCAACATTTGGGTATCTGCATTGCCGAAATGTTGTATTCGACTGAAGTAGCCTGGGCAGCAGGCTTCTTCAGTCGAGTACAGAAGTGATTTCAATACAGGAGGCAGTGGAAGAACTAGGTAGGCTAAGGGATTGAACACCTTTCATGGCTGAAAGGACTGAGCACCTCTAAATTTCAGTATTGTAATCACCTCTGTATTTGACTGAAGAAGCCTACTGGGTTGCTGAAACGCTTCAGCAATAATGATAAGCAAATGTTAAGCATATTCCTTTTTTCGAGGCTTAGGCAAAAACACTTAACAGACAGCGCTGTCTTAGAGTAAAGCCAGACTTTATTACTATCTCTATTACCCTTCTTATCTGCACTTTGCCTTCCATCACGGGGAGGAAGGGTAAGCCAGCGGAAGGTCTTTGTCGTATGACCAAAAGCTTCAGTTAAAAGGCACAATACCGTGACCCACACACAGAAGACAGACGTTTCGGCCCGACTTGGACTTCTTACAAAGTCACACTAACACAAAAGAGTGAGGGAGCCGGTATATATAGGTGAGGATGGGGGGGGGGCAGGGACGGGACCAAGAGAGGAAGATAAAGAAGTAGTGATATTGGTAAGGCTGGTAGTGGAAGTAGTAGTAGAACTACTCAACATACTTTCTACTACCGCTACTACTTCTGTTACTACTTCTACTCCCAGCTTTACCACTGTCACTCCTTTATCTTCCTCTCTTGGTCACGTGGTGACGCAGGATCCATACATAGGTTTAAGAAGAGGTATGATAAATCTCACGGAGCAGGAAAGAAGTGACCTAGTATCAACCAGTGAAGAGGCGGGGCCAGGAGCTATGAATCGACCCCTGCAACCACAATTAGGTGAGTACAGACCATATTGCCAGACCCATCACCAGCAACGCCCGACAAAGGCAGCAACACGATGTTGACACGACTGTATATCACCATAAATAAAACGGGAGCCACATACCCGAACCAAACACCTGAGTCACACAGCCACACACCTGAGCCACATACCTGAACCCAACAGCTCCACATACCTGAGCCACATCGCCTGCAGATGCAACTGATCCCGTTGTCCAATTCTTAACGATATTCTCATGACACCTACTGAAGTCTCCCAGCTTAGTCTGACACATTTCTTTACCTGATGTACGACACCCATCCTGTGGGAACACTACATTGTGGGAACACTACATTCTGGGAACACTACGTTGTGGAAACACTGCATTGTGGGATCAAAAGCTGGCTAGCATGTATGGAGTGCAATCTGACCTTCGAATTGGATGAGTGTGTTCACACACATCACAGTTCCATGTTTTTTTTTTGTTTTTTTTTGCCTAATCTGAGCCTCGGCACAAATGTGTGTTGATCAAGGTTATGCTAGGTTAACGTGAATTACAACACACACACACACACACACACACACACACACACACACACACACACACACACACACAGTATTGTCTAGGTGGCCAAAGACTGCAAACCTCACTCAAGGAAAAGGATCTTGGAGTGAGTATAACACCGAGCACATCTCCTGAGGCACACATCAACCAGATAACTGCTGTAGCATACGGGCGCCTGGCAAACCTGAGAATAGCGTTTTTATACCTCAGTAAGGAATCGTTCAAGACTCTGTAAACCGTGTACGTCAGGCCCATACTGGAGTATGCAGCACCAGTTTGGAACCCACACCTGGTTAAGCAAGTCAAGAAATTAGAGAAAGTGCAATGGTTTGCAGCAAAACTAGTCCCAGAGCTAAGGCAAATGTCCTACGAAGAAAGGTTAAGGGAAATTGGCCTGACGACACTGGAGGACAGGAGGGTTAGGGGAGACATGATAACGACATACAACAATGCTGCGAGGAATTGACAAGGTGGACAGAGACAAGATGTTCCAGAAATGGGACACAGAAACCAAGGGCCACAATTAGAAGTTGAAGATTCAGATGAGTCATAGGGATGGTAGGAAGTATTTCTTTAGTCATAGAGTTGTCATGAAGTGGAATTGTCTGGCAAATGACGTAGTAAGGCAGGAACTATACATAGTTTAAAGACGAGGTTTGATAAAGCTCATGGAGCAGGGAGAGAGAGGACCTAGTAGCAATCAGTGAAGAGGCGGGGCCAGGAACTATGACGGGACCCCTGCAACCACAACTAGGTGAGTACACACACCCACACTATCGACAAGTACCTCTAACGACCAGTAACTAACACAACAGCACACGTAATAAATAACAACATTATCATCTCTAAGAAATTAAGTTATTTAATATTTAACCTTCCTGACTTAGTTAATACCAGTTGTGCAATAAACATTACCTTTTATATTTAACACAGTCGTTATCATTTTAAAAATAAAAATATAGGAAAAATGTCGGTATGAATGTATCATGGAGAATGTATCATGGAGAATGTATTATGGAGAATGTATCATGGAGAATGTATCATGGAGAATGTATCATGGAGAATGTATCATGGAGTATGTATCATGGAGAATGTATCATGGAGAATGTATCATGGAGAATGTATCATGGAGAATGTATAATGGAGAATGTATCATGGAGAATGTATCATGGAGAATGTATCATGGAGAATGTATCATGGAGAATGTATCATGGAGAATGTATCATGGAGAATGTATCATGGAGAATGTATCATGGAGAATGTATCATGGAGAATGTATCATGGAAAATATATCATGGAGAATATATCATGAATACATGATGGAGAATATATCATGGAGAATACACGATAACACGAATACAAGAACACATACAGACTGGACGACACATGAACACATATGTGTGATACACTACATAATACTTTCTTCCTTCATCATGATCCGGATTCTGGCACTTCAAGATTACATAGAAAATGATTACTGTGACCTGACCTCCGTGACCTCCAGGCAGTTTCCGTGTCGAAGCAGCCTCTTAACTCATGACCAGGCAAACCAGGCTGTGATGGATATGTGGGGCAACGGGCGGCCACCAGCAGCAACAGCCTGGTTGACCAGGCAAACACCAGACGAGCCTGGCCCATGGCCGGGCTCCGGGAGTAGAAAACTTTCGGATCTCATCAAAGGTATATCAAAGGTACATATCAGTGAGTCTCATACTGAGAGGGGAATGAGGAAGGTGAGTTTGTAAGGAATTTTGAGCATTTTAAACAGATTTCATGTATTCAGTGCCTTTAATAATTTTCCCCGCCTACTGCACTCCATTCATAGGCCTATGAGAATACATTGTCGATGCCCCGAGCCATTCACACACCACCACCTTTCCGTGGTAGAAGACGGCTGCTGTGTTAACAAGAGTTTACATATTTGTGAAAAAGTTTAAAGCACTTTTTATATAGTTATATTCAGCTTCACTTCTTAACTGTCAAGTGTTTCTAACCATTTATCCAAGAAATTACAATTAAATGTATATACGAATCCGTAATCCTGTGTAGGTTATTTGACGTTGGTGGCTTGATCCTCCGTCTTCTAATCGCGAAATAGAAATCGAACTCTGGCAGCCAGACTTGTACCAGGCCATTTAACAAGCCTTCAGAATTACAAGTAAATTCTCTTCAAGTTTAACACTTGGTGGCACCACTGGTGGCTGCGGAGGCTCAGTGTCACGGAGGGTGGACTTGGCACCACCGACCCCCGGGTCATTCATCCTCTTGTCGTCCTCAGAGGGGAGGAGAGGGAAGAGGGGAGGAGAGGGAAGAGGGGAAGAGAGGAGGAGAGGGTGGGTGTAGGAAAGAATAAGTGAAAGTCTGAAGAGGATTGAGAAGAGTGTAAGACGAATTTCGTGTTTGGGGAAGTAATAGATGAGGAGACAATGAGTAAAAGTAATGAGAAAGAATAATAGGGAGAGAGAAGGATGAAAGGGGAGAATAAGAAGGTAGAGAGTTTGGATGAGCCGTTTCTTAAATTTATGTGATCTATATAACAGTGTAATGTGTTTGAGGGCAATAAGAGAGAATGCAAACAACAATGGCTCTGTCTCTGCTAAAATGCACCTTATAAAATTTAAGGAATTATATCCACAGAGATAGTTTATTAGTGAACTATAAAGATACCTAATATACTTTCACAGGGTACAGGTTTATCCCGTACACACAGAGGCGCATCAGTGTATATACACTGAGATTTGATTTCAATCTCTATTTTGGTTTAAAAGACACGTGGGCAAACACATATTTAATAAAAACGTAATCACGGTCACAGGACCGAAACGTGTTTTTAAAAACCAATTTGTTGGTATCAGTTACCGAGGTTTCTACCAATCTCCATTTTAGTTGGCACTGCTTCCCAGCAGAGCCTTGACGGCCACGGCAAGAAATGAATCCTCGTAGACACTTCTGTCCTTAAACTGAATTTTAAAGAGGTGATCTTTAATTGTCAAGAAAATTACCCAGTGATCTGTCAAGGACACAAAAGAGTATCCCCATTCTAGACAGGACTAGGCCTTTCACCGCCCTCTTTCCTTTAACAGATTTTCTCTTTAAAAAATAAAGAGGAATAATACCGTGACCTCAATACACAAACCGCTAATGAGAGAAACAAGCTAACGACGTTTCGGTCTGACTCAGACCATTAACTAGACGTTTACTAGTCAATGGTCCAAGACGGACCGAAACGTCGCCATAAACTCGTTTCTCTATGTGCGGGTTATTTGTGTGTTCCTCTTTAACTCTGACACTCGGGTAGGCCTCTCTGGGCTCTTGGTAGTGATTTTAGAGCTGGTTGACAGGAGGTGTACCACACCCGGGTACACCTCTCTACACCCGTGGCAGTGGCTGACGTAAAGTGTAGGTGCCTGACCTCCCTCCCTCTCGCCTCAACAAACATCGTAACTCTTATAACCTTTGGTTTCCTGCGTGTCTAAGTATTTGTTTTACAAGCTTCCTCAAAGGCTTCGCCTCCCTTGTAAGTGGAATCTCTCGAGAACTCCTGATAACTATTCACTGTTGTTCAACTACTAATATATATTATCATATTTCATAAATAACCCTCACCCAGGATTCTTGAACCAGGAAATAGAGTTATCCTAAAGTGCACATGATGGACAGCAGGCGGCAGTCACTAACAACCTGGTCGATCAAGCTAGCAACAAGGAGATCTGGTCTGGGGCCAGGCCGCGGGGGGGGGGGCAGAGACCCCCGGAATCGACTACAGGTAACCCAGGGGTACAGGAAATCCTTCTTGATCTCCTCCAATTCCTCAGATGCTGTGTGGCCCATCCGAGTTTAGCGGTTCCTCATACATATATTAATAACTCAATATTAATGAAATCAAGAAAGATGTATGTACAGTTAATTGGTCACCTCCCTGGTATTGTATGCTTGTAGAAACACACACGTGAAGTAGAAACAACACGTGTAGTAGAAACACACGTGTAGTAGAAACACACACGTGTAGTAGAAACACACACGTGTAATAGAAACACACGTGTAGTAGAAACACACACGTGTAATAGAAACACACACGTGTAGTAGAAACACACACGTGTAGTAGAAACACACACGTGTAGTAGAAACACACGTGTAGTAGAAATACACACGTGTAGTAGAAACACACACGTGTAATAGAAACACACACGTGTAGTAGAAACACACACGTGTAATAGAAACACACACGTGAAGTAGAAACACACACGTGTAGTAGAAACACACACGTGTAGTAGAAACACACGTGAAGTAGAAACACACGTGTAGTAGAAACACACGTGTAGTATAAACACACGTGTAGTAGAAACACACGTGTAGTAGAAACACACGTGTAGTAGAAACACACGTGTAGTAGAAACACACGTGTAGTAGAAACACACGTGTAGTAGAAACACACGTGTAGTAGAAACACACACGTGTAATAGAAACACACACGTGTAGTAGAAATACACACGTGTAGTAGAAACACACACGTGTAATAGAAACACACACGTGTAGTAGAAACACACACGTGTAATAGAAACACACACGTGTAGTAGAACACACACGTGTAGTAGAAACACACACGTGTAATAGAAACACACACGTGTAGTAGAAACACACAGTGTAATAGAAACACACACGTGTAGTAGAAACACACACGTGTAATAGAAACACACACGTGTAGTAGAAACACACACGTGTAATAGAAACACACACGTGTAGTAGAAAACACACGTGTAGTAGAACACACACGTGTAATAGAAACACACACGTGTAGTAGAAACACACACGTGTAGTAGAAACACACAGGTAATAGAAACACACACGTGTAATAGAAACACACACGTATAATAGAAACACACAGTGTAGTAGAACACACACGTGTAATAGAAACACACACGTGTAGTAGAAACACACACGTGTAGTAGAAACACACACGTGTAGTAGAAACACACACGTGTAATAGAAACACACACGTGTAATAGAAACACACACGTGTAGTAGAAACACACACGTGTAATAGAAACACACACGTGTAGTAGAAACACACACGTGTAGTAGAAACACACACGTGTAATAGAAACACACACGTGTAGTAGAAACACACACGTGTAATAGAAACACACACGTGTAATAGAAACACACACGTGTAGTAGAAACACACAGTGAAGTAGAAACACAAATATTTTCTTTTTGTCTATGTATAAAGAATGTAAATATAAATCTAAGGAGGAGGAAGGTAGTGAGCAAGTAAAAGGAAGAAGAGGTTAAGGGAGGAAGAAGAGGGACGATAGGTAGAGAAATAAGTGACTTAACAGCATCGGCGAGGAAAGTGTGAGATGGAATGAAGGGAGAGATGGAAGACTGAATAAAGCAGCTGGGAAAGAGAGAGAACATAGGATGACTGACGAAGGGATAAGGAGCTGGTGATGAAGGGGGCGAGGTAGTAGTAATGAAGGGGATGAGGAGGAGGTGGTGATGAAGGGGACACAGAGGTAGACGTTGAAGGGGACGCAGGAGAAGCAGGGACTGCCATAGAAAATAATAAAGGGGTGTAAGAGTGATCTGAGAAGCCGGATTGAGAGGGGCAACAAGAGAAAGGGTTGAAAGGGTATGTAGAAATAGGGAGAGTTAAAACCCCAGACTGCTTTAGTTCGGGCATAGAGAGGACAAAATAAAGACTGCTGATTTTTCTGCAGTGGGAATAGGGGTAATGGTGAAGGTGTTGGGGAGTGGACGAATGAGTTGGTGGAAGTTTTGGGGTGCTGACGAGTGAGTTGGGGGAGTAGTGGGGGCGTTAGACTGATGGGGTACATGTGGAAAGGTGTTCCTGGTTCAGTGAGCTCAACACGTATAGATGATAAAGCAATCTGTATGCATATAGGTCGCTGTGCGATCCTCTTAGAATGGTGCCCCGTATTTCATAACCCCGCTCTCGTGTGCCTCAGTGCATGCAACTGGAATCCTGCAGAGTGCGGTTGACAATGCAGTTCAATATTAGCATTGAAGATTTGAAGGGAATGAGAAGAGGCATTCACAGATCATCATATGGTGAACTAACATTCATATTTCTTTATTAACTATAGTTAATTAGGACATAGAGGCCAAATCTAATTATAATTTTTTAAAAGAAGATTAGAGAGACCAATATCCTAAATACACAAGCATAAAGAATAAAAAGACACGATACCGTCAGAGCGAAACGTCGCCATACGTTTCTTTCTCCTATGTGTGGGTTATTTGTGTACACAAGAATACTAAGCTTGAACCCCTCAGAAGTTTCATTATCAAATTACAGCATAAATAACTCGTTACGATTATAACTAGATATAAACATGTAAATAGCTCATTATCACTGTAACTTGGTCAGTTATCAAAACTTTGCGGCCCAGTCCCTGGACCCATTATGTGCCCCTGTAATCTTTTGACTACCGCCTACAGGATGGGAATGGGGTGTATAATAAAGATATTAAACTAAACATGGAAAGTTGAAGCTAATAAGGTGAGACAATCGGAAATTATGTTGACTCGCTGACTCTTCTTATATAGACTGATAGCACTGGCGTCCCACGTTATTAAAATATCTGATAGATTTTTAAGAAACAACATGACTAACCACTTGGATTCACAACGATTGCACAAACCAGGGGCATTATAGATTTAACGCCGGTCACTCCCGTCTCTCGCAACTACTGGACCATTATGGCAAGGTCTTGGATGTACTGGATGATAGATAAAAACTCAGATTTAGCAAAAGCCGTCGACAAGTACGAACAGTGAACAAACTGCGTGGAAAAGGAATAACTGGAAAAGTGGGCAGAACGATTTTTAACTCTGTGAAAATGCAATGAATAATAGTAAACAGAGTTAATTCAGAGGTTGAATTAACAATAGAGTCTTCCAGTGAGCCACAGGAAATATGATGTTCTATGAAGACAGATCTCCGTTGCTGTTATAGAAATATTGTTGAAATAGAAACCTAGAAAGGAGCATAAAACTAACTACAATCAAAGAAAAAAATTACTAACGTGAGAGACTTAGGAGTGACAATGCCAGAGGATCTCTCTTTAAAGGATCACAAAAGTGACATTATCACAACTACGAGGCGAATGTTTGGATGGATAATAAAAAGCTACAAAACAAGAGAGGCTAAGGCTATGGTCTTCTTTAAGTCACCTGTTCTCTCCAGGCTGGACTTTTGCTGTACACTTAGTGGCATGAGTACACTAAAATGTAACGCAGTAAATGTAAGGGGTCCAAAAACTTTTTCACAGCCTCCCATCAGGATATGAGGAATTACCAAGAGTCTCCTGGCTATGTTCAAGAAGGAACTTGGCAAGTTCCTCAAGTTAATTAATGATCAGCCGGGCTGTGATTCGTACGCTGAACTACATGAGACCACCAGTAACAGCTAGGTTGCTCACTGATCCAACACACACACACACACACACATATATGCACGTACGCACACACACACAACTTCTGCAGCATATGTGAGCCTGGCAAACCTGAAAATGATAAATTAGACACATGTGCAACACTTGGGTATCTTTATTGAGGAAACGTTTCGCCACACAGTGACTTCATCAGTCCATACAAAGGAGAATCGTGAAGAACAGGAGGAGTTTGAGGTAATCAGTCCCTCAACCTGGAGTCAATGTAATCAGTCCATCAATCTTGAAAAGAATACAGCATATGTGCGAAGAAGTGGCTTATAAACTGTAGACAGGTGAGGTGCAGCAGTAGTAGGTGGTGTCACATTTGACAAATGTGGAAGCAGGTCATCCCCAAGGGTTAGGCAAGTGAAGAATTCCCTGTATTAAGATCCCAAGATGTTGCTGTGTCAGACAGGGAATTCTTCACTTGCCTAACCTTTAGGCATGACCTGCTTCCTCATTTGTCAAATGTGACACCTCCTACGACTGCTGCACCTCGCCTGTCTACAGCATATAAGCCACTTCTTCGCACATATCGACTCAAGGCTAAGGGACTGATTACATCAAACTCCTTCTGTTCTTCGCCATTCTCTTTTGTATGGACTGATGAAGCCACTGTGTGGCGAAACGTTTCCTCAATGAAGATACCCAAGTGTTGCAAATGTGTCTAATTTTGCAACTTGTCGGTTCTCTGAACCATTTATCTACAAACCTGAGAATTGCGTTCCGATACCTCAGTAAGGAATCGTTCAAGACTGTACACCATATACGTCAGGTCCATACTGGAGTATGCAGCACCAGTTTGGAACCCACACCTGGTCAAGCACGTCAAGAAATTAGAGAAAGTGCAAAGGTTTGCAACAAGACTAGTTTCAGAGCTAAGGGGATTGTCCTACGAAGAAAGGTTAAGGGAAATCGGCCTGACGACACTGGAGGACAGGAGGGTTAGGGGAGACATGATAACGACATACAAAATACTGCGAGGAATTGACAAGATGGACAGAGACAGGATGTTCCAGAGATGGGACACAGCAACAATTGTAAGTTGAAGACTCAGATGAGTCAAAGACATGTTAGGAAGTTTTTCTTTAGTCATAGAGTTGTTAGGAAGTGGAATAGTCTGGCAAGTGACGTAGTGGATTCAGGAACCATACATAGTTTTAAGATGAGGTTTGATAAAGCTCATGGAGCAGGGAGAGAGAGGACCTATTAGCGACCAGTGAAGAGGCGGGGCCAGGAGCTGTGACTCGACTCCTGCAACCACAAATAGGTGAGTACACCCACACCGCAAATACGCACGCACGCACACACAGCATCGACAAGGTAAAAATGTAAGGCCTCAAGAAAATACAAGAAAATTAACCATATAGACCAGTCCGGTCTCTCCCATATTAAAAAGAAGACAAAAATATTCAAAAGAAAAAAAAATGTTGAAGGAAGATAATCGTTGGAGGGAGAAACGTTGGAGGAAGAGAATGGTTGGAGGAAGCAGGTTTCGCTCTGACAACAAACTAGCTGCTATGGGAGGGTGAATTCATCAACCAGGACACACGTTAATGGAAGAGTGGTGGGAGTTTTGGTTATCATGGTTGTTGTGGTTGTTTATTGTGTGGTTGATGTGGTAGTGATTGTTCTGATTGTTTAAAGCGTGGTTGATGTGGTTGTCGTTGGTGCATCAGGAAATAGGACAAGTGACCCCTGACAGGCAAATGTTAGCTGATTACTCGTTAAGCACCGTCTGGCCTGCCCTAACTACGCCCTGTGTGGTGTGTCCTGACGACACGGTGCTGATTAAGTAAGTTTATTCAGGTATACACAAATACAGTTACATAGATTATCATACATAGCAGCATATGTATAGAGAACCCAGGATAACCCAAAAAAGTCAGTCAGAGTGACTTATTTTCATTGGGGTCTTTTTAATTCCTTATTATTATCCTATAAAGGAGATAATGTCTTATTATTATACTATAGAGGAGATATACTAGAAATAAGGTAAAATGAGTTATTTATATTTGTGTGTTAGCTAAAAAATTAAAAAATAATTCTCCTCCCTTACTGTCGCTACATTCATTAGGTACCTTTTGGCTCTCTTCTTGAACTGGTTCATGCTATGACTGGCTTTGACATGTGCAGGCAGTCTGTTCCATTCCTTTATTGCTGTACAATAAAAGGTGTTTGAAGCCTGGCCACTGGCTGTGGGTACTACAAATTTGTGCTCTCTCCCCCTAGTACTATGACTGCTTTGGTTCCCAGCCTTGACAAAATTGGCAGCAAGATATTCTGGACACTGTTTGTGAGCAATTTTATAAACTTGATTTAACTTCAGTTGTTTTACTCTGTCTTCAATATTCAGCATATCCAACTGTTGTAATTCATCCTGGCCTACATGTTCTCTTGGGCCCAGGTCCAGGATGAATCTTACCATTTTGTTCTGGGTGATTTGCAGTTTATCTTTCAATTTTTTGTCAAGGCAGAGTACCATGAAGAGCAAGCGTAGTCAATATGACATAGGCTAGACATAGTGTCCTGCGAGCCTCAGTAGGTAGACACTGTGCTTGTCTGTAGAGGAACTTCAGTCTGGCATTCGCTTTCTTTACTGCACTGTTCCATATGAATTCTCCTGACATGCATGGGTCAAAGGGGATTCCCAGATATTTTACTGAAGAAACTGAGGTGATGGATTCCCCATTACACCGGACATTAAAATTATTTACCCTGCTCAGTTTATGTTTCGTGCCAAAGAGTATGACTTCCTTTTTACCGAGGTGTAACGATAGTTTGTTGTCTACTAACCATTTGCTGCAGGACTCCAGTTCCAGTGTTAATACATTAGCTATATTTTGTGGGTCTTTACCTGATACTAACAGAGCACTGTCATCCACATACAGTAGGAGTTTGCACTTGACAATAATGTGCATGTCGTTTAGATAACATAGGAATAATAAGGGACCCAGAATACCACAGTTGATGCCTCAAGTGTTGGAGGAGTGGAAGCCACAAGTGTTGGAGGAGTGGAAGCCACAAGTGTTGCAGTAGTAGAAGCCTCAAGGATATAACTAAAACAGTGTTACCAAGGAGACCATCAGTAATTTCTCATTTAAAAAGAAGACAGAGTGAAAACTCAATAAATGAATTGAAAAACCCACACTGACATACATAATATATAATAATATATATTTAATTTTCGAAACCCGAATATTCGACCGAGAGGAAAATGAAGCCTCGAAATAATAAAACCTCAAAATAACGAAAAGTGGACATAATGAAAGCTGGAAATAATGAAAACTGGAAATAATGAAAACTGGAAATAATGAAAACTGGAAATAATGAAAACTGGAAATAATGAAAACTGGAAATAATGAAAACTGGAAATAATGAAAACTGGAAATAAGGAAAATTGGAAATAATGAAAACTCAAAATAACGAAAACTCAAAATAACGAAAACTCAAAATAACGAAAACTCAAAATAACGAAGACTCAAAATAACAAGAATGAAGGTAGAGACTGAGAGCAAGAGTTGAGAAAACTTGAAAGAGAGAGAAGCCACAGATTGTTAGCAAAAAGAGCTCGCTCAGCCGCCGGCTTTAAGACAATGAAGAACAGGTATAAAATAAAGAAAGTAGTGGAAGGAAAATGGAAAGCCGTAAAGAAAAGATAACCTGGAATGGTGGGAGAGTGTCCGAGGTTTGCTTGCCTTGTGTGTGTGTGTATGTGTGTGTGTGTGTGTGTGTGTGTGTGTGTGTGTGTGTGAGTGTGTGTGTGTGTGTGAGTGTGTGTGTGTGTGTGTGTGTGTTTGACTGTGAAGGGCACAGATACTATTAAAAACCTCCGGAACATCGCAAGAGCAAAACAGAGTTATGAAACACGTGTAGAACTCTATAAGAGAGAACATGCAACACAAAACCCACGAATATTATCGACCACACGAACAGTGAGGTTAAAAAATTACACCTTGCTGGAACCTGCAATTCTTAAATATAAAGTAGACTGGGTCGCAACCCAGGGTCAAAACGTCTATTGACGGAGCATTACAAAATTCAGCATACTCCAGAAAAAAAATAGGACCCCGAAACAGTAGTGGAATAAGTAACCCTGAAGTAGCAAACTGATCTGTGTGTTGGAATCCAGTTTTGAAACACGACCCAATTGAAAATGCGTAGAAATAAGGAGCATTCAAAGAGTGCATTTTGAGGCATTTTTTATACTGTGTGTATGTGTGGGATCAAAGTATTTTAGTAGGTAGCGTACTGGGACAGGACTATCAACGCTTATTGGAACGAATAGTGTCCTTGAAAAAATCTTGTTCTGGAATAAGAAAAAGCAATCACAGAAGGAGAGAGCTAGAAGAGTTGACAGTAGAAGAAGAGACAATAGTCGCAGGAGGAAAGAACTAGAGGAGAAAGCAGTCAAAGGCAGAGAGAACTAGAAGCGTTGGTACTAGAAGAAGAGAAAACAGCCACAGGCGAGGAGTAGAAGAGTTGATACTGGAAAGAGAGAAGGGAAGACAGAGGAGAGCGGTGTATGGCGGAGAGTGAGAGAGGGGCAGCCGCTGGTGGTAATCAATGAGGGGGCTGGACAAGCGGCTCTGGAAGCTGCCCGTAATTTAAACCTTACGACACGTTCCTTGATGCTTCTTAAATCACGGTTATTGCACCAGGGCACGTGGCCCTCCTTACTCTTAAATCACAGTTATTGCACCAGGGCACGTGGCCCTCCTTACTCTTAAATCACAGTTATTGCACCAGGGCACGTGGCCCTCCTTACTCTTAAATCACAGTTATTGCACCAGGGCACGTGGCCCTCCTTACTCTTAAATCACGGTTATTGCACCATGGCACGTGGCTCTCCTTACTCTTAAATCACAGTTATTGCACCAGAGCACGTGGCCCTCCTCACTCTTAAATCACAGTTATTGCACCAGAGCACGTGGCCCTCCTTACTCTTAAATCACGGTTATTGCACCATGGCACGTGGCTCTCCTTACTCTTAAATCACAGTTATTGCACCAGAGCACGTGGCCCTCCTCACTCTTAAATCACAGTTATTGCACCAGGGCACGTGGCCCTCCTTACTCTTAAATCACAGGGCACGTGGGAGGCCCTCACTCTTAAATCACGGTTATTGCACCATTGCATGTGGCCCTCCTCTCTCTTAAATCACAGTTATTGCACAAAAGCACAAAGGGCACCTCCCTCTGCAATCACTAGTGTCGCCTCCGCCTGCTACACACGTACACAAACTCGCATACGCACGCACACGTCACTTCTAATATTGCAAGAAAGCAATTAACCAAATTGTCAGAATACATACATGAATACGTCATGGATCAAATATACATAAAATAACTGAAGAATGTTTACAGTAAGGTAACTTAGAAACAAACGTTTAATGGAAAAAAATATTTTTGTCAAATCTAAAATCAACTGCTTTTTTAATCAACTTAAACACACACACACAGACTCAAACACAAACACAACAGGAAAAAAAAACACGCAGCCCTCTCGAGGCATGGCGTATGTCTCCAGAGTTGTGAAGGAACCATCGGTGATTCGTAATACTCGTGGAAATTAATGTTATTTGGTTAGTAAATATATATCAGGTTTATTGGCGAAGTGGCTAGTTTATTGTGTACCCCCAGTCAGGGCACACGAGAGTCACTCCCTACGAAAGCAAAAGACTCGGCAGGCGATGTAACATCCCCCCAATGAAAAGCAGGGGTGCCAGTAGCACGTTGAGAGCCAACACAATAAGTGTCAGGGGCCCAAGACTGTTCAACTGCCTCCCAGCATACATAAGGGGGATTACCAATAGACCCATGGCTGTCTTCAAGCAGGCACTGGACACGCACCTAAAGTCGGTACCTGACCAGCCGGGCTGTGGTTTGTACGTCGGACTGCGTGCGGCCAGCAGTAACAGCCTGGTTGATCAGGCTCTGATCCACCATGAGGCCTGGTCACACACTGGGCCGCGGGGGCGTTGATCCCCGGAACTCTCTCCAGGTATACTCCAGGTATACACAAAAGACCTAGAAACTAGGCTCCGATAGGATTAACAGGGGTACAAGTTAGTTTATATTTAAAATCTAATTTTTCTGTTACAACCAAATCTGGGATACTTGTTCAATATATCTGGTGTTATATTTTTATTAGCTGGACTCTTTCATAAATAGGTTATTGTACTATCCATATATTCCTCAATAAATGAACAATCGTGTAAATGGTGTTCACGAAAGTAACCATAATACTGATCATATCTTTTATATTCATTTTGATCTGTCTGTCTGTCAAACTACCAGAAGAACTTGTAAACAAGCCTAAAACTGGCTGAAGCATCAGTCTGTTTACATAGCAAATTGCTCCTTAAATGTGTTTACCCACGTTCATGTCACCACAGTAATATATCTACTCAGGCTCTAACTATATTCCTATGACGTTCGGAATCATTATTAGCAAATCTTTATTTTGACAGAGACCAGGGTATGGTGACTAGGGTTCACAAGTCCACAAATGAATACAAAGACATGTGAATAATTAAGGTGTAATGAACACTTGTCAATGCTAATTAATAACGCACTTGGACACAGAAACTCCGGAGATTAATTGATCTATAGATTTTAACCCCCTTCTGGGATCCTCTTCAGCAGATCTGCTGAACAGGATCCCAGGAGTGGGGTCGAAACATACGGATCGATTAATCTCCTGAGTTTCTGCCTACATGTGGGTTATTATTGAGCACAAAGACAAGCAATACAGAGCAAATCTTTATTTTGCACGTTTCGCTCACAATTGAGAATGAACTTGAAAAAGTGCCTATCCTAAGCGAAACGTTTAAAACACAGACTTTCTTTGCATTACGCCATTTTATACAGACCAAAATTATGCTCAATCCCATCTTCCAGAGTACTGTACTTCCAGAGTACTGTACTTCCAGAGTACTGTACTTCCAGAGTACTGTACTTCCAGAGTACTGTACTTCCAGAGTACTGTACTTCCAGAGTACTGTACTTCCAGAGTACTGTACTTCCAGAGTACTGTACTTCCAGAGTACTGTACTTCCAGAGTACTGTACTTCCAGAGTACTGTACTTCCAGAGTACTGTACTTCCAGAGTACTGTACTTCCAGAGTACTGTACTTCCTCTGGCTAATTCACTGCGAGATGACGTCCAGTTTCTTTTCTCTAATTCCTTTCTCTCTGAATTTTGAATACCTGTACCTAGCTTCTTCAGTGAGCATGTTGCTAGTAATTATGCGAATCAGGTGCCTTCAGTGATGACACTGAATCAATAATAATCATGGAGTCATGTTCAGTATCACTTGTTAACTGTAGTGCCAGTTGGATGACAAAAAAAAAATCAGTTTAAAAACTGTAAATCAAGGTGTTAATTACTAGGCCTATCTCAGCATAGTTGCTATAGACCTCACGTTCAGCTCAACATAGTTATAATTCTTATTATCGGCTCAACGTGGTTGTCATAATTATCATGTAAAAAAGTGGCAACAGGAGGAAATGGATCCTTAGCCAGTGATTTCTTTCTTTGATTTATAAGTATCTCCCTCGAGGAAGGTGCCTTGATGACGGTGAGGGGCTCTTGATCCAAGGAACTGGACTTACTCTCAGGTAGGTCTCTACACTGGTTTAATTAGATAGCAATAATATGGGGGAGAGGATGGCTGCAGAGAACAAAAACTGGGAGCTACAAGACAAAACTGCAGAAGCTAGGATACAGAGCCTAAAAGAGGAACTGGAAAAGATAAAATTTAGGTAGGTCAGAAAATGCCTGCAGCTACTCTGAAACATCGATATATGGAATAATAATATATATTTTCATGGATTTTTAATATTTTTTTTTTAAATATATGTGTCTGTGTTTATGAACATATTACCAGTGGGCAAGTCATTTGAGTGTTGGCAAAAAGAAAAAAACTCCCTTACCTTTTGTTAAAACTAACTTGAAGTTTCATATTTTGTTGTTGTATCTTCAATTCAGGTTTCTTATATTTTCGATAGCTTCTTTAAGGTTTTAATTAGCTCTCATTCACGAGGAAAATCGGGTTTAGTGTTTTAAGTGTTTCTTAGGTTTATTTATTGATAAAACATGAGCTTCTTACACTCTACACTCTTTTGTTTATTATTTTATGTAATGGAGAACAGCATATTCAAGTTATTATTATTATTATTATTATTAATATTTTTATTATTATTATTATTATTATTATTATTGTCATCATCAGTGGGAACGGGAGTAAATCTGATCTGATCAGTGGAAGAATGTTTCTAATGCATTACACATTTAATTTCGAGTTATGTTTACCTAGAAGTCTGTCAACTTTCCTGCCTGATGCTCAACACATAGTGGAATCAAAGTCATTGCTGATAACCATTCCAAAATCTCTATCTCCGTAAACACTTAATATTAGTGTAAAAATTGTATTGTTACATTTATCAACATTGACGTTTCCGATCACTTTAGCGGCCTGTCCAGAGCCGTGAAATATTCCGAAATTTCTCCAAATTTCGTGTGACTTCTATGGGTTTGGCGTTCCTCCACATGAGTGTAATGATGAATAATGCAAATTTCAATTAATTCGTGAACTTTGCGATTAGTTTATCCCGGATTCGAGATCATTTGAGTCAAATTATGAAAAGAATTGGACCCAGGATCTATCCCTGAGGAACTGCACTTCGTCACGTCCATTCAAATACTTTCCCCTTAGAAGTCACTCATTTTCCCTCCTCAGTGAGACGGTCATCCACCCAAGCCTCAAGCAGTTCACAAATACCTGGAGTTTACCTGGAGAGAATTCCAGGGGTCAACGCCCATGCGGCCCGGTCTGTGACCAGGCCTCATGTTATCTAACATTATTTTAGCGAGGACCTTGAAATCAAGGCACATATACTACAGCTGTGGGGGCTTATTGCAGTCCTTGACTTTGTTTATGTTAAGTAAAAGGACACAAATGCAACTAATGTGACATTTTATTGTGGCAACGTTTCGCTCTCCAGGAGCTTTTTCAAGCTCCTGGAGAGCGAAACGTTGCCACAATAAAATGTCACATTAGTTGCATTTGTGTCCTTTTACTTAACATATTGTCGGTAATTCTACGAATATTATAACAGACTTTGTTTATGTTGAAAAATGGAATAAATTCATTAGGCAAGATCTTTAATTAGCCTACGTTAGTTTTGGTTAACAGGTTATAAGAACATAAGAACATAAGAACATAAGAAAGGAGGAACACTGCAGCAGGCCTGTTGGCCCATACTAGGCAGGTCCTTCACAATCCATCCCACTAACAGAATATTGTTATGGTCTAATAAGTAGAGGATTTTGTCTCTAATGATGGTTTGCAGTAGTATTCCAAATACATTATTATTTTTATTATTATTATTATATTTAAGGGGAATCGCTAAAACCATAGGGGTCATGCAGGACTCCAACAGTGATATTAAAGTTGCCAGTCAGCCTCCTGTTGAATAGCAGCAGCGTTAGTAGCAGCAGCAGCAGCAGGAGGAGCAGCAGCCTTAGTAGCAGGAGGGGAAGGAGAGGCAGCAGCAGGAAAGGAGAGAAAAAGAGCAAATTAGAAGTAACAGGAAACGAGAGAATAGATTAGGGTTACATTCAGAGTACTATCAAATATAACTAAGATAATTTTAAGGAGTTTAAGTAGGAAGAGGAGTTGAAACAAAGGCGATGAAAGCGGAAACTGGCAGATAATACAAGATGAAATAAGAAGAAATTAAGGAGTTAAGTAGAGCAGGAGGAGGAAGGGGAGGATGCGTATGGAGGGAGGAGAGGGGAGTGAGGCGTGGGATGAAGGACTGAGAAGAGGAATTGGAGGAAAAGTAGGACCAAGAAAGGAGTGTGGATGGAGGAGAGTGTGAGGAAGAATGTGCCAGATGGGTTCAAGGAGGCCAGAGTTACTCCTATCTTCAAGAAAAATAGTAGGTCTGATGTCAGCAACTATAGGCCTGTTAGTATACTCAGTGTAATATCCAAAATTCTAGAGAGGGCGGTGTACTGTCAAGTAGTTAAGTATCTTAGTGACAACAACATTCTTCATAGTTACCAATCAGGCTTTAGGAGATCTTACTCAACCGACACCTCCCTAATTAATCTGATGGATTACATGAGAACTGAAATGTCTATAGGGAACCTCATAGGAATGGTAACTTTAGACTTGCAAAAGGCCTTTGATACTGTCAACCACAATATATTATGTAAGAAACTTCAAGCTATCGGCATAGGTTCCACAGACTGGTTTAAGTCTATCTTAGCAACAGGAAACAAATTGTCAAAATCAACAAAACGGAATCAGAACCACTGCCGATAGCATGTGGAGTTCCCCAAGGTAGTATTCTGGGTCCTTTATTATTCCTGTGTTATGTAAATGATATGCCCATCAGTGTCAAGTGCAAACTCCTACTGTATGCGGATGACAGTGCTCTGTTAGTGTCAGATAAAGACCCACAAGATATATCTAATGTATTAACACTGGAACTGGAGTCCTGCAGCAAATGGTTAGTAGACAACAAACTATCGTTACATCTCGGGGAAAAAAGAAGCCATACTCTTTGGCACGAAATATAAACTGAGAAGGGTAAATAATTTTAATATCCGGTGTAATGGGGAATCCATCACTTCAGTTTCCTCAGTAAAATATCTGGGAATCCCCTTTGACCCATGCATGTCAGGAGAATTGATAGGGAACAGTGTAGTAAAGAAAGCGAATGCCAGACTGAAGTTCCTCTACAGACAAGCACAGTGTCTACCTACTGAGGCTCGCAGGACCCTATGTCTAGCCCTTATACAATGTCATATTGACTACGCTTGCTCTTCATGGTACTCTGCCTTGACAAAAAAACTGAAAGATAAGCTGCAAATAACCCAGAACAAAATGGTAAGATTCATCCTGGACCTGGGACCAAGAGAACATGTAGGCCAGGATGAATTACAACAATTGGATATGCTGAATATTGAAGACAGAGTAAAACAGCTTAAATTAAATCAAGTTTATAAAATTGCTCACAAACAGTGTCCAGAATATCTTGCTGCCAATTTTGTCAAGGCTGGGAACCAAAGCAGTCATAGTACTAGGGGAAGAGAGCACAACTTTGTAGTACCCACAGTCAGTGGCCAGGCTTCAAACACCTTTTATTGTACAGCAATAAAGGAATGGAACAGACTGCCTGCACATGTCAAAGCCAGTCACAGCATAAGCCAGTTCAAGAAGAGAACCAAAAAGTACCTAATGAATGTAGCGACAGAAAGGGAGGAGAATGATTTTTTATTTTTTTAGTTAACACACATGTATATGTAAATAACTCTTTTTACCTTATTCCTAGTGTATGCATATATCCTTTATAATATAATGACATATATCCTACAATGTAAAAATTAAGTATAAAAAGGACCCCAATGGAAATAAGTCACTCTGTCTGACTTTTTTGGGTTATCCTAGGATCTCTACACATATGCTGCTATGTATGATAATGTATGTAAATGTATTTGTGTATACCTGAATAAACTTACTTACTTACTTACTTACTGGAGAGGGTAAGAGGGGGATAAAGATGGAGGCTGGGGTGTTGTGGGTGGGGAGGCAGGCAGATGAGGGACGGCGACGCGGGGGCTGCCTTGGACACTGGCCAGCAGCGGATCGATAAAGACGAGCGCGTCCGTACCCTGGCCAGCGCCGCTGGACCAAGGGCTGCTAGGGCTTCTCCCGCCCCCTCTCCCCGCGCCCTCCTGGGCTACACAGGGTCTAAGAGCTTCTCCCGCACATCAGGAGAGCTGAGGGGCTCGTCTAATGGCCAAGAGGCAAAACGAAGCGAGCACATCGACTGATTACCCGCTAAAGTGCGTCCATAAAAGACCCCAGTTCCCTAATTTCGGACAGAGGCCGTTGCCCCAGGAGTAGCAGCAAAACATCTTACGCCAGAATAAATCCGTCTCGTATCTGGGCCGAGGAGAAGTATTGCTGGAATACAAGGTAGCTACCGACAGCTACGGCAACCCTACGAGAGCAGTTGCGACACATTCCAGTAGGTGAGGGAAGTCGTGGCCAGAGAGTGAGGGTGTGGAAGTCGGGAGGTACCGCTGGACCTGCAACAACGACCACTCGCTCCAGAATGGAATAGGCGGCTGGAATGGACGCACGCACTGACAAACAGATGGGTCGCCACTGTGACGTCACGCCCGCCTCTTCAATCATAATAAATGCAGTGTTCAAGGCTAATATATGGCTGGTCTACTGTACAGTGAACGGTGTGTGTGTGTGTGTGTGTGTGTGTGTGTGTGTCCATACTGTCAGCGGTAGGCTGCGTAAGGAAGGGTAAAGAGGCTTCTGATGAATTGTGAGTCTCACTGAAGGGTAGGGTACGACTGATGAGTTGAGTCTCACTAAAGGGTAGGGTACTTCTGATGAGTTGTGTGTTTCACTGAAGGTTCAGGTACTACTGATGAGTTGTGAGTCTCACTGAAGGTTCAGGTACCACAGATGAGTTGTGAGTCTCACTGAAGGTTCAGGTACCACAGATGAGTTGTGAGTCTCACTGAAGGTTCAGGTACCACAGATGAGTTGTGAGTCTCACTGAAGGTTCAGGTACCACAGATGAGTTGTGAGTCTCACTGAAGGTTCAGGTACCACAGATGAGTTGTGAGTCTCACTGAAGGTTCAGGTACCACAGATGAGTTGTGAGTCTCACTGAAGGTTCAGGTACCACAGATGAGTTGTGAGTCTCACTGAAGCTCTGGTTGAAGACAGCCGTTGCCGCTAAACTCTTTAAGATGCGACCAACTTTCATGGTGGAATCTTTCTATGATAATGTGAGTACATGAAGACAATACTAAGTTATTGAGGGTGGGAACCTAAAACACAGCGAACTTAGTCACAGGGTGAACAACTTAACAGTGAGAACTTTCACGCAAAATATCTAAGTTTTCTTGATGGTAAAAATATTATTACCAAAAATTCAACAAACATATGTATATAAATCTGTACATAATACTATATCATTAATAATCACAATTTAAGATACATTAATCCCGTTGTATTTGTCAAAAAAAAAAGAAGTCCGCAACACACTGTTGTTATGTTGCAAACTCATAACAACAGCCTCAAAAAATGGCCATTTGAAATCCTACTAGAAGCCACGCCCCTCGGGGGTGTCCAGCGCCCCCCTTCCGCCCCTCAGTGCCATAGGGTGCCAGAGGATTACTTGTCCTCATAGGCGGAAATCCTCGGGACGTTAGATGGGGTGGTCGACCTTCAGCTGGTGCAGCTTGAGCCACTCTATTGCCCCTGAAGCTGCGATCTTGTTAACATGACGATAACGTTGCTTCCATATTTTACCCAGACTGGCAAGCTATAAAGCTTATTTCGGCTAAGGCATTGAAGCTAGACAGCTTACTTCGCTCAGGCTGAGAAGCTATTTTGCTTATATTAGCTCAGGATGGAAGCTGTGTAACTTACTTTACCTGGGACTGAGGCACTGTAAAAAAAAAATCTTTAGGATAGAGGGTAAAGAGCCTACTTTAGAGGGGAGTAGATGCTGTAAAGCTTACAAATAGCTGAGGCGAGATGCTGTTTATCTTGAGCGAGATTATGAGTTGCTAGACAGCTTACTTTAATACTTTAACTGAAGGTGGAGTGATACTCTTAAGATGTGACGATGTGTGGGCGACTTTAGGTGCGATAAATTGGTGCGTGAAAATGTAAGGAATACTGGTCGATGGGAGAGAAAAATCTAACAGATACGAAAGACTGAGGCGAAGATAGGTATATATACAGAATTAGGAAGATTGCAAGAGTCCTTGCAGACCCTAGAATAGTGCACGGGCCCTTACAGACCCTAGGATAGTGCACCAGTTGTTAAGTGATGGCTGAGATTTTTTAGGTAGTTGGATGGGAAAAATTAGCATTGTTGTCTGTGATTAAGCGATGCAAAATTGCTTCGTTTCCATCATTTTTTGTCAAATTTCTAAGATATTATGTTAGGGAAGGCACATATGTTGCATTTCATTGACTTTATGACGAATTAGACACATGTGCAACATCTGGGTATCTTTATACATCTACAGAATAAAGATACTCAGATGTTGCACATGTGTCTAATTCACCATTTTGTCGACATTATATACCACTAATATACAATATAACAGTGTGTTACAGAAGTACTCTAAGTAACATAGTACTACACTCAGTAGTACTGATGTCGCAGTAGTTACTTAAGAGAAGTAGCGAATACAATAAATAAGTTACCATTTGTGTTTTAAAGTGCTGGAAAATAACATTCGGTAATATAAAACTTGTGACATATTAAGAGATAAGATAAGAGATAAGATAAGAGAGCAAGACTTGAAGATAAATGAAAATACCATTAAGAGAAAATACTGTTAAAACATCGAATATGAAGAACGAAGAAATGTTGCATATATTTATTATAATTTTTGTTTTCAAGGCAACTTTATTCCACTCAGGAGATTCATCTCGTGTGGGCGAAAAGTTCTTTGAAATGAAGGTTTTCTCTATAGTGTTATTGCCATACATATAAACAATCCCGCATTTCCGTAACTGGTATTTATCATGTTCGAGGTGAAAAACCAATAGCTGTTCTAACCTTGTAAGTTTATTTAGGTAAAGGTCCACACAGGTACAGTTATTATATATAGTAAAATATGCAGTAATCGCGAACAAGCGATACAAGATGCAAAACAACCACAGGAGAAATTGAATGATAGCTCTAGGTCTTTCGTGTTGCAATCAACACATTAGGAGCTTCCAATGTTGCAGAAATGAGTAGGAAGTCCAAGCAGGGGAACGTTCCAGCTTGAATGAGCTAGGTGAGAAGGATACATCATAATCAATACATGGAAAATCTTAGAGGGACTGGTCACAAATCTGCACACAGAAATCACTCCCTACGAAAGCAAAAGACAGATAGAGCAACATACCGCAAATGAAAAGTAGGGGCGCCGTGAGTACACTAAGGAAAAACAGAATAAGCATCCGGGGCCCAAGACTGTTCAACAACCTCCCATCAAACATAAGGGAAATTACCAATAGACAACCCCTGGATGTCTTCAAGAGGGAGGTGAACAGATACCTAAAGTCAGTGCCAGATCAGCCGGGTTGTGGTTCGTGGCCAGCAGTAACAGCCTCATTAATGAGCCTGGTCGATGACCGGGCCGCGGGGGCGTTGACTCGAAAAAATCTCCAGGGAGCACAAAACATTATTATTTACATCTGCAGAAAAAAATGTGTTTCAAAAAGCCTGATTTACAGAAACTAAATTAATTTATTATTTATTGCAACAAAATATCTAAAATTTGCCAAAAGATAAAAAAATATATATAATGTTTTACACTTGAAAAAAAAACCTGACAAACATTTTTCCCCAGAACCAGAATAAAATCAACGAGGGAAAAAAAAACACTTTAGTCCAAAACTTGTAACAACTTGAGAATAAATCAGCTACAAAATCCTATAAAATAAATCACCAGAGATTATTTCGATGGAAAAAAAATTCTCGAAATGAGGAAAGAGGAAGGGGGGGGAGATAGGGGGAGGGGAAAGTGAAATGGCATTACATTTTAGTCGAAAATCTCAGAAGTGGAGGCGGCGGTGGGACCCTTAAAGACGAACTTGTGAAGGACTCTCACCAACTTGTTGAAAGAATGTGATTTTAATGAAAGAAGATTTTTTTAAAGTGTTGCTCTTTACATTACACACACACACACACACACACACACACACACACACACACAGGCCCATACGTACGTCAGGCCCATACTAGAATATGCAGCACCAGTCTGGAACCCACACCTGGTCAAGCACGTAAAGAAACTAGAGAAAGTGCAAAGGTTTGCGACAAGGTTAGTTCCACAACTCAGGGGTCTGTCTTATGAAGAAAGATTGAGGAAAATAGGACTAACAACACTGGAGGAAAGAAGGGTCAGAGGAGACATGATAACGACATACAAAATACTGCGGGGAATCGACAAGGTAGACAGTGACAGGATGTTCCAGAGAGGAAGCTGAAGACTCAGATGAGTCAAAGGATGTTAGGAAGCATTTCTTCAGCCACAGAGTAGTCAGGAAGTGGAATAGTCTAGAGAAAGATATAGTGGAGGCAGGAACCATACATAGTTTTAAGACGAGGTATGATAAAGCTCATGGAGCAGGGAGAGCAGAGACCCAGTAGCGGACAGCGAAGAGGCGGGGGCCAGGAGCTGAGTCTCGACCCCTGCAACCACAATTAGGTGAGTACACACACACACATTACACACACACACATATATACACACACACACACATATATACACACACACACATATATACACACACACACATATATACACACACAATAATATATATAATATATATATATATATATATATATATATCACATATATGTATTATATTTTGGGAAAATTATTTTTTAGAGGAAATGAAGAAGTTAAAGACATTTGATTTTTTAAAACTAATTCTACAAGTACTGGTACATACACTGGTACATACACTGGTACATACACTGG
Source organism: Cherax destructor (assembly GCA_009830355.1). NCBI lineage: Eukaryota > Metazoa > Arthropoda > Malacostraca > Decapoda > Parastacidae > Cherax > Cherax destructor. Next base: position 265,208 of record WNWK01000179.1, on the reverse strand, counting down.
TACATACACTGGTACAGAGTCTGGTACATACACTGGTACATACACTGGTACATACACTGGTACATACACTGGTACATACACTGGTACATACACTGGTACATACACTGGTACATACACTGGTACATACACTGGTACATACACTGGTACATACACTGGTACATACACTGGTACATACACTGGTACATACACTGGTACATACACTGGTACAGACTCTGGTACATACACTGGTACATACACTGGTACAGACTCTGGTACATACATTGGTACATACACTGGTACATACACTGGTACATACACTGGTACATACACTGGTACAGACACTGGTACATACACTGGTACATGCGCTGGTACATACACTGGTACTGACACTGGTACAGACATTGGTACATACACTGGTACAGACACTGGCACAGACATTGGTACATACACTGGTACATGCACTGGTACATACACTAATACATACAATGGTACATGCACTGATACAGACACTGGTACAGACACTGGTACATACACTGGTACAGACACTGGTACATACACTGGTAGACAATGGTACAGACAATGGTACAGACACTGGTACATACACTGGTGCAGGTACAGACACAGGTACAAACACTGCTACAGACACAGGTACATACACAGGTACAGACACTGGTACAAACACTGGTACAGACACAGGTACAGACACAGGTACAGACACAGGTACAGACACAGGTACAGACACAGGTACAGACACTGGTGCATACATTGGTACATACACTGGTACACAGGTACAGACACTGGTACAGACACAAGTACAGACACTGGTACAGACACAGGTACAGACACAGGTAAAGACTCTGGTACAGACACTGGTATAGACACAGGTTCAGACACAGGTACAGACACAGGTACATATACTGGTACATACACTGATACATACACAGATACAGACACTGGAACATACATTGGTACAGATACTGGTACAGACACTGGTACACTAGTACAGACACTGGTATATACAGCGGCGCAGACATAGGTGCAGACACTAGTACAGACACAGGTACATATACTGGTACATACACTGGTACAGACACTGGTACACTAGTACAGACACTGGTATATACAGTGGCGCAGATACAGGTGCAGACACTGGTACAGACACTGGTACACTAGTACAGACACTGGTATATACAGCGGCGCAGACATAGGTGCAGACACTGGTACAGACACAGGTACATATACTGGTACATACACTAGTACAGACACAGATGCAGACATAGCTACAGCCACTGGTTCAGAAATAGGTAAGAAGAGTAGTAATTTATCTTGAAAGACAATTCAAGACACAGGAAACCAGAAAAACAGTGTGCGATATTGATCCTCAGAAGGACTGAACGAGGGGAACATGAGTAATTTGTTTGAGAGAGAAGTGCTAATGGGTAACTGTTAGATTCGATCCAAGGAAAGGGAGGACTGCTACGTCCCTTGAAGGGTAAACGAGAGTAAGAAAGGTCTTCTATTACTGACGTAACAACAGACAGCATCCATGAGAGGTGAGAATCGTGTTCATATCTGTAGAAAATTAATGTAATTCTGGAAATGCTGAGAATGAAAGTCGGGGGGGAGGCGGCGGCAGTGTCAGTGGCAGCGGTAGTGACAGCAGCAGCGACAGCAGCATAGCAGCAACAATAACAACAAGAAGAGGAAGAGTGAGAGAGAGAGCTTTAATGCAGGAGACTAATGAAATAGTATTAGATGAGAGGAAGGACTGTCCACTGAACTGAATCTAAGAATCCTGATAAAAGAGGAGCCTTCTCCTTGATGAGGGAGCACCTCTCAAGAACATGCCACAGGAAGATAATGTAAGAACAGTAATCTAGACAAGGGTAAAGGGGATACTTTCCCAGATGTGAGAATAGTAATCTAGACAGGGACATATGAAACCTTTCTTGAGCTGAAGTAACTGTGCTGAAATCTGATATTACTTTGATAACTGTTAGTTTACAAGAAATTTTCACACCTCTCGGTAGACCCCCCCCCACCCTACAATAACTGGTTACAAATGTTATAAACCTGAGAACAATAACTGCGTTTGTCATGTACGTTAAGGAATCACCGCCATGTGTACTTCTTCTCTCTGTTAAACTTAATAAATTTCAGTTCTATGGCATCAGAGTACATATTGGCAGCTCTGCGCTAAATGTACTCAGTGCTTATGTACCTACAAACATCCGCCTTACAGGTCTGCCAAATTTCATTAATACTAAGCCCACTGTGATAACTGGCATGCTAGACACAAAAATTTGGGTGAGCCCCACATATACCAATGAAAAAAAGCTAATTTCACTTTTAGAACCATACGATGATGGCCAGAATTATTAGCAGAAATTAGCCAACTCACATCTACGCAGGAACTGTTGATAGGCACACAGGCTTTAATATGGCATATACAGAGTATTATTCTGGTATTGTTGATGATCTGATGTCAGACCATTCACCCATAACACCCATCATATGCATAGCCAATGAAGGTTAGTAGTTAATCAAGGGAAGAGACTAAGTTTGCTGTATATATCTCCACCTGTTACAGGGCTTATGAACCCGACACTGTCTTGGAGTTTAGTGATAACATAGTAGCTACAATACTTTTTTTTTAGGGGGGGGGAGGAATTTAGAGTCAACTGAAGAGAAAGTCAGGAAAAGTCAGCATAAGGGACAGCATCAATATTATGATGACCTCAAATTGAGAGTTTAAATTGACACATGTTGCACAAGTGTGGGGACGCAAGGAGCACATACACGACTCTTCCCGATGTTAAAAATGTTTTCTATGTTGAAAATACAGATGTCATTTTGTATTAACTAGTTAAAATAGACATTGGTGGTCTACTTTTGCAGTGGATACTTGGGTGCTTCACTAACAGAAACGCAGCTGCAGTGTTTCAAGGATACAATAGTGAAACTAAAGAAATGAATACAGCTTGGCACTCCCCAAGGCGGTGTATTAAGTCCTACACTGTTTAATGTATTAATCAACGCCCAATTGAAATCTATACCAGATAATCCCAGCAAAATCACAGCAAACTATGCTGATGATATTCTTGTCTATGCTAAAACGTATCTATATCATATACAGACAGTCTGATTATCTTGACCTTTTAATTTCTGCACAAAAGACCAAAGTGTTTAACAGACACATTGATAACCCTGAAAGTGGACCGTCAGAATTAGAGGTCAATGGCAGGTATATTGATTATGTCCTGTAAATATCTAGGTGTTACTGTTCCATGTACACTAATAGCGGTGAATCAAATTAACCAACAATGTAAGGATACACTTCAAGCTCTCGGAACTTTTGTAGGGTATAATGACAAATATGATGAGGATGTTAGAATTGTTCGTCTCAAACTACATTGCTAAACCGATCCTTAATTCTCTCTGTACATTCTGTCTCTCTCTCTCTCTCTCTCTCTCTCTCTCTCTCTCTCTCTCTCTCTCTCTCTCTCTCTCTCTCTCTCTTACTCCCTCAATATATCACTCCCTCACAACATCCCTCACTTGTTCCATATTTTTCACGTATATTAAAATTCTAAACAATTTTCCCTTCATTTCTTAACTTATGCTTTCAATGTCATTCATAAATTTTGTTTTTGTGCCTTCTCACCGTCACCCCCAATGCCTCCTCCACCACGTCTTCTCTCGTCTCATTCCCTCCTTCACCCCGTTTTCCCTTGTCTTATTTCTTTCTTCACCATGTCTTCTCTCGTCTTCTTTCCTTACCACCCTTTTCCCTCTAATTATTCTCTTTCGTCTATTCTGGTTTTACACTTATTTATATTTCCTAAATAACTCTCTCTCTCTCTCTCTCTCTCTCTCTCTCTCTCTCTCTCTCTCTCTCTTCCTCTCTGCCATCTCAACCTATCACACTCATAACCCCCTCCCATTTCTGTCCATTACAACACCATTCCTCTTTCACCGCATCTCCCCATTCTAGCCAATTCGTACATCTTGCTCCCCTCCCACTCCTCTTCCTCCTCCCCATTGCTCACCATCACCCGCTGCCTTAATAAGCATCCTGAGGTACATCGTTAAGAAGTTTTCAAGTCTATTATATCAGCCTCGGAGTTCCCTCGCTAACCCTTCCGAGGCAGCCAAAGTTTGGAGAACGCAACGAGAAAATAATATCAGAGATCCACCCATCCATACACTCCAGCTAATGACAAACTTCAAGAAAAAATTGTTTCGACATTATAAAATGTTGAAGTAATAATTGTGTATGCATATATTATATATATATATATATATATATATATATATATATATATATATATATATATATATATATATATATATATATATATATATATGGGACTATGCCTGTGTGTCGACACTGGCTGACACCTATATCCATCACAGTGTCGGGCGACAGGGAGGAGCTGCTGACCACAGAGAGGAGTACAAGATCGGCAAGTACAGAGACATAAGCCAACAGAATCAATTTGTCCCAGTGGGATCAGAGACCTTGGGATCATGGGGAAAAAATGCAACACGTTTCCTTAAAGAACTGGGTTCCAGACTCATCGACACCACCAGGGATCCAAGGGCAGCCACTTTTATGTTCCAGTGGCCTCAGCGTGGCCATCCAGAGGGGAAATGCATGCTGCATACTGGGCTCGCGTCCGGCTTCGGAGGAGCTGGAGGAGATTCATAATCTTTGATATATTGTACCATTGTATTTATGTTCATGTTTGTGTTTTCTGTCAATGTATTCTGTCTATTAATAAAGCACTCATATAACATATATAGGGGGTGGTAGGAGAAGAAAATATTCAAACAGCTCCAGGGAGAACCTCGAGTTTTTCCTGAGGTACGTTTATTGTCTTCTCTGAGGATGAGGGTCCCCAGTAAAATTCCAGAGGTGGTACCTCCCTATATATAAATGAATATATATATATATATATATATATATATATATATATATATATATATATATATATATAAATTGTGTGTGTGCGTGCATGTACATATACGAAGAATATTGGCACAAACGAACCCACATGAAAAAAAAAATAAAAAAAAAATAGTGTGTTTTTCGGCCTCCACGTGAGACCCTCTTCAGCAGTATCCTCTTCACTTTCCGTTTTATTTATACCGAGTGAATTCATTCTGGCCATTTACTGTGTATGTCGTAGCGAATAAGCACCGCCAGCAATCTTGTCTTATAAAGCCACGGTCGCCTTGCTAAATTAAGCAGAGTGAAATTTCTTTAATGGAATAACTCCAAGAAAAGGCTAAGAATAAGGGGGAAAAAAAGTCTGTATCGTAACTATAAATTAATATTAAATAAACTTATGTGAAATAAAGGTTTAGCAGGATTAGGCTAAAAGAAATTACGATTTTTTTTAAGGTTAGGTAATGTGTTTAATTTTAATAGCATTTTATATAAGAATTATATAGCGTATAAATGGATGGGAAAACTTGCGAAAATATAATTTTTTAGGAAGTTGACTTATTCTGCTTATTAGACACGACAGAGAGGAGAGAGAGAGAGAGAGAGAGAGAGAGAGAGAGAGAGAGAGAGAGAGAGACACACAGACAGAGACAGAGTCAATACAGAGTAAGGCTGGAGATAGATTTTAGCCAAATTTGTGAGTAAATAGTTTATATTTGAGGAGAAATAAAGAAGAACGTAAATGAGGAGACAGCATAACGTGGCTCCACAACATCCCACTAACAACAACAGCCACCAGCTGACTCCAGCCCAGACAATAATCAGATAGTATCTGGTTTTATGCACTGCCGTCCTGGTCTTTCCCTACTGCCTTTTTTTTTGTATTTGTGAGTTTGTGAAGTTATGTATTTGTAATTCCGTGTTTGTGGTTACACAAGTGAAAGTAAAGTATATTAGTGATGTCCAGTATCGCTACTTTTTCATTATTTAAGTATTTTGTTTTTGGTCTCCTCTTCTTCCTTTTCCCTCTTTCTCTTTCTCCTCCTCCTCCTTCTTCTCTCTCCTCCTCCTCCTTCTTCTCTCTCCTCCTCCTCCTTCTTCTCTCTCCTTCTATCCTCCTCCTCCTCCTCCTCAACATCTACTCTTTTCTTTGTAAGGAAATAATTATTGCCGCTTTTTATACACCTCTTTCATCGCCACTTATCTTTTCTTCTCCGCTTCTAAGTTCTAAACAATTCCTCAAGTCTGTTTTATGTGTTTTTAAAGTTTAATTTACAGGTGGCTATCCCATCTACTCTCACATCTTCTAATGGAGACATAAAATCTTCCACTATTTCTGTATAGCTATTTTTTTTTTTAACCAAAAATACATGTTTTTTTACAGGCCTAAATTTTTTTCTAATTTGTCAAAGTATATTTTATTTCAGTTTTAAGATCATGTTGTGAATAAATTCTTCAACATATATTTTAACTCATATATTTTAACTCAGTCTTTGATTCAGTTAAAGATTCATACGACTCTTGAATTTAAGTAGTCGACAGATCATGTATTTTATTGATCACCCCAAAGAACCTTTCTCTAATAGATATATTTGACATTTCGTTATAGACTTTGTGTGAAAAAAGACATTTATGTACATGACTCACGACGAAGCGACGGTCTGGAGTTCTGAGACTCTCTGACCGCGGGTTCGTACCCCACCCGTGGTATGGTTTATTTATGTACAGCTCAGGACATTTATTAAGGGAAACGTTTCGCCACACGAGTGGCCTCTTCAGTCCTGAAGAAGCCACACGTATGGCGAAACGCTCCCTTTAATAAATGTCCTGAATTATACATAAATGTCTTTTTTTTTGCACGTCTTGTCGGTATAACCAGACCATTTCTCAGTCGCAAACTTTGCCACTGTCCTTGGAGGGCTGAGTACCCTTTCGCCCATCACAGGAAGTTCACGAACACAAAAATCAATAAACACTTCAATCGTTCAAGTGAACCGATAGAGAGTGAAAAGGTGAGTGGAACAGCGTATATCTGGGTTTCAACTGAGGTTCTTTTCAGTAGACTGGAAAAGGCATTGATAGGTTCTTTAATGACCTAGCCAAACAGTAGGACTGGTCAGCGTGGCTGCTGGTATTCAATCTCTAGCTAATGGAAGGGTATGAATATTGAGGAAACCGAAAAAAGACCAGAAACTAAGTACAGAGGAATTACTTTTCGATTTCCTTTAGAAACTATCTCAAATGCAAAAAAAAAAAAAAAAAATTCGATAACATATCCACTTTTCTTGGACCAAAAAAAAAAATTTTTTACGTTCCGCAAAAGGCGAACTTTTTCAGTTTGTTTCAGTTTCAGACTTCAGAATAAGATCGTGACGTCTTTTACGTCAACGTAATACACAAACACATCTTGTGATGTTCATAGCGCTTATAATGGCACAATATCAGTGACAATTAGTTAACAATAATTAATATTTTGCTGTAACAAAAATAATTATAAAATTATTATTATTATTATTAATACAAGTAAAATCTTCATTTATATAACTATTAGTTTAGTTATTCATTTCCACACAAGCGAAAATCTGGGACGTTTCCTCCTTTATACTTATAATCATAGTTTCAGTTACTGATTATACTTATACTTCCAGTTACTGATTCTGTTAGTGGGATGGATTGTGAAGGACTTGCCTAGTATGGGCCAACTGGCCTGCTGCAGTGTTCCTCCTTTCTTATGTTCTTATGTTCCAGTTACTGATTATATTTATACTTCCAGTTACTGATTATTCTTATACTTCCAGTTACTGATTATACTTATACTTCCAGTTACTGATTATACTTATACTTCCAGTTACTGATTATACTTATACTTCCAGTTGCTGATTATACTTATACTTCCAGTTACTGATTATTCTTATACTTCCAGTTACTGATTATACTTATACTTCCAGTTACTGATTATATTTATACCTCCAGTTACTGATTATACTTATACTTCCAGTTACTGATTATACTTATACTTCCAGTTACTGATTATACTTATACTTCCAGTTACTGATTATACTTATACTTCCAGTTACTGATTATACTTATACTTCCAGTTACTGATTATACTTATACTTCCAGTTACTGATTATATTTATACTTCCAGTTACTGATTATATTTATACTTCCAGTTACTGATTATATATATACTTCCAGTTACTGATTATATTTATACTTCCAGTTACTGATTATATTTATACTTCCAGTTACTGATTATACTTATACTTCCAGTTACTGATTATACTTATACCTCCAGTTGCTGATTATACTTATACTTCCAGTTACTTATGTATACTTCTCATCATACTAACAGTAACTCATCATGAACCACTATTACACCTGGCATTATCATTGTAGCAAAGCTCTGCATTAACGTGAACAAACAAAACAAGAACAATGTCAACACAAGTTGGCCAGCTATGTGATAATGCACAAACTTAGCTCGTTGTAATTCAACTTTGGGAGAAAATAAAAGTTTCGTCTCTTTGAATACTAAGTTAGAGACAAAGCTAGGAAGCTACCACATTTATTATGGAGAAAGCACGTACACTGTCTGTGTACTCGCCTATTTGTGGTTGCAGGGGTCGAGTCATAACTCCTGGCCCCGCCTCGTCACTGGTCGCTACTAGGTCCTCTCTCTCCCTGCTCCATGAGCTTTATCAAACCTCGTCTTAAAATTATGTATGGTTCCTGCCTCCACTACATCACTTGCCAGACTATTCCACTTCCTGACAACTCTATGACTAAAGAAATACTTCTTAACATCCCTTTGACTCATCTGAGTCTTCAACTTCCAATTGTAACCTCTTGTTTCTGTGTCCCATCTCTGGAACATCCTGTCTCTGTCCACCTTGTCAATTAGTCGCACTATTTTGCATGTCGATATCATGTGTGTGTGTGTGTGTGTGTGTGTGTGTGTGTGTGTGTGTGTGTGTGTGTGTGTGTGTACTCACCTAGTTGTGGTTGCAGGGGTCGAGTGTGTGTGTGTTTGGGTGAGTGTGGTTGAGTGTACTCTCACAGAGCTATGTTCGCGAAAGTTGAGACTTATCACATGGCCCCGCCTCGTAGACTATTTTGCATCACCGATTTCAGGCGTTTTGGGCCTTATCATATCTACTCTTGAAGCTGTGTATTGAGGTTTGCCTCCATCATTGCCTCATAATTCATTCTACTTTTAACTACCCTGAAACTGATACTCACCTGTGTCTTCAGCTTCCACCTGTATCCCCTTGATCGTGGACTTTCATAATTCAAACAATCTGTCCCTGTCTGGCGTGTCAGTTCCTCTTAAAATTTTCTATGTCGTAATTATGTCTCCCTTTGTCCTTCTCCTCGTTAAGGTAGTTAGGTTAAGTGCCTTCAACCTCTTCTGATAGTGCATTTATCTTAGTTATGGTACTAACTTGGATGCATACCTGGAACTTTTCGATATTCTGTACATGCTAGACCAGATGTGGGCTTTATGCTGGGGCTGTGTACTCAGCATACATAAAAATTCAGAATGATTCCTGGTCATTGCACACTATTCTGAGGTTTGCTAATCTTGCATATGTGGCAAACATTATTTGTTTTCTGTTTATTTCTGGTGATATGTTTAGTGTTATATTTACCCCCAAACCCTACTCGCTCTCAAAAATTTTCATTATCTTTCCTCCCTTGCTGTACTCCAGTCGGCCCTATTCTTTTCCAGGACACGTGATCTTCCATTTGTCTGGTTTAAACTCAAGAAGTCACCTGTTTACGACACTCTCAGTTTGTCGAGGTGTCCCTCCAGCTTAACACTGGACTCTTATTATCTTCATTACTTTTACAACATCAGCACAGTGACACATGTGACTTTGTCCCCTCAGGTAGGTCATTCACATATAATAGGAATAGTAGTGGTTCTAATATTGTGGCACTCGATTCGTTGCTCTCTCCTCCATTCTGGTGTAATCATTCCTTACTGTTACGCTCTGCTTTCTGTCATTCAGGTGGTTTGTGACACACTGGACAACTCTGCATTTTAACTATTCTAGTTCCTCTATTTTTTTTGGATTAATCTCTGATGTGATACTGTAGCAAATGTCTTGTTCTACCTCTATGCTGGTTTTTGCAAAGAATCTTCTCCCCAAGTGCTTCAATATCTTTCTTCACAATCTTTTCCAGAACCTTTGACAAACTGCAAGTTAGATTGGCCTATAGATTATATATATATATATATATATATATATATATATATATATATATATATATATATATATATATATATATATATATATATATATATATATATATATGTGCGAAAGATCTAGAGATAACGATTTCCTCGCTATTTGGTTTGTTTTGTATTGTTAAGATCGCTTACATCAAGGTCCTTTAGAAGTCTCTTCCTTTCTTTTGTTGTGTTGATGTTTCCTGGCACCAACTGATCAGTTCTGACTATAGTGCCTTCTAAAAGCTCTCCTCTCTTTTCTTTGAAGAATTTTTTGAATCATTTGCTAAGGTTTTTCGCATGACTCTCTCTCATTCTCCATCATTCCACTCTCCTTCACTTGGCTCTTCACAAACATGTTTTTTTTTTTATGTGGCTGTGGATTAACTTCGGCTCAGTTTTGGCTTTTGATATTACGGTATTTTCATTTAGTCTTTCAGCTGCGTTGAAGAGCTGGAAGAACGATAAGGACACTGAAGGTAAATTCAATAGATGTAAAGGTCTATGACTGTTCATGTATAAGGGGAATTGGCAACAGCTCGCTGGCTGTTGCCATGAGGAACCTCTATTAGTTTTTCAAATCAGTTCCTGATAAGCTGGGCTGTGGTGCATACGTTGGGCTGTAGGTGGTGGGCACCAACAGCCTGATCGATCAGGCAAGGAGGCTTGGTCTGGCACCGGGCCGCGGGGGCCGTGACCTCCGGAAGCGACTACTGGTAACCTACATGTAACCAGCACCAGCGGCCACAACCACCATCACCAGCAGTGCCAAACACCGTCACCAGCAGCCACAACCACCGTCACCAGCAGCCACAACCACCACCATGATCCCCACATACATCACCAAATAAACCACAATCTTCAACACTAACAATCACCAATACCATTAATTATAGTCACTACCACTACCACCACTACTACTACCACCACTACCACCACCACTAAAACTGCCACCCACGCTTCTCACCAAAATACCAAGAGAGATAGAGAGACTGTGTATGTGTGTGTTGTGTGTGTGTGTGTGTGTGTGTGTGTGTGTGTGTGTGTGTGTGTGTGTGTGTGTGTGTGTGTGTGTGTGTGTGTGTGTGTGTGTGTGTGTGTGTGTAGTGACAACAAGAGAAGGGAGGGCGACACTGGTGGTGGGAACAGCGTGTACCTGGGACCATCTAACACACAGTAAACAAGATCTTTTTGCTGGCTTCTCCAGCGAGGCCACACTTACACTAGGCACCGGACCTGGTACAAGTGTCCATAATGGACTCTCCTTTCCCCTATCACCAACCTTCTGCCGCAGTAAATTACCCTCAGGCAGAGGGGAGACATGGGGAGGAGTGGAGGGAGAGGATGGAGGAGAACTAAGGAAGAGGAGGGGAGAAGAGAAGGGAAAGGGGAAAATCAAAGTAGGATGGAAGGGAGAATAATGAGCTGGAGAAGCGTAATGGAGGAGGTAAGAGACAGGAGAGAACTACGAAAGAGAAAGAGAAGAAAGGAGGAAATAAGACTAGAAATCATCTAGATTTGAGGTGATGTCAATAAAGCAGAAGGCTCTCTTCCCACCTTCCACTTTCTCTGCTACACTGGCGACTTCAAAAGTGGGCCACGTTAATACCATGACTTATAAAGTAGTACACAAGTTTACAGGATACACTGACGATACATGGAGGTTATTTGCTTAACATACAAAATACAAAAAGTCTGAGAAATGCATAAATACACAGGTGAGAGGTATATATATAAAGTCTTGATCAGAATTAATAGGAAAGTAAGAAAACAGATTCGAGCTTCTGTTGCTACTACTATTATCACTATTACTGCTACTGCTACCACTACTACTGCTACTACCACTGCTACTACTACTACCACTACCACCAATACTACTACCACCACTACCACTACCACCACTACTACCCCTACTACCACCACCACCACTACTACCACCACCACTACTACCACCACCACTACTACCACTACCACCACTACTACTACCACCACCACCACTACTACCACCACCACTACTACTATCACCACCACCACCCCCTCTATAACTACTACTACCATCACCACTACTGCTAGTACTACTGCTACTACTACCTTAACTTCTACCACCACTATTACTATTCTTTGGGTGGTTCGTGGCTAACTGGTCAACCTGAGTTGTTTGTGAACTAACATCAGGGTTGTGAGTGACCACAGACAGCCCCTTCATAATAACTAATACTATTACAATCATGGGGAGCACTAAACCCGACAGCGTCATACAACACCTTGGGAAATGGGAGGCAATCAGGTTCCATCATGGAAGGGGGAAGTCACATCTAATTCTTCTGATAAATATCCTCTCACTGGCATGGAGAACCTCCCTTGAGGGGTTAGTATCTAGCAGTTGTTTACATAGTGCTTGTCTAGTTCACTTCAGCAGTGTAAAACTCTGTCCCCCCAAAAAAAAAATCACATTTGTGTTGCACCTCCCACCTCGGAGTTTTCATCCTGTAATGAATCACGTTGCTCTTCCGTTAGTCGTTCGTGTTTGTGTCAGATTCGTTTAGTGGTATGAGTGATACATCCTCGTATCTCCGAGTCTTCAGAAGGAACTGGTCGAGTGCTTTCAGATTTCTCCTCACAAGCTTCTTAATGAAGGCAAAATGAGATTTGGTCCTCGTTCTCCTCTTTGTTTTCATTGGAGGTGGACAAGGGTGCACGGCAGGGGAAGGAGGGTATAAAAGAAGGAAATAAAGGAATGGAGAGGATGAGAGAAAGGGGAGACCAGGAGAAAATGAGAGGGGTAGGAGGGAGGGCATAAAAGGGGGTGAGAGAGGAAGGAGACAGTGAGAGAGGAAGGAGGGAGTGGAAGGAGGGAGATGAGAAGGGAGGGAGTGGGAAGAGAAGAAGGGAGGTGAGGGATAAGAGATGGAGTGAGAGGGAAAAAAAGGGAGATAGTTAGAGGGGTGAAAAGAAGGAGGAAAGGAGTGAAGAATAAAGAGAAGAAATCAAGGAAATGAAGCAGGGGGAAAAAATCCTCGTTTGGTGCCTCACATTAATGGTCTGTGACCACCAAAAAAAAGCAACCCTGTTTTTGTATTTTCCTCTGTTGCATCCTTGTGTGTGTGTGTGTGTGTGTGTGTATGTACTCACCTAATTGTGGTTGCAGGGGTCGATTCACAGCTCACTGTGTGTGTGGTTGAGTCGTATAGACTGTTCAGGTCTACAGTAGTTAATGTTTCTTAGCATATACTACCGCACCTCCTCCTGGATTCCAGTCTCGCTGTCTACCGCTACTTGTAGTGAGTGAGAGAAAGAGAGAGAGAGAGAGAGAGAACGGGGGGAGGTGGGAGAGGTGATATTTAAAGAGAGCAAGTGTTGGGGGATGGTGCGAGTGTATGTGTGAGTTTGAGAGAGAGAGAGAGAGAGAGAGAGAGAGAGAGAGAGAGAGAGAGAGAGAGAGAGAGAGAGAGAGAGAGAGAGAGAGAGAGAGAGAGAGAGAGACTGAAGATAGGGGGGGAAGGGGAGATTTTTGTCATTTCACACATGTTAGTCACATTGCAGAGATGTCAGTGGCACTCTCGCGTCTGGCTGAGTGCCGCCCAGTGCCAGCTTGGCCTTTACTCTTTAAAAAAAATGGCTTCTGTACGTGGTGAAGGGAGAGGCTGGAGGAGTAGGTGCGCAGTATAGGAGACGTATTCAAATGCGCATGCATATTCCCTCGCCAGCCCAACCCCTTTCGTCAAAGTTTAAAGCGAGGTGATTGGTTGGCAAGCGAGGGTGGCAACCAATCAGCGAGCGAGGAGGGGCGGGATCAAGGCGCGCCCTGTACACACGTCACCGGGTTTTTTATTTCGGGCCTGATTTAAATATAGCAACCTCGCTTATGCGGCCACTGTTTATAGCAAACGACGTGGCTGGGGAGGTGGAAGTAGGCTCCGAGGCTTTTAGAGAGGTTCCCCTGGTGCTGGGGTTGCTAGGTTGGTCTTCCAGACCACATGTTGTGGCCCATTCAATTGCCTGTCGATGAAAAACGAGTTTTAAGGCAGCCCATTTGAATGCGTGGGCGCGTGCGCTGGTCTAGTATGCTAAACACGACTATCAAATGAGCGAAGGGGTGCCTCTTCTAACATGGCGGAAGAAAGTGCAGACTTTCAAAATCACACCTGAAGCACCAGCCGGAGTAGACTGGTCAAGCAAAGAGAAGAGTCAGTCTATCAGGAGGGAAGGCGTTAGTAGTAGACTTATTGATCAGTCAAGACACTCTGAATATACCGGTGCCAACACTCACACCGGCACCACCACCACCACCACCTGCCCGCCATCTTGTTTCTCATTTGCATAGACGGCAGAGATATTGAGTAGCATGTTGCAAAAGAGTGCAAGATTTACTCCCCTCCTACCTTGGGGTCCTGTCTCTGGGATTAGTTAGAATGTTGCCTAGGGGGCCAGACTGGCTGCAATTAGTGATTTGTTGAGTGATGCAAGGTTGTGTGTGTGTGTGTGTGTACACTCACCTAATTGTACTCGCCTAATTGTGATTGCAGGGGTCGAGCCATAGCTCCTGGCTCCGCCCCGCCTCTTCGCTGATCGCTACTATGTCCACTCTCTCCTTGCTCCATGATGAGCTTTATCATACCTCTTCTTAAAGCTATGTATGGATCCTGCTTCCACTACATCACTCTCCAGACTGTTCCACTTCCTGACAACTCTGTGACTGAAGAAGTACTTCCTAACATCCCTGTGAGTGTGTGTGTGTTCACCTAATTGTGGTTGCAGGGGTCGAGTCTCGGCTTCTGGCTCCGTATCTCCTCCGGTTCACTCTCCCTTGGCTGCATCAGCCCTATCATACCTATTCTTAAAACTATCCATGGATCCCTCTTCTAATCCCCTCGCTGTCCAGGTCGGTCCACTCGCTCACCACTCTAAGGCTAAAAAAGCATTTCCCGACATCCCTGTGACTCCTCTGTTATTAACATTCAGCTGTGCCCCCGTGCACCTGAGAAATCCCCCTCCCCTCTTCCCCTCGCAAACAGACTCGCCCTGTGTGTGTGTGTGTGTGGGATAGGGGCCCCATCACCTGCCACATCAAAGCTGTACTGAGGCAGCAGAACACAACGATCGAGTTAGGAGTTGACTGGCAAATAAACAATCTTTGAAGAGCTCAGGGAACACCAGGTCGTCTCTCTTCATTATAAATTAAATATTTTCTTTGCTGTCGTTGCTCGCCTCAGTAATTGCAGTTCCTTGGTGGATATGCAAGAGTATTTTCCTCCTCTGAGATGTGTGCCCCCAAGTGTGAGCTTGTGCTATCAGGTGTGAGCACGTGCTCGCGCTTGTGAACACGTTCTCACATGGGTTTGCACGTGGTCGTGTGTACAACAGCTTATATATTTGTAAATACCTGTTTGTATTTACCGGAGCTGGGCTTAGATTGTGGTATCCCTTGCGTGTGTCTGTGTGTGTGTGTGTGTGTGTGTGTGTGTGTGTGTGTGTGGAGTGAGTGAGAATGAGAGAGAGGGAGGGAGAGATAGAGGGGGGAGAGAGAGAGGGGGGAGGGAGATAGGTAAGAGTATGAGGACAAAAATTAAATCATATATATAACCTAGAAGATCCTGAAGGTCTTACCAAGGAAGACCTTGAAAGTTAGAAGCAAGTCTTCTCTCTCTCTCTCTCTCTCTCTCTCTCTCTCTCTCTCTCTCTCTCTCTCTCTCTCTCTCTCTCTCTCTCTCTCTCTCTCTCTCTCTCTCTCTCTCTCTCCCTCTCTCTCTCTCTCTCTCTCTCCCTCCCTCTCTCTCTCCACTCACACGCAGGCTAACCTCTATGCAGCCTGCATCAGAAACGTTACCCTTCTCTCCCTCCTTCTTACCACCCTCTCTAACTTCTCACCTCCCTCTCACACCACCCTCCCACCTCCCTCTCCACTCTCACTTTCCTCTTCTCTTCCTCGCCTCAAGGCACAACATTGCTCACGTCCATTTTTTCAGGACCCTCAAAAAGGGGTGTGTCACTCAGCATATTTACACACTATCACCTCTGACAGATACAAAAATATGCCGCCAGGAGCCGACGACATAAGCGAAATAACTTATGATAAACAAAATGTCCATCAAGGGGTGGTAAATGTCTCATTATTTACAGTTATAAAGATATTTCTCACCCTGCTAGACTTGGTGAGAAACTTGTCTACCCTGCTGAGGAAGGTGAGAGAGAGAGTAAAGAGATTATATTTTATTATTTATACTATTAAATACATCTCTTACTGGCCTTTTATCTAATGGTTAACTAACTTTATAATCTTGATATAACTTCTAGCAGTACTGGAGTTTCTAGCACATTTACACAGTAATTTTTCACCTGAATGCTAACCACAATAGTCGGCTAAAACGCAGATACCTATGCTTTTACTGGTAGGTGCGACTTGCGTAGCTAAGTGAGGGGAAAGAGCGAGATGATAGCGCCCTTCTCTGCTATAAGAGAAAGGGGAGACGCTTCTTATTTTAACTTCTTGTGGGAGTTTATGGCACCACCTGAGAACACTTTATGATATGAGGGTTGGGGAGTGGCTTAGTATTTATAGTATTTATTCTGAAGAGGACTGACTACTCTCTGATCTAACGGGGGACCGGTGTTTTTGAAGAGGGACTGATGGTTCTGAAGGGGACTGATTCTGAAAAGGGTCTGCTGAGTAGTTAAAGGGACTCATGATTCTGAAGAGGACTATTTCTCTCTCTCTCTCTCTCTCTCTCTCTCTCTCTCTCTCTCTCTCTCTCTCTCTCTCTCTCTTTGTCTCTCTGTCTCTCTTGATAGTGGCTATAGTTTCTTCTGAAGGGCCCAACAGTCTCCTCTGAAGGGTGGCAACAGTCTCTTTTGAAGGGGATAACTATTCTGAAAGGGACTATTTTTAATTCTAAACAGAACTGTTAATAATCGTTGCACGGAACTGTTGATTTTGCACGGGACTTCTCTTGAGTGTCACTACCACTTGATGAACCTAAAGAACACCATTGTACTTTCTAAAAGGAATTACGGTCAGTTCTAAAGGCCTTTCTGAAAAGGTTCAGAATCAATTTCAAGAAGACATTATAACCTTGTTACCAATTTCGTAAACGTAAGGACACTTCTGTTGTACCATTCACAACATTCTTCCACAAGTTAAAGAAAGAGAAAGCTGCTTTGTGTTTAATGGTCAGGGGGGAAAAGCCAAGTCGTCAGGAAGGAGGATGCCAAGTCGTCAGGAAGGAGGATGCCAAGTCATCAGGAAGGAGGATGCCAAATCGTCAGGAAGGAGGATGCCAAGTCATCAGGAAGGAGGATGCAAATAGCGGGTGGAACTCAGGTGAAACTGTACAATGTTAGTTACCCTTAGAATGCTCAAGTGGCTGGTTCAGTGTGTTGCTCACATCCATCCTGTTGGAGGGTAGTGCATGAGCATATCCATCCTGTTGGAGGGTAGTGCTTGAGCATATCCATCCTGTTGGAGGGTAGTGCTTGAGCATATCCATCCTGTTGAAGGGTAGTGCTTGAGCATATCCATCCTGTTGGAGGGTAGTGCATGAGCATATCCATCCTGTTGGAGGGTAGTGCTTGAGCATATCCATCCTGTTGGAGGGTAGTGCTTGAGCATATCCATCCTGTTGGAGGGTAGTGCTTGAGCATATCCATCCTGTTGGAGGGTAGTGCTTGAGCATATCCATCCTGTTGGAGGGTAGTGCTTGAGCATATCCATCCTGTTGAAGGGTAGTGCTTGAGCATATCCATCCTGTTGGAGGGTAGTGCATGATCATATCCATCCTGTTGGAGGGTAGTGCTTGAGCATATCCATCCTGTTGGAGGGTAGTGCTTGAGCATATCCATCCTGTTGGAGGGTAGTGCTTGAGCATATCCATCCTGTTGGAGGGTAGTGCTTGAGCATATCCATCCTGTTGGAGGGTAGTGCTTGAGCATATCCATCCTGTTGAAGGGTAGTGCTTGAGCATATCCATCCTGTTGGAGGGTAGTGCATGAGCATATCCATCCTGTTGGAGGGTAGTGCTTGAGCATATCCATCCTGTTGGAGGGTAGTGCTTGAGCATATCCATCCTGTTGGAGGGTAGTGCTTGAGCATATCCATCCTGTTGGAGGGTAGTGCTTGAGCATATATAAACACACATGCCAAAAGTCTAGGAAATAATATAGTTTAAATGTTGTACGTATTTTAAGCACTAGTAGTATTGTTATTTATACATATATAAAATATCTTAGTATTTCTTAGTAGTGAAATGAGAAAGATGGTCAGTCGCAGAGATTTCTTCAAATAGTTACCCACATAGTTGGCAGCGGTCGCAATCTTGATAGAGAGGCGACAAATCTGATAGTTCTCAAGCAGTAGTCTCTCTCTATCATGTTAGACAGCGGCATAATTGTCTTCATACACACACACACACACACACACACACACACACACACACACACACACACACACACGCGCACACACAGGGAGAGAGAGGACCTAGTAGCGGTCAGTGAAGAGGCGGGGCCAGGAGCTAAGTCTCGACTCCTGCAACCACAATTAGGTGAGTACACACACCACTCCTTGTTGCGTCCCTGAAGTCGCACACTTCGGGTGTATTTAAAAAAAAGTCGACGTAAATCAGGGCACGTTAACCACTGTGCCAGCTGGCTGTAATAATATTCATCCAACTAGGTATATTTTTATACACCATAGAGAGGTTAGCATGGGCCACTACTGTGACCACAAATGCAGGTTTTTTCAGATGAATCCCACTCCAGCGTGGCTGTGGCGTGCTCTAGCTCAAGTACCTTCAAAGCCGCCATCATGACTGACGACATCGTAATTAACACGATCGCAGACAAATCACGTATTTGCAATCGTATTACGATTTCGTAAGTCAAAGAGTCTACTACGACTTTGAAAATCTAAATGCGAGCATTTACGGCACACCAAACTCACTGAGGGGAAGAGAAAGATCGCATTTTGATGCGATCTTTCTCTTGAGATTCCTGGAGATGGGAAGTACAGTGCCGGCACTCTGAAGGAGGGGTGTTAATGTTGCAGTTTTGTAGCTGTAGTGTAAGCACGCTTCTGGCAAGACAGTGATGGAGTGAATGATGATGAAAGTTTTTCTTTGTCGGGCCACCCTGCCTTGGTGGAAACGGCCGATGTGTTAATAAAAAATAATAATAATAATATATATATATATATATATATATATATATATATATATATATATATATATATATATATATATATATTTAAATAGTCCCATTAACCCAAAATCGATACCATTTTCCAAAATAAAACTTGAGTCCAGTCTAGCAGCACTATTATTATATGCTAAAAATGCTAACTAGAACAGATTATCTTGGATATATTTTAAATAGCAAGGACAATTTCCGGTTAATAATGTTAATTTAAAATAAATTTATTACTGAAGTAGATCTTGTATTGTATATTGAGTGAAGAGTTTTTCTCGGGTTTGAAGATCACCTTGGAGGAAGAAGAGTAACAGGAAGAGGAGGAGGAGTAAGAGGAAGAGGAGGAGGAGTAACAGGAAGAGAAGGAGTAACAGAAGAGGAGGAGGACAGGTTAGCTCTCCTGGTGTCTTCTCTCACCTTGGACGAGGGCCAGGAGGGCTGCCTACCACTTGTATACATCACAAGCCAGAATTCTTGAATCCCGTAAAAATCAAACACTGTGTATGTCCTGAATGTGGCTCCCCTCAGCCACTCCTCTCACACAGTGCCACTCTTCCCACACGGTGCCACTTTTCCCACACGGTGCCACTCTTCCCACACGGTGCCACTCTTCCCACACGGTGCCACTCTTCCCACAAGTGCCACTCACCCCTACCCAGGATGCTTACCCTGGTACAGATATCTTCCCTTACATCTAAATACACCAAAACTTAAGTCACTCACACAAAACATATCATGAACAAGGACTGAAGTGTTTGACATATATTTTGAACAGTTTTAATCTGTTATTAAGGCCAACAGAAGACAGCAACAAGTTGGTAATAACAATGCAAACAGTAGGCATAATGTTCATCAGGAAACAGGACAAGTGTTTCCTGACGCGGGTCATATGATGACCCACGGCTTTAGCTTTTGGTTATCTGACCGAGGCCTTCCGCTGGCTTACCTGTCCACCCCTTTAAAAATTATGGTTATGATTATAACCATTTTTTTAGAGTAACTAAAAACTCTTCTACTTCCTTTTTAAATAAAATAAATCCTATCGAATCCCGAACGTAAAACAATAATGAAAAATTAAAACCCCCTTCCAAAATAGAAGGAAATTCTTAATTACAAAAAAAAAAAAAAAAATGTAAGATAAATTATAGCATTTGCGAATTAAATATTTCTACGACGGTAATACAGGTAGTAATAGTAACAATAATTATCAGTGGTAGAAAGTAAATGTAGTGGAACATAAATATTGAACAATCAAACTACAAGAGTTTCCCTGCAAAAGAAAACAAGTTTTCTGGCCACAGAAAACGAGAATATTATAATCAACAAAAATTTGCATATTAATTCAACTAAAAAAAAGAAATTGAATATAGCCATGTACTAGGAATATACGTGTACTAAAGACATATATACTTGCACTAAACAAACTGTACAAATAGTGATAAAGTGTAGAATGAGTGGAAGACAATGAGAGCGCGGGTGTGGAGGAGAAGACAGGGAAGGAAGGGGACGGGAGAGGGGAGAGGAGGGGAGTAGGGGTGGAATGCAAAGGGGAGGAGGAGAAACCAGAGAGGGGAAGGAGACAGCCTAGGGTCCCCGACCCCGTGTGAGTTTCTAGCTAAAAAATTGTCATCTATGAAGAAAAATAGTCTGAGGATTTCGGCTGGTGGCTTGACTGGTGAAGTATGGTGTGTTTGTGTGTGTGTGTGTGTGTGTGTATACACTCGCCTATTTGTGATTGCAGGGGTCGAGTAAGAGCTCTCGGCCCCCGCCTCTTCGTTAGTCACTATTAGGTCCACTCCCTGCACCAAGAGCTTTATCGTATCTCTTCTTAAAGCTATGTATAGATCCTGCCTCCACTACATCACTCTCCAGATTGTTCCATTTCTTGACAACTCTATGACTGAAGAAGTACTTTCTAACATCCCTGTGAAACATCTGAAGTCACGGGGATATTAGGACACATCTTGTCAATTCCTCTCAGTATTTTATATGTTGGTATCATGTCCCCTCTATTCCTCCTGTCCTCCATTGTCGTTAGGTTGATTTCCCTTAACATCTGGGACTAGTCTTGTTGCAAACTTTTGCACTTTCTCTAATTTCTTGACGTGCTTGACCAGGTGTGGGTTCCATACTGGTGATGCATACTCCAGTATGGGCCTGACGTACACAGTGTACAGTGTCTTGAATGACTCCTTAGATGACGAAACGCTATTCTTAGGTTTGCCAGGCGCCCGTATGCTGCAGCAGTTATTTGGTTGATGTGCCCCTCAGAAGTACTCGGTATGATACTCACCCCAAGATCCTTTTCCTTGAGTGAGGTTTGCAGCCAGAAATGCCTGAAATACTCAGGCATGCTAGTGGCTTTCTTTGCTCTTAACAGTATTATATAATATGTAAATCACACATTGTAAATTTTGTAAAGAAATACAAATTTGAATCTGAATTTGAATTGACCCCCTAGCTCTGTATTCCGTGTGCGGTCTTCTTTGACGTTCCCCAGTTTTCATGACTTTGCACTTGGTGAGACTAAAGTCTAGGGATGTGGACTAGGCTTGCAGCCTGTCCACATCCCTTTGTAGACCTACCTAATCTTCGTCAGCTTGAATTATTCTCATTAGCTCTTAGCTTCACGTCGTCTGCAAACAGGATGCATGTGTGTGTATGTTAGTTACCATTTTGTTACCATTTTGTCCTAGGCACATGTCGATTAGACACTAGGCCTGTTGTATATATGTGTGTGTGTGTGTAAGGAAACACTTCGAAATGTTTCGGCCCCGCCGGGAATTGAACCCGGGCCCTCCGTGCGTGAAGCAAGAGCGCTAGCCACCATGCCATCGGGGTGTGTGTGTATGTGTGTGTATACTTACCTACCTACTTATTTGTGGTTGCAGGGATCGAGTCACTGCTCCTGGCCCCGCCTCTTCGCTGGTCGTTACAAGGTCCGCTCTCTCCCTGCTCCATGAGATTTATCTTCTAAAAACTGTATATAGATCCCGTCTCCACTATATCACTCTCCAGTTTGTTCTACTTCTTGACAACTCTCTGGCTGTTGAAATACTTCCTAACATCCCTGTGATTCATCTGAGTCTTCAACTTTCAGTTGTGATCCCTTGTTGCTGTGTCCCATCTCTAAAACATCCTGTCCCTATCTACCTTGTCAGTTCCTCTCGGTATTTTATATGTCATTATCATGTCCCCCCTATCTCTCATGTCCTCCAGTGTCGTCAGGACTATTTCCCTCAACCTCTCCTCGTAGAGGAGAACATACCCCATAGCTCCGGGACTAGTCTTGTTGCAAACCTTTGCACTTTGTTTGTGTGTGTATGTTTACACTCTCCTATTTATTGTTGGTGATGCCGGGTCTCCTCATGAGCCTATATCTTAGCCTCGTGGCTGTGTCGTACGTATTATTCAAACAGTGTATCGAGTTTGCATCCATTACATAGTCCAGATCATTCTAATTCACTGTTATAATCAGGCTGAAGAAAAATCATTCTGACATCCCAGTGAGTCATCTGTTTCTTTGATTGTCAGCTGTGCCCTCGTGTACCTGTTTCTCGTCTCTTGAGCAATTTATGCCTATCCCCCAATCAAGTTCTTTGAGTGTTTTGTCTGTTGATAGCATGTCTTCCCTGATTCTTCTGTTTTTAATAACATAAAGGGTTAGTTCCTTTAGCCTCATTGCATACTTCTGTACTTTCACTAGTTATTTAAGATCTGTTATCCGGTGTGGGTTCTATGCTGGTAGTGCATACACCAGGATGGACCTGAAATATGTTGTACATAGGGCCGGTAATGACTGTTGACATTCCTAAATGCTACTCGTAGATTTATCAAACCAGTATACACTGCCGAGGTTATTGTGTTAGTTTGTGCCTCTAGCGACATGCTTGGTACTATGCTTATCCTTAGGTCTTTCCTTTCTGAAGTTTACAGTTTCTATTTCCCTAGTTTATGCAAAATTTAAGATCAAATATTTTCCCCTATTTTCCTTAGGTACTCTTCCATCCAATGTAAGGCATTCCCTGTTATTCCTAACTAATACTTAAATTTTTGCTCAGTTTGAGAGGTACAAAATCAGATGTCTCCGTGCAGTCCAAGAAAATGCAGTCCACCTGTCCTCCTCACTCCTGCTTCATTTCTGTAAGTTTGTGAGACAAGATTTTTCATCCCTAAACCTGTGCTGGTTTCTGATTAAGAAATCACATCTCGTCAACTGTTCCACCACTCTACTCCTAATTATCTTCTACATTACCTTACGTAGCATGCATGTCAGTAATACTGGTCTGCAATTTAAGGCTTCCTTCCTCTCATTAGATACTGTGACAACATTCGCTGTCTTCGAGAAATAGCATTTGGCCAATATCCGTTGACTTGCAGATTTCAGCTAGTGTACACAATACACAAATAACCCGCACTTAGAAAAAAAAAGTTTGCGACGACGTTTCGGTCCGACTTGGACCATTTACAAAGTCACACTTTGCTGATGACACTGTGCTTTTGGGAGATTCTGAAGTTGCAAAGGTTGGTGGATGAATTTGGTAGGGTATGTAAAAGAAGAAAATTAAAAGTGAATATAGGAAAAAGTAAGGTGATGAGGATAACAAAAAAAATAGGTAACGAAAGATTGGATATCAGATTGGAGGGAGAGAGTATGGAGGAGGTGAATGTGTTCAGATATTTGGGAGTGGATGTGTCAGCAGATGGGTCTATGAAAGATGAGGTGAATCATAGAATTGACGAAGGAAAAGTGAGTGGTGCACTGAGGAGTCTGGAGAAAAAGAACTTTGTCCATGAAAGTAAAGAGGGAAATGTATGAGAGTATAGTTACAGCAACGCTCTTATATGGGTGCGAAGCATGGGTGGTGAATGTTGCAACAAGGAGAAGGCTGGAGGCAGTGGAGTTGTCGTAGTGTGAATATAATGCAGAGAATTCGTAGTTTGGAAATTAGGAGATGAGAGATTACCAAAACTATTATCCAGAGAGCTGAGGAGGAGTTATTGAGGTGGTTTGGACATGTAGAGAGGATGGAACAAAATAGAATGACTTCGAGAGTGTATAAATCTGTAGTGGAGGGAAGGCGGGGTAGAGGTCGGCCTAGGAAAGGTTGGTGGGAGGTAGTAAAGGTGGTTTTGTGTGCGAGGGGCTTGGACTTCCAGCAAACATGCGTGAGCGTGTTTGGAGCGAATGGAGACAAATGATTTTTAAGACTTGACGTGCTGTTGGAGTGTGAGCAAGGTAATATTTATGAAGGGATTCAAGGAAACCGGCAGGCAGGACTTGAGTCCTGGAGATGAGAAGTACAGTGTCTGCACTCTGAAGGAGGGGTGTTAATGTTGCAGTTTTATAACTGTAGTGTAAGCGCGCCTCTGGCAAGACAGTGATGGAGTGAATGATGGTGAAAGTTTTTTCTTTTTCGGGCCACCCTGCCTTGGTGGGAAACGGCTGATGTGTTAATAATAAAAAGATAATATTTATAGCTTCGGAGAAATAGATAAAAAAAACTACGTGGGCAAATATTTCGATTTCTTCCTAAAGCCGTTTGAATATTCATGCTCCGAGGAGACATAAATAAAAACAAAACAACCATAAATATTCCATAGGAAAAAAAAACCAATGTAGAAACAATAAAAATCAAGAACCTTTTACCTAACCACAGTCTTGGCAGTGTGGCTGTAGGGTGTTGTACCCCCTCCCCTTGTTCCCCTCCCTCTCGTTGTACCCCTCCCTCCCCGGGTACCCCAATCCACCCTTGAACCCCTCACTACCCATGTTCCAATCCCCATCCTGGTACCCGTCCCTCCATCCCATGGTTCCCCTCCCCACTCTTGTACCCCTCCCAACCCTGGTTTCAATCTCACACCCAGGAACCCCTCCCCTCACTCTCTTCCCTCTCCAGCATCACCTCCACACACACACACACACACACACACACACACACACACACACACACACACACACACACACACACACACATACACACACACATACACACACACAAAGAGGAATATGGGGGAGGGGTACGATAAAATTCTTGAAGCAAGGAGATAGTGGATCTAGCAACAATCAGCGAAGAGGCGGAGTCAGGAGCTACGAATCGACCCCTGCAACCCCAGACAGGTAAGTACACACTTACGTACACATATATAATAGTGGGGCACCTAGAAAGGAATGGCTTCAGGGAAGGGAAATCCTGCGCCACAAACCTATTGGAGTTATAAGATAAGGTAACAGAAGTAAGACAAGAGAGAGAGAGCATAAGTAGACTGCATCTTCTTGGACTGTAAGAAGGCTTTCGAGGGAGCTGGACAGATACCTAAAGTCAGTGCCAGATCAGCCGGGCTGTGGTTCGTACGTTGGACTACGTGCGGCCAGCAGTAACAGCCTCGTTGATCAGGCCCTGATCCACCGGGAGGCTTGGTCATAGACCGGGCCGCGGGTATGTCGATCCACGGAATGCCCTCCAGGTAGACTCCAGGTAGGTAGACAGTATCATACAACAGACTGGATAAAAAGCTAGAGGAGCAGGCAGGAATAGCAGGGAAAGTACTGCAGTGGATCAGGGAATACCTGATACGAAGGAAACGTGTGCTGGTACGTGACGAGGTGTCAGAGTGGGTGAATGTGTCGAATGGGGTTCCACAAGGGTCAGGCCTGGATCCGGTGCTGTTTCTAGTATATGTGAATGCCATGGAAAGAAATAGATTCAGAGGTGTCCCTCTTTGCAGACGATGTGAAGCTAATGAGAAGACTACAAGTGAACGAGGATCAGGTAACCCTGCAAGATCTGGACAGGATGCGAGCCTGGTCCGACAAATGCAAAGTGCAAAGTCATGAAGTTTAGGGAAGGAAAAAGAAGACCGTAGACGGAGTACAGCCTAGGGGTCAAAGACTGCAAAACGTACTCAAGGAAAAGAATCTTGGGGTCAGCATTTTACCGAGCATATCTCTTAAGGGTCGCATTAACGAAATAACTGCTGCAGCATATAGACGCCTAGAATATCTATGAATAACGTTTCGACATCTAAGTATGGAGTCATTGAAGATACTGTACATTGTGTACGTCAAGCCCATACTGGAGTATGCAGCACCTGGTCAAACACGTCAAGAAATTAGAGAAAGTGCAATAGTTTGCACCATGACTAGTCCAAGAGCTAAGGGGTATGCCTAGCGAAGAAAGATTAAGAGAAATCAACCTGACGACACTGCAGAATGGGAGGGATAGTGAGGACATGATAACGATATATAAAATACTGATAGGAATTAACAAGGTGGATAAGGACAGAATGTTTCAGAGATGGGACATAGCAACAAGTTGAAAAATCAGATGAATCACAGAGATGTTAGGAAGTATTTCTTCAGTCACAGAGTTGTCAAGAAGTGGAGCAATCTGGAGAGTAATGTAGTTGAGGCAGGATCTATACATAGCTTTAAAAGAGGTTCGATAAAGCTTATGGAGAAGGGAGAGAGTGACCTAGTAGGGATCAGTGAAGAGGCGGGGGGGCCAGGAGCTATGAATCGACCCATGTAACCACACTTAGGTGACTAAACACACACAAAAAAAAGAGAGAGAGAGAGGGAGGAGAGAGATGTTTCTATCGATAAGTGCCTTTAACAACCGATAACTAGCTTAACGTACACCCCACATACATACATACATACATACATACATTCATACATACATACAAGCCAGCATGAAGTCGGCACCCGCTCAAGACATATTGTACTAGAGAAGATCCAAATGTTTACAAGGAGAGTGGATCTGAAACTGAGAGCACAAGGAAAGTCTTCTACTACCTGAAGTCTACCTGGATGGTATTCCGGGGATCATCGCCCCCGTGGCCCGGACTACGACCAGGCCTCCCGGTGGATCAGGGCCTGATTATCCAGGCTGTTACTGCTGGCCGCACGTAGTCCAACGTACGAACCACAGCCCGGCTGATCCAGCACCGACTTTAAGTATCTGTCCAGCTCCCTCTTGAAGGCAGCCAGGGGCCTATTGATAATGACCCTTATGCATGGTAAGAGGCTGTTGAACAGTCTTGGGCCCCGGACACTTATGGTGTTTTCTTTTAGTGAATCAACGGCGCCCCTACTTTTCATTGGTTGTATTTTGCACCGCCTGCCCAGTCTTTTACTTTGGAAGGGATTGATTTCTGTGTGCAGATTTGGGACCATTCCTTTTGGGATTTTCAAAGTGTACATTATGATATCTCTCTCGCCTGCGCTCCAGCGAGTACAAGTCAAGTGCTTCCAAGCGTTCCCAGTAGTTGAGGTGTTTGATGGAACTTATATGTGCAGTAAAGGTTCTCTGTACACTCTCTAGATCTGCAGTTTCATGTGCTTTGAACGGAGATGTTAATTTACAGCAGTATTCCAGCCTAGAGAGAACAAGTGATTTGAAAAGGATCACCACTGGCAGTTTTCCATAACGGAGTAGTTGGAATTTGTCTTCATTGAACATCATATTGTTTTTACGTTGCCCATTGGAAAACTTGGTTTATATCTTCTTGGAGGTTAACCGTGTCCTCAATAGATGACAGTCTATGTCTGACATGAGGATGAGGAACAGGATGGGGTGAGTACTGTGCCTTGTGGAACAGAGTTTTTTACTATGGCAGCTTCCGATTTAACTCTGTTTACCACTACTCTTTGTGTTCGATTGGTTAGAAAGTCGAAGATACATCTACCCACTTTGCCAGTTATTCCTTTATCACATTTTGTGCGCTATTACGCCATGATCGCACTTATCAAAGGTTTTTGCAAAGTCTGTGTATATTACATCTGCATTCTGTTTTTCTTCCAGTGCATCCAAGACCATATCATAGTGATCCAGTAATTGCGAGAGGCAGGAGCGACCTGCCCTGAACCCATGTTGCCCTGGATTATGCAGTTTTTGGGAATCCAAGTGGTTTGCTATTGTGCTTCTTAGCACTCTTTCAAAGATTTTTATGATATGGAACGTTAGAGCTATTGGTCTATAGTTCTTAGCTAATGCTTTGCTGCCACCTTTATGGAGTGGGGCTATGTCCGTTGTATTAAGTGACTGTGGAATTTCACCCATGTCTAAGCTCCTTCTCCATAGTATACTTAGAGCCCGTGAGAGGGTTTCTTGCAGTTCTTAATGAACACAGAGTTCCATGAGTCTGGGCCTGGGGCTGAGTGCATGGCCAGGTTGTCAATGGCTTTTTCAAATTCTAGTGGAGTTAGGGTAATGTTGGAAATCTGGCATACATTGATGGAGTTTTGAGGATCATTCATGAAAAAATCATTTGAATTGTTGATCTTCAGACTGATCAGTGGCTCGCTAAACACAGAGTCGTATTGGGATTTCAGTATCTTACTCATTTCTTTGTTGTCATCTGTGTAAGTCCCATCTTGTCTGAGCAAGGAGCCGATACTAGATGTTGTATTTTCCTTGTTTTTGGCATATGAAAAGAAATATTTCGAATTTCTAATTTTACTAATCGCTTTTAGCTCCTCCTGTCTCTCCTGGGTCCTGTATGAGTCCTTTAACTTATGTTCGATACTTTCCACTTCCCTGGTCATCACTTCCTTCCGTGTATCAGATAATCTAGCGTTCTTGAAGAGCTCAGTGATTCTTCGTCGTCTTCTGTAGAGGGAGCGTCTTTCTCTCTCCAGTTTACTTCTTCTCTTTTTTCTTAGGGGAATATGCCTTGAACATGTAAGTCTGAACTTCGATTAGATTGTGATCAGAATTGTTTTCTATATTGTGATGTTTCTTACCAGGTCCTCATTATTTGTGAAGATAAGGTCAAGTCTTGTTGGTTCCACTATCTGCTGACTTAGGATGTGTTTATCGCAGAGATTTATGTTGCACATGTTTGTGTGACCTTTCATCTGCGCTGCCTCCAGGGATTGTTTCTGCTATAACATTGTTGTTACATTCTTCCATTTTTATGCCTTAGGTTGAAATTACGAAGCAGTAAGATGTTTGGGGATGGCGCTGGAAGGCTTTTCAGAACTTAGTCTAACAATAAAATCCAGGAGAATCATGTAAGAACATGATCGTGACCTTCTAATTACTCAGAGAACCTGGTAGTGGACAGGGAGGGAATAAGACACCATGGAAATTCATCCGGCGGGGGGAGAAGAAAGTAGGGCGTGGAGTGGCTTCAGGATTAGAAGGAACCCTCCAGCTTCCACTAGGAGTCACTCAGCTCCTATCCCTGACAATGGGCTTCTATTGTCGCCGCCTAAAACTAGCTCTTCTGGGGTGCCTGGTGGTCCCCTGACAACACCTGATGACTCGCAGCTTATGATCCACCCCTCTAGGGCTTCATGGGTGCTAGATCCTCCAGGGTTTCTTTTGTGTGTTCTACTGTAGCTATAAGGTCCAAAACCGGGATCAAAAAAAATTGAAAAACGCTCAGAAACGCTGATCCCTTACCTCTACCCGAAGTACCATGTCAGATGTACCACTTTGTATGAGATCTAGGTGGAACTCTAATGTGCACTGGTCCAGCAGTGACAATTCACTCGCTGCTTCTCCTCATTAGGGAATAAACACTAGATTTCTCCCAGAAGAAATTTTCTACAAGCCTATCAAAGGGGTTTGATTCCACTGGAGTGCATCGAGTACAAATGTAATTGCGGAAAAAACTTATGTACAGTTCAGGACATTTATTAAAGAAAACGTTTAGCCACGATTGGCGAAACGTTTCCTTTATATATCAGTGGATATTGACCATAAAGAGGAAGGTATTAAGAAACGGTCAGAGGACATTCAGCATTGATTTTGTGGAAAGGTTCTAATTCAACACTTCGTAGGCAGTGGATGGGGATTTCTTAGTGCTGAGCCCCAGTGATGAGTTTGGCTAATTTCTTGGAGTATGACTCCCCATTCTTCTGTAATGAAGTTCATTACCGGTGGGGCAAAGAGTAAATGACTTCTGTCTCACAATGACTTCATAGGTCACGTACATAGATGTGTCCTTGGGATATGGCTGGCCAGGTGGTTACTACGGACGAGAATCAAAAGAGAGAGTTCAGAAAGACGTGGGTGTTTGGTCCACCTCCCTCAACAGGAGTTCTCGTCGCTCTGAGATGACTCTGTCGACTGAGAATTGTGTATACTATCTCACCCATAGTTACCTGTTTGCAAGATCTCCTCTTTCTCTCTGTGTAGCTTGTGGCACTCAGCTTACTGTGGCACTCAGCTTACTGTGGCACTCAGCTTACTGTGGCACTCAGCTTACTGTGGCACTCAGCTTACTGTGGCACTCAGCTTACTGTGGCACTCAGCTTACTGTGGCACTCAGCTTACTGTGGCACTCAGCTTACTGTGGCACCCAGCTTCAATTATTTGCCTTCAGCTTCGATCTTTTTGCTTTCCTCTTGATTTAGAGAACTACTGAAGTGCCTATAGAGAGCTTGTGAACTTTCAGTAGTCTACCTGGAGGGCATTCCGGGGATCAACGCCCCGCAGTCCGGTCCATGACCAGGCCTCCTGGTGGATCAGGGCCTTATCAACGAGGCTGTTACTGCTGGACGCACGTAGTCAAACGTACTAACCACAGCCCAGCTGATCTGGCACCGAATTTAGGTATCTGTCCAGCTCCCTCTTAAAGACAACCAGGGGTCTATTGGTAATTCCCCCACATGGCTGGTGGGAGGCTGTTGAACAGTCTTGGGCCCCGGACACTTATTGTGTTTTCTCTTAGTGTACCAGAGGCGCCCTACTTTTCACTGGAGGTATGTTGCATCGCCTATAATTTGTGCTATATATTTTGTGCTGTGTATTTTATTCATGGTGGTAGCCATTTAATATTTGTTACTCTGACATTTGATATTATAATTATTTGTTATTGCTTAATGCACCGAATGATTAAGTAAGTTTATTCAGGTATACACAAATACAGTTAAAGCATTTTTTTTAAATTCTGAACTTACCTACATCCCCCTCTCCTGTAGTGACTCTCCCTCACTATAGCTCTCTCCCTCAAATATCACACACACAAACTCTCCCATCTCTACCCCCTCCCTCCTTCCCTCCACCAACCATCCCCACCCTGACCACAAGCCCGTACAGTCGTAATAATAACAATAAACATAAAAATAACAGTTCTTTAAACAACCACTCATAAATCCCTGACCCATTTCCTGACTTCCTTGAATTTTTTAACAATGATTTTTTCGCTATTTTATGGAATATATTAACAAAACGGAACATGTAACACAGGAGAGGCAGAGAGGCAAAATCCGTGAGTGAAACTTAAAGTAATGTCCGTATGCAAAACCGTGGCTAAAACCCCACTTCTAATATTGTCTTCTCTTGTTGTGATGGCCGGTTATTATATTTCATGAAGCGCTAGACCCATTTGGATAATTCAGCACGAGGATCGATCCCCCATCCGCTAAGCGGGGATCGACTTTGGATCTCTGCGAGAGAGATGTTTTTCAGGTGTGATCCAGGAGTCGAACCTGGAACACATTGTAGATAAATAGTTCAGAGAACCGACATGTTGATAAATTAGACACACTTGGGAATCTTTATTGAGGGAACGTTTCGCCACACAGTGGCTTCATCAGTCCTATACAGAGAAGATTGGTGAAGCTCAAAAGGAGTTTGAGGGACTGATTACCTCAAACTCCTTCTGATCTTCACCATTCTTCTTTGTATAGGACTGACGAAGCCACTGTGTGGCGAAACGTTTCCAAGTGCTGCACATGTGTCTTATTTATCACCTGGAATACAAGTTGATGTGAAATATTTCCTCACCTTAGAAAAAGTTAGGTTATATCATCCAGAGATAAAATAAATATGTAATCAGTGATTAAAGTAAATGTTTGACTGATGAAAACTGACAGATTGGGCGTGGTGTGTGTGTGTGTGTGTGTGTGTGTGTGTGTGTGTGTGTGTGTGTGTGTTTGCATGTCTGTGATGGCACTTATGACTGTGGTCGTGGTTATGGTTGTTGTATTTGACCGTGGTTGTAGCGTGTAGTGGTGAGTGCACAGCTGGTGTTACAGGTGGTGGTGAGTGCACAGCTGGTGTTACAGGTGGTGGTGAGTGCACAGCTGGTGTTACAGGTGGTGGTGAGTGTACAGCTGGTGTTACAGGTGGTGGTGAGTGTACAGCTGGTGTTACAGGTGGTGGTGAGTGCACAGCTGGTGTTACAGGTGGTGGTAAGTGTACAGCTGGTGATACAGGTAGTGATTGCACCGTTCCTTCATGGAAGACATAAATAAGCAAATTTAATTTTTTTTTTTTCGGCCAATCTCTTCACAAATGTATAAACTAAATCAGTCACAAAACTTGGGTAATTTATTCCGAGTTTCCCACTCGACTTTTCCAAAAAAAAAACCTATTTCGTTTTGTTGGGCTGATAAAAAGTTTGCTTACAATTAAAACCATTGTCATCTGTTATGTTTGATTGGGCAATATTGAAAATTTTCTCAAATTAGTTTCTCATGCCCTCTGGTGATGTCGTACGTGGAGTCGCGGGTGTGGTGCTAGTGGTGACGGTGGGCGTGGTGGTGGTGGTGTGGGCGTGGGTGTTGATGCCGTATTTAATACACATGCGGTTATGACTAAGCTTGTGCAGATATTTAGTAGATGAATTTGTGGTAGATATAAATGGTGGTGGTGGACATGAGGTCAATTTCTCTTACCATCAGCGTGACTAATCAACACGACCATCATTATGCGTTACGTTTCGCCCACTCATCATGACATGCAGAAAACGTTAGTGCACAATGCAGGTGGAAAGTACACCTCCACAAGGCCTCCCACGTCCCTCCGCCATATGTCGGTCCTTAGGCCTAGAAGGGCGCCCTACAATTCAGGCACAATGACACATTAAAATTCTCACCTTGCCGTAGGCCTAGGGAGAAGGGACAGCGAGAGGACATGCATAGTAATTAGGAAACTGGGGAAGGTTCTTGATGATAGGGAGAGGGAGAGAAAGGAAGGAAAGACGACATAGAAAGAGAGGAGAGAAGAGGAGAGAAAAGGAGAGAAGAGGAGAGAGATTTTGATAAGAAGAGGAGAGGAAAAAAAAGAAAGTATTAAGAAAGAAGGTGAAAGGACGGAGGAATAGGAAGGATGGAGGAATAGGAAGGATGGAGGAATGGGAAGGACGGAGGAATAGGAAGGATGGAGGAATGGAAAGGACGGAGGAATGGGAAGGAGTTTTAATTAGCTAATAGTTGATACCTTTACCCAACACATGAATACATCAAGCAGGTATTAGAGTACTCACCCAGCAGGTATTAGAGTACTCACCCAGCAGGTATTAGAGTACTCACCCAGCAGGTATTAGAGTACTCACCCAGCTAGAGTACTCTCAGCAGTAGAGTACTCATCCAGCAGGTATTAGAGTACTCACCCAGCAGTTATTAGAGTACTCATCCAGCAGGTATTAGAGTACTCATCCAGCAGGTATTAGAGTACTCACCCAGCAGGTATTAGAGTACTCATCCAGCAGGTATTAGAGTACTCACCCAGCAGGTATTAGAGTACTCATCCAGCAGGTATTAGAGTACTCATCCAGCAGGTATTAGAGTACTCACCCAGCAGGTATTAGAGTACTCACCCAGCAGGTATTAGAGTACTCACCCAGCAGGTATTAGAGTACTCATCCAGCAGGTATTAGAGTACTCACCCAGCAGGTATTAGAGTACTCTAGCTAGTACTTGCTTACGTTCCAGTAAGCAATGGAGTTTCCTCCCACAAAACATAACAGAGCACGACTGGAGTTGTCTAACACTGGATGCGACCCACAACAGTCGGCTGGAACACAGGTACTTTCTAATGTTGCTCCGCGCCAGGGAATCGAACCTTAGATGCTGCGATTGTGAGTGTCGATTATTCTTAGCAAAGCAGAGAAAGACGAGAGACATGGGAGGATTTTTTTAAACAGCGAAGGAAGGAAGGATGGATAGAGCAATAGGAAGAGCAAATCAAGAAGAAAACAGTGAGTAAAGGAAGAGGGATAGGTAAATAACGGTGAGAAAAACGGATGAACAACGGTTAGTTGAGGGATGGTAATGGCAGCTTCATGTATGAACGAGGGATACCTATCCCACTCCTAGATCCCAGCTGTTCTTGTGAGTGCTGTTCTTGTGAGTGCTGTTCTTGTGAGTGCTGGGGTGTGAGTGCTGGGGTGTGAGTGCTGTGGTGTGAGTGCTGTTCTTGTGAGTGCTGGGGTGTGAGTGCTGGGGTGTGAGTGCTGTGGTGTGAGTGCTGTGGTGTGAGTGCTGGGGTGTGAGTGCTGTGGTGTGAGTGCTGTGATGTGAGTGCTGTGGTGTGAGTACTGTGGTGTGAGTACTGTGGTGTGAGTGCTGTGGTGTGAGTGCTGGGGTGTGTGTACTGTGGTGTGAGTGCTGGGGTGTGTGTGCTGTGGTGTGAGTGCTGTGGTGTGAGTGCTGGGGTGTGTGTACTGTGGTGTGAGTGCTGGGGTGTGTGCTGTGGTGTGAGTGCTGGGGTGTGTGTGCTGTGGTGTGAGTGCTGTGGTGTGAGTGCTGGGTGTGAGTGCTGGGGTGTGAGTGCTGGTGTGAGTGCTGGTGTGAGTGCTGTGGTGTGAGTGCTGGGGTGTGAGTGCTGGGTGTGAGTGCTGTGGTGTGAGTGCTGTGGTGTGAGTGCTGGGGTGTGAGTGCTGTGGTGTGAGTGCTGTGGTGTGAGTGCTGTGGTGTGAGTGCTGTGGTGTGAGTGCTGTAGTGTGAGTGCTGTGATGTGAGTGTTGTGGTGTGAGTGTTGTGGTGTGAGTGCTGTGGTGTGAGTGCTGTAGTGTGAGTGCTGTGATGTGAGTGTTGTGGTGTGAGTGCTGGGATGTGAGTGATGTGGTGTGAGTGCTGTAGTGTGAGTGTTGTAGTGTGAGTGCTGTGATGTGAGTGTTGTGGTGTGAGTGCTGGGATGCGAGTGCTGTAGTGTGAGTGCTGTGGTGTGAGTGCTGTAGTGTGAGTGCTGTGGTGTGAGTGTTGTGGTGTGTAGTGCTGAGTGTGTAGTGTCTGTGTGAGTCTGTGGTTGAGTGGTAGTGAGTCTGTGGTGTGAGTACTGTAGTGAGTACTGGGGTGAGTACTGTAGTAGTACTGTGGTGTGAGTAGGTAGTGAGTACTGGGTGTGGAGTAGCTGTGGTGTGAGTATTGTAGTGAATACTGTAGTGAGTACTGTGGTATGAGTACTGTAGTGAGTACTGTGGTGTGAGTACTGTAGTGAGTACTGTGGTGTGAGTACTGTAGTGAGTACTGTGGTGTGAGTACGGTAGTGAGTACTGTGGTGTGAGTACTGTAGTGAGTACTGTGGCGTGACAACTTTTGACCCCCTGGATGCCACCACAACAGTCGTCTAACACCCAGGTACCTACTTACCGCTAGGTGAACAGGGGCAGCAGGTGTCGGGAAAACCTGCTTAAACCTGTGCCGGGATCGATCCCAGTGCCCCTCAGTGTGCGAGTCGAGTGCGCTATCAACCAAGCCACGACAACGAAGAACGCAAAGCGTACAAGAAAGTTGATCGTCTTCCAGTACAAGAACTTCTAAGTACTACATTTGATTTATAAGTCTCTCTTTAATCTCAAACGAATCAAGGTTATCATTAATTTTATTTAAGATTTTCAAGAATCTAGCTCATTTTAGATTCTGTATGAAGATATTCCAGAAAATTTTCCTGTGAAGCTGTGCTACATTTTAGCAGTCGGAGGATCGAGCCTTCACTCAGAAATGGGTAAATCATAGAGTCAACAATGTTACTAATTTGGATTTGGTTAATGTGAGGTAGAGGGCGGGGTAGGCCTGGCGTGTGAAGGCGGGGTAGGCCTGGCGTTTGAGGGCGTGGTAGGCCTGGCGTGTGAGGGCGTGGTAGGCCTGGCGTGTGAGGGCGTGGTAGGCCTGGCGTGTGAGGGCGTGGTAGGCCTGGCGTGTGAGTGCGTGGTAGGCCTGGCGTGTGAGGGCGTGGTAGGTCTGGCGTGTGAGGGCGTGGTAGGCCTGGCGTGTGAGGGCGTGGTAGGCCTGGCGTGTGAGGGCGTGCGAGCTACAGGAATGTGTAGTAAGGGTCGTGGGCGTCAGGGCCGCCATTAAGGGATTACACTGAACTAATTAGCAGCTGCTAGGTTACCCCCCTCCTTCTTCCCTCCTTCTTTCCCCTCCTTCCTTCCCCTTCCTCTCCGTCTCCTTCCTTCCTCCCTCCCCACTCCTTCCCTCCCTCCATCTGTCTCTCCCCTTCCCTCCTTCTGTTCTTCCCCTCTCCTTCCTTCCCTTCTTCCCCTCCCTCCCCCTTCTTCCCCCTCTCCTTCCCTACCCCTCCTTCCTTTCTTTTCTTCTTCCCTCCCTCCCTTCCCCTCTCCCTCCCTCCTTTCCCCTCCCTCCATCCTTCCTCTCTCTCCCTTCCTCCATCCTTCCACTTCTTCCTTCCCTATCCCTCCTTCCTTTCTTATCCCTCCCTCCTTGCTTCCTTTCCTCTCTCTCCTTTCTTCCATCTCGCTCCCTCTTCTTCCTTCCCTCTCCCTCCCTCATTCCCTCTCTCTTTCTCCTTCCCTCAACACAAATAACCATCACATAGGAGACTGAAAATATATTATATATATATATATATATATATATATATGTGTGTGTGTGTGTGTGTGTGTGTGTGTCTGTGTGTGTGTGTGTGTGTGTGAGGAGGTGGGGAAGGAAGTGGTGGAACGAGAGGAGGAAGTAGTATAATTGTATTATAGTAGTGGTAATAGTAGAGGTGGTAGTAGTAGTAGTAGAAATAGTGCAACATCGCCACAGAGGGCAATAATAAGGGGAAGTAATAGTAGTTGAGATAGTCTAATAAGAGAAAAAAAGGAAGAGAAGCACTGCAGGAGAGCTGATGGCCCACGAGGGTAGGACAAAATCCTGGGGAGAAGAATGGAAAATACAAAGAAACTCTAAGAAAGGAGAAGAGGTAAGGCGAGGAGGAGACAAAGATCAGCTCAAGTCACCAGTGTTCTGAAATTTGGAGCATTTGACAATGTAATGAGAAAGGAAGGCATCTACAGACATATCTACAGGAAAGTTGTGTATAAGGGATGCTTCAACAAGACGGCGTCTGTGAAGGCTAGAAGAAGGGTAGACAGTTTTACCAGATGACAAGTTAATTGGGTGACTGTGATCTCTAACATGACAGAAAAGAATATTATTAGTGTCGGCATTGCTAACACTTTCTTTTTCTGTGCTATTCAAGTCTGTCAGAAAGAGAGAGGCCAGCTTCTCCAAAGTAGTGGAGAGCACAAGAGGAGCAGGAAACTGAGCAGACTCCGGAAGTATCGGTACTAGGAGGAGAGGAACGAACTGGACTGATACGAAGAATGTTAACTTGGCGAAAAGAAAGTTTGATGTCTAAGGAAGAGAGGGAGCTGTTAGGATTTAGAAGACTGGAAATATGGACAAAGCATAGAACAGATTTCACAAATAACTCATACATAGAAGAATGAAAACTTCTGATGACATTTCGATCCGACTGGGACCATTGACTAATTAATGGTCCATGTAGGACCGAAACGTCGTCACTTTTCACTCTCCAATATGCAGGCCATTTGTGTTCCAGTCACGGTGTTGAGCCTTTGTATTCTCTCAAGAGATATCACAAAAGAAGAGTCTGGGAGAGAAGGAAGTCTGTTCAGAATGTGAGTAGACAGAGTTTATGAAATCGGAAGGTTGGCCAAGGCGAGAGGACCTGCGATGAGTGGAAATTTCAGAGTCAACAAACTGAGGGGCCACAAATGAGGAAGACAAATGTGAAAATAATGCGATATTTTATTGTAGCAACGTTTCGCTCTCCAGGAGCTTTGTCAAGTGAAATGTTGCCACAATGAAATGTTGAAATATCTGCACATGTGTCCTTCTACTTATCATTGTCTACAAAAGCCCTTTTCTTGACAGCAGGAGCATTTCAAGAAAAGTCGTGATTCTGTATAGATGATCTAGAAAAAAACGAAAAGTTGATAAATGAGTCACACGTGCAAAATTTGGGTGTCTTTATTCGTCAGTCCAATACAGAGAATGGTGAAAGATGGGGAGAAGGTTGAGGTAATCAATCCCTCAGCCTGGAGTCAGTGTGTTCAGTCCATCAAGCCTGATAAAAAGTACAGCACATACTTCTTAAAGACGAAGTGAAGCACTGCCTAATCCAGGACAGTGGATTTTTCCACTGATGACTCCGCCTTCCACTGCTTCACCTCACCTGTCTGCAGTATATAAGCCCCATCTCTGCCTATCTGTTGTATTGCCGGGTCACCATTTGGAGAAGACCCGGGCCGGATGTACCGGCGAACCTACAACAACAATATCTGTTGTACTTTTATCAAGACTGATGGACTGTCTTGCCCTGACGTTGTCTTTACTGTTGTTCTCTGTATTGTACTGGACGGTTGTTCTATCTGTACTGTTGTTGCCTTTATTGTACTGTTGTTTTAAGTACTGTTCTTCTCTTTGTTATCTGCACCTCACTGTTCTTCAATATACTGTACTGGACTGTTTTTCTATACACTGCATTGTTATTGTATGTACTGTACTGCTGTTCTCTGTGCTGTACGCTTGTTCTTTGTTCTGTATTGTTGATCCTGTACTTTTTTCTGCACTTCACTGTTATTCTCTGTACTGTTGTTTTCTGTACTGTTTTCTGTATTGTATTGCTCTTCTATCTACTGTACTGTTGTTTTCTGTACTGTTTTCTGTATTGTATTGCTCTTCTATCTAGTGTACTGTTGTTGTCTCTACTATTATTCTCCATACTGTACTTTTGTTGTCTGTGTTGTACTGTTGTTCTCTGTACTGTACTGTTCGTTTTGCTGTACTGTTGTTCTCTCCTTTTTTTAACACAAATCAATATTACATCTTATGAGGTGTTATTCATTGCCTTTAAATCCATTTTACTGCTAGAGAACTGTTATTCCCTGATCTGTACTGTTGAACTTTTGTTTTCACTACTGTACTTTTGTGTACGGTACTGTTATCTGTAGTGTCCTGTTGTTCACTGTACTGCACTGTTGTTCACTGTACTGCACTGCTGTTCACTGTACTGCACTGCTGTTCACTGTACTGCATTATTGCTATATGTAGTGCACTGTTGTTCACTGTACTGTACTGCTGTTCAATGTACTGCACTACTGTTCACTGTTCTGCACTGTTGCTATCTGTAGTACACTGTTGTTCTCTCTACTGCACTGTTGTTCTCTCTACTGCACTGTTGTTCTCTCTACTGCACTGTTGTTCTCTCTACTGCACTGTTGTTCTCTCTACTGCACTGTTGTTCTCTCTACTGCACTGTTGTTCTCTCTACTGCACTGTTGTTCTCTCTACTGCACTGTTGTTCTCTCTACTGCACTGTTGTTCTCTCTACTGCACTGTTGTTCTCTCTACTGCACTGTTGTTCTCTCTACTGCACTGTTGTTCTCTCTACTTTACTATTGTTCTCTGTTCCTTTATTCCACTAACCTCAGTTGGTATTTTCACTCAAATTTCTTTTGTTCATAATTTTGTTCATATTCTTTGTTTTGTTCATTTTGTTTATTTGTTACTTAAAATTATTTTTGGTGTCTACATGTTCTTTTGTCTTTATAAGTTATTGTTAAAAGCGTTGAGATATTTTATATGTCAATGTGCTCTTCGAAGCTAGCATCTTGGATTCTTCCTTCCTTCCTTCTCTCTCTCTCTCTCTCTCTCTCTCTCTCTCTCTCTCTCTCTCTCCTCTCTCTC
This sequence comes from Cherax destructor, assembly GCA_009830355.1. Taxonomy (NCBI): domain Eukaryota; kingdom Metazoa; phylum Arthropoda; class Malacostraca; order Decapoda; family Parastacidae; genus Cherax; species Cherax destructor. Next base: position 225,182 of record WNWK01000179.1, on the reverse strand, counting down.
TCTCTCTCTCTCTCTCTCTCTCTCTCTCTCTCTCTCCCCCTTCTCTCACACCTCTCCCTGCTTACTTTTCTCCCTGCCTTCATCTCCCCGGACACACTCACCCCTGGCCGCCAGAAAACGACTCATCCCCTGCCTTGGGAATTTATACCTTGCTTAAAAATACTACTAATTCTCCGCTCACTAATACTCGCTGGGACGCCCAACTGCCACCTAAACTGCGCTCGGAAATACGGGAATTACTTTCCCTACACACTTTTTTTTTCTTCAAGTCTCTTAGCTAGCCGGGAGAGAAATGTGGCGCAGATATATATGTGGCGAAGAATGTCTTTGGGGGCTCTAACCCGTCGACGAGCTTAACAATGTTAATGTAGAAACCTCGAGCCTAAAAGCATTTTTCAATTTTGATGATTTAAAGGTAATTCAACTTAACATGTAGCGTACAAGTGCTGCATTTCCTAAAAAAAAATATCAAAGTTTTTTTAATTATAAATAATTCAAAGTTTTCGTTAACAATATGTAATATGTTATAGAAGAAATCATCTGGCAAAACAGCAGGCCTAAGTCTGAACTGGTAGATTAGAGGGAGAAAATATTTGGAACAATGTGGACACGTTTGATGTTTCTGGTATTTTGGTATTTGTGGCGAGAATTACTGAGAAAATGGAGGAGATATACGGCAAGATTAACGAACAGGGAAGTGGAACATAATACTCAACAACAAAAGAGTGCCACTACGCCTTCTTTTTATTTTTCAAGATAATATTTAAAACATCCATTAACCAGTCTGTCGCAAAAACGTGGGAAGGAGAGCTATCTAAGTTATCCTACCTCCCCTCCCCCAGGATGCCACCCACAACAGCCTACAGGACGCAGAACAACAGTACAACATAGAGATGATGATGTAAAGTACAGACAACAACAGTGCAGTGCAGACAACAGTACAGAGACAACAGTACAGAGACAACAGTACAGAGAACAATGAGACAGAATAGAGATCAACGGTGCAATACAGAGAACTATGATGCAGAACACAGAACAGTGCATCACAGAGAACAACAGTAGAGAGAGCAATGGTGCAGTACAAAGAATATCGGAACAGTACAGAGAACAGTACAGTACAGAGAACAGTACAGTACAGAGAACGGTACAGTACAGAGGACAGTGCAGAGAACATTATAGAACAGTACAGTGCAGATAAAAATATAGAACAGAACAGTGCAATGCAGAGAACAATATAGAACAAAACAGTACAGAGAACAATATAGAACAGAACAGTACAGAGAACAATATAGAACAGAACAGTACAGAGAACAATATAGAACAGAACAGTACAGTGCAGAGAACAATATAGAACAGAACAATACAGAGGACAATTTAGAACAGAGAACAAACTTCTCACTAACAGGTACTTTGCTTCTATGTGAAGTCCTCTATGACCTATACGGATTTAGCGCTTGTATTTTATATAACATAATAAATAATACTGCAACATTCTCAAGAGGAAGTTTGTTGTGTTGCTAGAATCTAATTTTGATGAGCCAGGCTGAGATGCTTAGCTGGCACGGCGTGTTGCTAGCACCAAGAGCCTGATTAGAACAGGACTAACACTTACTAGGAGATACCTGACTGTATCCAAGCTGTGGTGTGGCATGTCATCATACAGTGTAGTTGTGGTGTGGCATGTCATCATACAGTGTAGTTGTGGTGTGCATGTCATCATACAGTGTAGTTGTGGTGTGGCATGTCATCATACAGTGTAGTTGTGGTGTGCATGTCATCATACAGTGGTGTAGTTGTGGTGTGGCATGTCATCATACAGTGTAGTTGTGGTGTGGCATGTCATCATACAGTGTAGTTGTGGTGTGGCATGTCATCATACAGTGTAGTTGTGCATGTAAAGTTGGGGGGCATGTCATCATACAGTGTAGTTGGTGGTGTGGCATGTCATCATACAGTGTAGTTGTGGTGTGCATGTCATCATACAGTGTAGTTGTGGTGTGGCATGATCCATCATACAAGTGTAGTTGTGGTGTGGCATGTCATCATACAGTGTAGTTGTGGTGTGGCATGTCATCATACAGTGTAGTTGTGGTGTGGCATGTCATCATACAGTGTAGTTGTGGTGTGGCATGTCATCATACAGTGTAGTTGTGGTGTGCCATGTCATCATACAGTGTAGTTGTGGTGTGCCATGTCATCTAGTAAGTGTAGTTTGTGTGTGCCATGTCATCATACAGTGTAGTTGTGGTGTGCCATGTCATCATAGAAGCTACTGTATAAAGATTACCAGTAAAGCAAATGTCTCTCTCACTGCATTACTCTGTCTCCCTTAATCTTTACAGAGAAATATTTTATTAGAGAAATAATCTAATAAAATACGGATTTTGCGCTTCCCCATAAATATAATAATAATAAACTTTCAGATTTTTCTTTTCCTTTCTTCTTCTTCCTCCTGTCTTATTCGTTCCCCTCTTTTTTCCCTCAGCTCTCACTACTCAGGTTCGATATCATCCAAAAATGATTTAAAAGATTTTTACGAAGCTAATGATGTTATTGTCAGTGTGTGAGGATGTTCTCATTAGTCCAGATGAAATAGGAAGTTTGAAGGAGAAAGAGAGAGAGGGAGAGAGGAAGAGACAGAGGGAGGGACAGAGGAAGAAAGTGAGGAAGGGAGAGGGGGAAGAAAGAAGGGAGGAGAAATTGAGAGACAGAGGGAGAAAGGGAGAGAGGAAGGGAGGGAGGGACAGAGGAAGAACGGTAGAAATGAATTCTAGTTTAAAAAAGAATGCAGAAACAGTGAAGGAACTGGAGTAATTGAAAGAGAAAAAAGGCTGGACTTACGATACCCATACAGGGATAATTTTTTTTTCAATTGGAAGAAAGAAATGAGGCCACTATTTCCAATTACGAGAAGATTGATTTTTGTTATATATAATACATACTACTTATTCGCTGCCTATTTGGATACCATTTATGATTAATTGAAGCGGAAACCATGACTGTTCCAACACACACACACACACACACACACAAACACACACACACACACACACACACACCTAAGAACAGCATTCCGACATCTTAATAAGGAGTCATTCAGGACCCTGTACACTGTGTACGTTAGACCCATACTGGAGTATGCAGCACCAGTTTGGAACCCACACCTAGCCAAGCATGTAAAGAAACTAGAGAAAGTGCAAAGGTTTGCAACAAGACTAGTCCCGGAGCTAAGGGGTATGTCCTACGAGGAGAGGTTAAGGGAAGTCGACCTGACGACACTGGAGGACAGGAGAGATAGGGGGGATATAATAACGACATATAAAATACTGAGAGGAATCGACAAGGTGGACAGAGACAGAATGCTCCAGAGATGGGACACAGCAACAAGGGGACACAGTTGGAAGTTGAAGACTCAGATGAATCACGGATATTAGGAAGTATTTCTTCAGTCATAGAGTTGTCAAGAAGTGGAATAGTCTGGGAAGTGATGTAGTGGAGGCAGGATCCATCCATAGCTTTAAGAAGAGGTATGATAAAGCTCATGGAGCGGGTAGAGTAACCGAGTAGCGGCCAGGAGCTGTGAATCGACCCCTGCAACCACAACTAGGTGAGGTGAGTACACACTCACATACACACACTCATACACGGGGCCAGGAGCTGTGAATCGACCCCTGCAATCACATATAGGTAAGTACACACACACAAAAAAAGATGTAGACCGCAAACATAGACCGCAAACGTAGACCGCAAACACAGACCATAAACACAGACCATAAAATCAACCATAGAACCGTTCTGTATGCGACAAAGGATCCATCAGGCTTCGGGCGGCCAAAAAAAAAAAAAGAAATTCATGAAAAAACTGTATAGATTTTTCAATAGTTTATTTTCTTTGTAAATATTTGTGTAGTGGCGCTGACGTCGGTCTTCAGATCAAGTTGTTGTTTTTTCAACGGTGTTTTTGTTGATAGTATTTTATTTGTTTGACTTGTTTGCATGCACGGTATTTTACTGTGTGGAATATATACACCTTTAGTCTACCTGGAGGGTGTTCTGTGGGTCAACGCCCCCGCGGCCCGGTCCTCGGTCAGTCTCCAGGTGCATCGGCCTGATCAACCAGGTTGTTACTGCTGACCGCACGTAAACCATCGTATGAATCACAGCCCGGCTGATCGGGTACTGACTTAGGTATCTGTGCAGCTCCCTCTTGATGACAACCAGAGGTCTACTGGCAATTTCCCTTATGCCTAGAGGGAGGCTGATGAAGTCTTGGGCCCCGGACACTTTCTCTTAGTGAACTCGTGGCACCCCTGGGGCATGTTGCACAGTCTGCAGAGTCTTTTCCTTTCGTAGTGAGTGATTTCTGTGTGCAGATTAGGGACAAGTCCCTCTATGATTTTCCAGGTGAATATTATGATGTATTTTTGTCGCCTGCATTCCAGTGTGTACTGGTCAGAGGATTCCAATGTTCCCAGTAGTAAGGTGCACGACTGAACTAATACATGCAGTGAAGGTTCTATGTGCACTCTAGATCTACAATTTCACCTTCCTTGAAAGGGGCTGTTAGTGTACAGCAGATTTCCAGCCTAGAAAGAACAAGTGACTTCAAGAGAATCATCATTGGCTTGGCACCTCTTTGTTATGAAAGTTCTCATTATCCATCCTATCATTTTCTTCGCAGTTGTGATAATGACACTGTTGTGATCCTTGAAAGTGAGATCTAACATTATCAGTCCTTCACATTAGTACTACGCTCTGTTGTGTAGTTAGAATTGGCTGCACACTTCATTCTAACTACGATTTCCTCAAGTTTTCCACAACAGAGTAACTAAAATTGTCTTCATTGAACATCATATTGTCTTCCGCAGCTCACTGGAAAACTTGGTTTATATCTGCTTGCAGACTGACAGTGTCCTCAGTGGCTGACAGTGTCCTCAGTGGCTGACAGTCTCATGCAGATTCTACTACTGTTTATGGTTTACATTTTCCGTGGTTGTACGTGTTTGTTATAGATAGGTTTTATCCGTGCTATTCCTGAAGCTATGAAGTGTCTCCACGACCACCAAAACCGTCACCGCCGTCGCTGGCGCTGCCATCGCCGCTGCCATCGCCACCGCCGCCACCGCCACTGCCATCACCGCCGCCGCCACAACCACCACCACCACAACCACCGCCTCCTCCTCCTCCGCCAGCTCCTCCGTCAGCCTCCTCCTCCGCCAGCTCCTCCGTCAGCCTCCTCCTCCGCCAGCCTCCTCCGCCAGCCGCCTCCTTCTCCTCCAGCCTCCTCCTCCAGCCTCCTCCTCCTCAACATCATCACCTCATTCCATTTTCTGCTACTCTATATTCAGTCATAAATTTCGGTGATGAATATTTAAGCTGAATACTAAACTTAAGATACAACGGAAAACAAGTGAAAAGAACTGTGAATTCTCATACTTGTTAAATTAGGATAGTTATCTACATGAAATTTAAAATAGTCGAATATAATTATAGTTTGAGGGAATCCATCTTTAAAAATCAATGTTTACGGTTCACTTGCGTACTGGACCCGCAAGCGCAAGATCCCCGGTTCGAGGCTCTAGCATGGAAAAACGTGTGAACCAGTTCCCTCGTATCTCTGCTGCCTCTACCCACGCAGCAATAAAAATAGGTACCAGTGTGTTAGCCGACTCTCCAGGGTCGCAACCATTGACATATTGTAAGAAAACTCCAGTGCTTCTGGAATGCCTTATCCTCTGCACCTGCATACCTGGAGTGTACCTGGAAGGCATTCCGGGGATCAACGCCCCGCGGCCCGGTCCAGCTCCCTCTTGAAGACAACCAGGAGTCTATTGGTAATTCACCTTATGGCTGGTGGGAGGCTGTTGAACAGTCTTGGACCCCGGATACTTTTGTAGACAGCCTATGATGTGAGGATGGTACAGTGTCCCAGGATGTGAAGTCAAGCCTGATTCCTAGCCCTGTGAACAACCTGTACATAAGAAGAAGACTTAAGTTCCAGTGCTGGCGTCTCCTGGCTCCATCCTCTGTCATTTGATTGCTGAGCGCATTTCTTCCTGCCCGGGATTATTTCTATGTAGAATTATGTCAATTTTGATTTTCAGGGTGACGCAAAGGTCGTGCCTGAGCGATTAACATATTTTTCTCCTGTTCTGCCCACACTGTATGTCAGTGGGACACACTAGGTGCTGGCTCAGGGATGAGACAGCCCTCTGTGCCCCAGTTGAGTTCCTATTCGCACTATGAACATCTCCCCTCCACGGCCCGGCTTTCGGCCTACCCTCACTCTGCCCGCTGTGAGCCTCTTTGTTTAATAAATCCGAAGCTAGTCAATCGGCAGTATTCCTCCTACCTCTACGCTACCCACTTTGGCCCTTTTTTTGGGGGTTATCCTAGATAATTTTCACTATGTATGATAATTGTATTATTGGTACCAGTGCCTAAATAAAATTACTTACCTAATGATGTTAATGTGCATTTTTCTCCTTTTGATTCTCGTATCTCTCACACAACTCCATCATCATACATCCCTTCTTCCCCTAAACATTCCTTCTTCTATTGCCCCCTCTCACGTCCCTCACTAATCTCTACCCTACTTTGCTTGCCCACACGTCTGTTGTTATTCTCCTTCTGCCCCATTTATTTTTCCAATTTATTTCATCTTCGCTTCTCAATCTGTTTATTAGCCTTCGCTTCCCGTCTCCATCCATTCTCCTTTTCTGATCTTCGTTTTATTCTGTAATTTATCAATTTTTTTTTTTTTAATTGGTGTTTCCTAGCTATCTTTTTCCATTCCTGTCTTCCCTATCTCAATTATTTGCTCCCATTCTTTTCCATGTTCCCCAAAGACGTGAAATCTTCCTTCCCCTTCCCCACCCTGTCTTTTCTTCCCCCTGCCTCTCTTCCCCTAAACCTCACAAAGAACACCTGGTCAGTTTTTAACATGCAGATATAGGGTAACTAGTCTTTACATCCACTGACAACGAACACAGAAAACTCGCCGTTGTGTCCCAGTGATAGAGAGACGTTTTTCAATTGCTTCGTTTTTTCCATTTTCCAAATTGATGGTAAACTCCGGTAATTTGATGCCATTTGCGTTTGTCCCTTTTGTTCTTTTTTTCTGAAAAACATCTGCAGCATTTTGGAGACAATTTTCATCCCTAAATAAAAATGTTTGTTTTATATATATATATATATATATATATATATATATATATATATATATATTATATAGTATATATATATATATATATATATATATATATATATATATATATTATATATATATTTGTGTGTGTATATGTGAAGGCACACATGCACCTTTTAGGGCAGGATAGTGCAAAGCTGAGTTTACCATCATGAGTCGAGACTGCTTCATCAGCCCTGGGGGGGAAGATGGCAGACCAGAGGGCCTAACTTTCCTACGGCCCTGTAGGGCGGGAAATGTGGCTAGGCCTGGGGACAATATGCCAGACATGAGGTACTTGTACCTCCTCGAACATAGGTCTCAGACACTCCCGAAGGGCAGGCGGGTCACCATCTGAAGACGGGCCGGGTGAGTGCCGGCAGATCTACAACAACAACAATATGTGTGTGTGTGTATGTTAGTTACCATTTTGTCCTAGGCACATGTCAATTAGCACTAGGCCTGTTGTATATATGTGTGGTATGTGTTAGAAACATTTCCCGAAATGTTTCTGCCCCACCGGGAATTGAACAGCCCCTCCGTGCGTGAGAGCAAGAGCTTTACCACTAGGCCACGGGGGGCATAAATGTGTGTATGTGTGTGTGTGTGTATGTGTGTGTCTTGATTCTAGCAACAACGTTCACTGTGAACGTGTTTGTTCGGATTTTATCCTGTCCCTGCAACCTTGCAAGCTTGTGATGTTGCGTTGATTGCAATACGAAAGGCCTAGAGCTACCCAAAAAAGTCAGACATTTAGCAATATTATTGCCAGTAAATACAATATAGTTTTTTCCAAGAATTGACAAAAAGTTAAATTTATTGGAAGACTTGTGGCTAAGCAGAGCATTTTAGGCCGTCTTAAAAAAAAATATTAAAATTACAATACAATATTTTGCTGCTTGAGATTATTAGAAAGATACTCTATACACTTTATTACACTCCAAACATTCTGTATTTCACGTTAGTATTATATTTGTTAATTGCGCTTGTTATAATAAGGTTTGGTAAGTTTTCTAAGGTTCTTTTGGTACAAAATTATTAATTTTTACATTAACAAATGAAAAAAAAATATATCTTTAAACGTATAAGAGAAAATGTTATAAAGGACTTAATTTTAAATGAGTTCTTGATAATTTAATTTTACCTATTCGGCACGACATATATATATATATATTTTTATTTAGCTAAAGATGCCTTACAACAGTTGGTAGCATGCAAGACTTCAAGCCATGTTTCTTCTAATGCCTTACATATAATATTATTTACCAAGAAAAATACTAGAGTAATATTTTTTTCACATTGTAGTTAAGCATTTTAATATAATTTCATCTTAAATACATTATTTTTTTTAGGGTCGTGCGAGTGATTTAAAGGAGAAACCTTTTTTTACAGTAAAAGTCGTCTTCCAAGCAATTTGAATAGCAAGTAATCTGGGTAGACCACTAAGCAGACCGTGTGAGCCACGGTATCTTGACCTTTAGGGATACGCAAATAAGGTCGTTATTTTTTTTGAGACGTGATTGTGGCCATGCTGGGTCTTTTATGGTGGTAGGCTGGGTAAGGGTCTGCTTAGGTCCAGGGTCTTTTACACTCGGCGCAGAGGTATAGAAATGTAGAAACACACACCAGGCTGGAGGCTTTGTTTGTGTGGGGAGCGAGGAGCCATGTGGTTGTATGTGGGTGGAGGGATGTGGGGTGTTTGGTGGGGAGGATAGTCGTGTGTGGGGGAAGGGAGGGTGTTTAGGGTGAGAGGGTTCGGAGGGTGGATGTGGAAGTAGAAGTTTAAAATACAGATGAACTGCAGGTCTGTTAGGAAATGCTTCTTTAGTCTTAGTGGTATAGACGGAATCCATACATAGTTTGAAGAATAGGTATGATAGGGCTGACGCAGCCAGTACAGAGTGAAGCCAGTAGCAGCCAATGGAAAGATGGGGCCAGGAGCCCAGAATCGACCCTTACACTCACAATTAGGTGCACTCGCGCGCACACACACACACACACAGGAGCCAGGAGCTATGACTCGACCCCAGCAACCACAATTATGTGATTACACACACACACAGTCTCGGGGCCAGGAGCTGAGTATCGACTCCTGCAACCACAATTAGGTGAGTACACCTCCGTGATCCCATGGTAGCTTCATGTTACAAATACTCATGTTATGTCTTAAATCTTTCTTTCCTGGTGGCATGAACGGTCACAAGAATGATTTTCTTGTTGCAATAGTTTACCTGGGTTGAAGTGGAAGCGTCTGGCGGGTTAAATTAGCCACTTGTATACCTGTGAACGACCATGTCCCACTCCGTGACCGCCAGCTACGACGCAACGTGAGGTAGTTTGTGGTCGTACTGGCACCTGTTTCCCACTGACGTTATGCAAGGTAAGAACATCTTTAGCACAGTGCCCCCCTCTAAAATACCTTCGAGTATGGCCAACAGAAAACGTGCTGCTGGTCCTCCTTTTTTTTTCCAAATACGACCAGCTAAGCCTTTAACCGTAGCATTTTGTATCACTTCAGAGTAAAACCTCCATCAGACTGCCAGCGAGGGTGTAGAAGGCAGCTAAACCATCAGCCGCTCGCTGAGACTTACAACCATCCTCACAAATCGAAAAAGAGTATATAATCCAGGAAGTCGCAAGTATATGTACATTTTCCCCGTCTTGGATTTGCTGCTCTTGAAAGAGACAACTTCGTCTTGAAGGTGTGGACGCCAACGTGATTTTTATTTCTTTGTACGTGCCCTCTGGTAATTGCATTCTCTGGGCGGCAATGTGCATTTTCAAGTGAGAAAACCGCAGGGAACACTTGTTGCCACAGACGCTGATGCACTCGTAAAGTATGTGTTAGTAGCTCCTCCAGCCTTGTACCTACTGCTTGTACATAGCTGGAGCTGGTGGCAACGCTCACTGGAGGAAGAAAAGGGGCCTGGAGAGAACACAGCGAAGGAGAGAATGAGCAAGAGGAGGAATAAATGGAGGGAATGAGGTGAGAGAGAGGTAATATGGAGCGGAGGGGAGTGCATGCGACCTTACAATAAACACCAAGGCTATGTGTAGAGGCTAACACTAGTTCGGCTACTTTCTAGATGGCTGAGGCAAGAACAGTACAGCAAAGTCTTTCGCCTTCTCCACTCTCTGTCGGCATTACATAAGGGTGGAAAAAATCCTGCTGTATTAGAAAAAATGAGCAAGGACATTTAACAATAAAAGTGGATTGAAGGGATAGATCAACATCTACCACTATTGCTATTCTACTGCCTCTACCGTAACTACTCAGGCTACGGTACTGTGTGCCATAGCACGGTATTCTCAACTAATTACCATACTGGCTGTGTAGTTCTGGAACTTATGACAGGCTGCCAGCGACCATCACTAGGCCTCCTGGTAGATCAGGTCCTGATCAGCCAGGCTGTTACTGCTGTCCGCCCACAATCCTCGTCTGGTATTGACTTTAGGAATCAATCCAGTCCCTTTTGAAGACAGCTAGGTGAATATTGGTAATCCTCTTTATGAATGATGGGAGACTGTTGAACAGTCTTTGGCCCCTGACAGTTATTGGGGTTTCTCTTAGTGTACTCGTACTCACAGCACCCCGGCATTTCATTGGGGGGTGTTGCACCGTCTGCCAAGTCTTTTGCTATCGTAGGGAGTAATTTTTGCGTGCAGACTTGAGACCAGTCCCCTCTAGCATTTTCCAGGTAAAAATTATGATATATCTCTCGCCTGCGTTCCAAGGAGAACAGGTCAAGGGACTTCATACGTTCCCAGTAATTAAGATGCTTGACTGCTCTTAGAGGAAAAGAACATAGGAAAGAACAAGGTGGTGAGGATAACAAGAAATTTAGGTAATGAGATATTGGATATCAGATTGGAAGGAGGGAGTATGGAGGACGTGAATGTGTTCAGATACTTGGGAGTGGAGTTCTTAGCAGTCGGGTCTATGAAAGACGAGGTGAACCATAGAACTGAAGAGGGGAAAAAGATGAGTAGTGCATTGAGGCATCTGTGGAAACAAAGAACGTTATCCAGGGAGGCAAAAAGATGAATGTATGGGATTATAGTGGTACCAACACTCTTATATGGGTGTGAAGTATGGGATTTGAATGTTGCATCAAGAAGGAGGCTGGAGGCAGTGATGTCGTGTATTAGGGCAACGTATGGTGTGAATATTATGAAGAGAATTCGTAGCTTGGAGATTAATAGGGAGTGTTGGTTTACTAAAAGTATTATCCAGAGGGCCGAAGAGGGGTTGAGGTGGTTTGGACATTTAGAGAGGATGGAGCAATATAGGATGACTTGGAGGGGATATAAATCAGTAATGGAGGGAATTCGAGGTAGGGGTCGTACTAGAAAAGGTAGGAGAAAGGGGGTAAAGAAGGTTTTGAATGAGAGGGGCTTAGACATCCAACAAGCTTGTGCTCACACTCCATCAGCAAGGTAACATTTATGAAGGGATTCAGGGAAACCGGTTAGTCAGCCCTGGAGGTGGGAAGTACAGTGCCTGCACTCGGAAGAAAGGCTGGGAATATTTACGGTTTTGAACTGTAGTATCGGTGTCGTGTCAGTATTATATATACACTTGTGTAGTGTACCAGCATTCATCTTAGTTTATACGGCTGGTCCCTTTGCGTGTGACGTCACGATACCCGCTGACGTCAGAGGCTCAGCGCATGTGCGTAGCCACGCATAGGCGTACAGTCTCACAAGTGGTAGACCTACAAGCTGAACGGACGTGGCTGGGATCTCTCCTCACAGACTGTAAATATACCGTAACCATCCTACAAGGAGTGTCTTTGACAACCTATATATCTCTCCCAAGACCCACACAATATCGGCGCTCCTCTGGCAAGGCAATGATGGAGTGAATGATAGTAAGTGTTTCTTCTTTTTAGGGGTTCCCCTTCATTTCTGCAACACGGAAGGCCTAAAGCTATCATTCAACTCCCCCTGTGGATTGCGTGGTCCTGTGGGTTAGAGCGTCATGTGTTTTCGCTTACCATGAGGTGAGCCAAAGCAGCATGGGTTCGAACCCTTGGCTAGTCGCAGTGTTATTATTGATATATATAAGGAGTCGTACCGGCATGATAATGAGGTGTATTTTTATTTATTTACCCTCTGTGCGGGTTGTCCGCCATCTCTTGTGTTCATAAGAAAATAACACACTTGTAAAACACCCACAGAGTTGTGTTGTATGTCTCTGCAACTGCTGGTGATCAGTGTTGGAAGAAGCAGAAGAAGAAGCAGAAGAAGCAGAAGAAGAAGAAGAAGAAGCAGCAAAGAAGAAGAAGAAGAAGCAGAAGAAGAAGCAGAAGAAGAAGCAGAAGAAGAAGCAGAAGAAGAAGCAGAAGAAAAACAGAAGAAGAAGCAGAAGAAAAGCAAAGAAGAAGAAGAAGCAGCAGGAAAAAAAGGGAAAAAGAAGAAAACCGCAAAGAAGAACAAAAACAGCAGAAGAAGAAGCATAAGCAGCAGAAGAAGAAGCAAACAAAGAAACAGAAG